>JARQOD010000001.1:936793947-936839950 GCA_033576555.1 Oophaga sylvatica
ATTACCCTTTTTCTGCTTTTTTACATTCTGGTCAAATCCATACTGAGCCTGTGAGCATCTGTGTGTTACTCCTGAAATATATATGGAGATTTACAATTATCCCTAGACTGTATACAGCTGTATGCTTCTGATACATTACCCTTTTTCTGCTTTTTATATTCTGGTCTAATCCATACTGAGCCTGTAAGCGTCTGTGTGTTACTCCTGAAATATATATGGAGATTTACAATTACCCCTACCCTGTATACACCTGGTACCTTCTGATACATTACAATTTTTCTGCTTTTTGTATTCAGGTCTAATCCATACTGAGCCTGTGAGCATCTGTGTGTTACTCCTGAAATATATACGGAGATTTAAAATTACCCCAACACTGTATACAGCTGTGCGCTTCCGATACAGTAACCTTTTTCTGCTTTTTATATTCTGGTCTAATCCATACGGAGCCTGTGAGAGTCTGTGTGTTACTCCGAAAATATATACGGAAATTTAAAATTAACCCAACACTGTATACAGCTGTACGCTTCTGATACAGTACCCTTTTTCTGCTTTTTATATTCTGGTCTAATCCATACTGAGCCTGTGAACGTCTGTGTGTTACTTCGGAAATATATATGGAGATTTAAAATTACCCCAATACTGTATACAGCTGTACGCATCTGATACAGCACCCTTTTTCTGCTTTTTATATTCTGGTCTAATCCATACTGAGCCTGTGAGCGTCTGTGTGTTACTCCTGAAATATATACAGAGATTTACAATTATCTCTAGACTGTGTACAGCTGTACGCTTCTGATACAGTAACCTTTTTCTGCTTTTTATATTCTGGTCTAATCCATACTGAGCCTGTGAGCATCTGTGTGTTACTCCTGAAATATATACGGAGATTTACAATTATCCCTAGACTGTATACAGCTGTACATACGCTTCTGATACATTACCCTTTTTCTGCTTTTTATATTCTGGTCTAATCCATACTGAGCCTGTGAGAGTGTGTGTCTGACTCCGGAAATATATACGGAGATTTACAATTACCCCTACACTCTATACACCTGGTATATTCTGATACAATACCCTTTTTCTGCTTTTTATATTCAGGTCTAATCCACACTGAGCCTGAGAGCGTCTGTGTGTTACTCCGGAAATATTTACGGAGAATTAAAATTACCCTAACATTGTATATAGCTGTACTCTTCTGATACATTACCCTTTTTCTGCTTTTTATCTTCTGGTGTAATCCATACTGAGCCTGTGAGAGTCTGTGTCTGACTCTGCAAATATATACGGAGATTTACAATTACACCTAGACTGTATACAGCTGTATGCTTCTGATACATAACACTGTTTCTGCTTTTTATATTCTGGTCTAATTTTTACTGAGCCTATGAGCGTCTGTGTGTTACTCCTGAAATATATATGGAATTTACAATTATCCCTAGACTGTATACAGCTGTACGTACGCTTCTGATACATTAACATTTTTCTGCTTTTTATATTCTTGTCTAATCCATACTGAGCCTGTGAGCGTCTGTGTGTTACTCCTGAAATATATTTACAGAGATTTACAATTACCCCTACACTGTATACACCTGATATCTTCTGATACATTACCCTTTTTCTGCTTTTTATATTCAGGTCTAATCCATACTGAGCCTGTGATCGTCTGTGTCTGACTCCGGAAATATATACGGAGATTTACAATTACCCCTAGACTGTATACAGCTGTACGCTTCTGATACATTACTCTTTTTCTGCTTTTTCTATTCTGGTGTAATTCATACTGAGCCAGTGAGAGTCTGTGTCTGACTCTGAAAATATATACGGAGATTTACAAATACCCATAGACTTTATACAGCTGTATGCTTCTGATACATTACCCTTTTCTGCTTTTTATATTCTGATGTAATCCATACTGAGTCTGTGAGAGTCTGTGTCTGTCTCTGGAAATATATACGGAGATTTACAATTATCCCTAGACTGTATACAGCTGTACGCTTCTGATACATTACCCTTTTTCTGCTTATTTTATTCTGGTCTAATCCATTCTGAGCCTGTGAGCGTCTGTGTGTTACTCCGGAAATATATACGCAGATTTAAAATTACCCCAACACTGTATACAGTTGTACGCTTCTGATACAGTACCCTTTTTCTGCTTTTTATATTCTGGTCTAATCCATACTGAGCCTGAGAGTGTCTGTGTGTGACTCTGGAAATATATACTGGAGATTTAAAATTTTCCCCTTCACCGTAAACAACTGTACGCTTATGATACAGTAACGTATATCTGCTGGTATTTTGGTTACATTTTCACAAACATGAGGAAGTATGGTGGAAGAGGCTGCGGACGTGGGCGTGGGGGGCCAGCTGGTACTGATGATGGTGGTGAATGGTGATGCATCTGCTGGTTGTGCCAAAAGCACAATAGCACCTAAGGCAGGAGGTGTTGAGCCTGCGTCATCATCTGGCTCCAGAAGGCCTGAAAGGCTCCCTTTTCTGGGAGTAGGTAAACCGCTTCTAAAGCTGGAGCAGCAGGAACAGGTTTTGGCTTACATTGCCGAAACAGCCTCCAGCTCTATCGCCTCCTCTTCTGAAGCTTCAAAAAATGCAAGCACTGAGTCGTCAGTGCAGGCTCCTGGTCAGGAACAACACCTTTCTTTGTGTCCTTCACCCCCAACAAAAGTGAAGGATGCTGCAGGCCACACTTCAGATTACTCCCTGGAGCTCTTTTCACATACCATGCCTAACTTATCAAGTGAAATCCTGAATTCCCCAGTCCAAGATGAATATGACATGGAGTGCACTGATGAACAGCCAGTGCTATATGATTCTGCTGGTACATTCACCCAGAGCACTGCATTACCCTCGCAGTCTACTGAGCCAGATTTTGACCCTGATGAAACTCAGGTGCCCCTTCCCGCATACTATACCACCTTATACGGTGACACAGAGGAAGGTGCAGATGAAATTGAAGAGGAGGTGATGGATGACCCAGTTGTTGACCTGGATTGGCATCCATTGGGGGAAGAATGTGCCGCTGGCAATAGCTCAGAAGAGGAGAAGGATCCGCAGCAGGCATCGACATCGCAACAGCGGTTATCTGGCAGGCCCGTAGCTGTCCAAAAACGTGTTAAAAAAACAAAAAGCGTTGTAGGACAGCTTGGCCAGACGGTCAAATTAGCACAGCGTGCAAGCCCTGAAAATTTATCCCATAGTAGGAAGAGTGCAGTGTGGCACTTATTTGACCAAAATCCTATTGATGAGGCAAAGGTTATCTTTAAGAAGTGCGGAAGGACCTTTAGCCGAGGGAAAAATCTCCGAAATTTGAATACCAGTTGCATGCTTAGACATTTAATTCACCATGCACTTGCAAGCATGGCCGGACTACAAAACCTCAGGTAGCACATGTGCACTTGCACCGCCTGAAGGTAGCCAGCAACTCTCCATCGCTTCCCCCACTGTAAGCCCACCGCTTAGCACACCACCAGCAAGAACTGTGTTGAGGTGTCGTCGCAAGGCCAAAGCAGTCAGGGAATCACAATGTTTTTGCAACGAAAGACTGAATCTAGGCCATCACCACCACCACCACCTTCACCATCACCAACCCTCTCTCAGTCCGTCATGTCCACCGCTAGTCCCCCTATATGCAGCTCTCAAGTCCAGCTCACCCTAGCAGACACCTGAGTAGGACAAGAAAGTACTCATACTCTCATCAGTGTACACTGGCTTTGAACGCCTACATTGCCAAACTGATCTCATTAGAGATGATGCCCTTCCATTTGGTTGAAAGCGCAGCGTTCCGAGAGCTCATGGCCTACGCTGTCCCATGCTATGACCTACTCAGTCGGCACTTCTTTACTAGAAAAGCCATCCCTGCCCTCCACCTGCATGTGAAAGACCGCATTGTCCATGCACTCAAACAATCAGTGAGTGGAAGGTGCACCTCACAACAGATGCATGGCCAGTAGGCATGGCCAGGGCCATTACGTGTCCATCACTGTGCACTGGCTTAATGTGGTGGATGCAGGGTCCACAGGTGAGTGGTACGGCGGTGGGACAGTGCTGACTAGCCCACGGTATAGGCAACAATTGGCTGTAGGCGTTCGACCCTCCTCCTCCAGAAGCGAAAGCTCGTAGACAGAGCGCAGTCGCATGAGCACTCCATCCGCAGCTGCCAGTGTTGCGCACGAGGTGTCCCACTATCGAACAGCTAGTGGTAAGCGTCAGCAGGCTGTTTTAAAGATGATGTCTTTGGGTGACAACAGACACACCGCGGAGGTACTGGCCGACTACTTGCAGCGAGAAACTGAGTCATGGCTGGGCAGTCTACATCTTGTGCCAGGCAAGGTAGTCAGTGATAACGGCCGTAATTTTGTGTCTGGCAAAACTCAGACACATACCTTGCCTGGCTCACACCTTGAACCTGGTGGTGCAGTGCTTCATAAATGATTATCCGGAGTTAACAGCCCTGCTCCATAAGGTGGGAAGACTGTGCTCGCACATCCGTCGCTCACCCATAGACTCCAGTCGTATGCAGAGGCTGCAGCGATCGCTCCACCTCCCCAAGCACCGCCTAATCATAGACGTTGCAACAAGGTGGAACTCCACCATGCACATGGTTGAGAGGCTGTGCGAACAGAGGCAGGCTGTAATGCATTTGTGGGAGGATACATGGGCAGGCAGTTTGAGGGCGGACATGGAGTTGTCGGGTGTGCAGTGGTCAAAGCTGAAAAACTCTGTAAAGTCCTTCAGTGTTTTGAGGAATGCACACGGCTGGTAAGCGCAGACGACGTCATCATAAGCATGAGCATCCTACTTATGCGTCTGCTCATGCAAATTTGACGCACATTACGGATCAGGCGTCTGCAGCGGAGGAGGAAGAGGAGGAGGAGGAGGGAAACCTTGATGACAGTCAGGCATTGTCTGCTCAGGGAACTGTCCTGGACGAGGTGGAGGAAGAAGAGGAGGAGGATGAGGGGGATGATTATTTTGGGGAGGAGGATGCTTCTCAGGGGCAGAGAAAATGTTGGCTTGCCAAGGTCAGGTACAGGGTTTGTACGTGTCCGTAGGGATGTGGATTTGGCGGAAAGTGCTCCTCCACCCACCACTGGCAGTGCATCATTGACACCTGGAACATTGGCCCACATGTGTGATTATGCCGTGTGGATCCTAAAAAGGGACCCCCGCATTGCCAAAATTATGAAGGATGACGACTACTGGTTGGCCAGCATCCTCGATCCACTCTATAAAGGCAAATTACCGAACATTATGCCACAAGAGAACCTAGAGCTAATATTGGCGAACAAACAAGCAACTCTGGTAAACCGTTTGTTAGAGGCATTCCCAGCACATAGCAGCGGTGCAGGTTCTACCACGAGCCGTACTGGGCCAAATTGAAGAGGTGTTCGTGGTGCACACAGCCGAAGTGGCATTGGAGACAGGGGTTTCATGACCATGTTGTGACTGATTTCTCGAGTAACGCTCACACGACTGGTAATACTGAATCGATTGCAACTGACAGGAGACAGCAGTTGTCAACTATGGTTCAAAATTACCTCTCCTCCCTATCGATGTTCTCCCTCACAGTTCATTCACCTTTGACTACTGGGCCTGTAAACTGGACACCTGGCCTGAATTGGCACAATATGCCTTACAGGAGCTCGCTTGCCCTGCTGGTAGTGTGCTATCAGAAAGAGTTTTCAGTGCTGCTGGATCAATCCTGACAGAAAGAAAGACACGTCTGTTGACCCAAAATGTTGGTGATCTCACCTTCTTTAAAATGAACCATGCATGGGTTTCAAAGGATTTTGTCCCACCTTCCCCTGATGACACATAGGTTGCCAGCAAAATGACTCGCTTTGTCCTCCCCTTCCTCTGACTTCTCCAATTCCTCCATTTGCAGCTGCTAAACATCCAGCCTACACCTCAACATATGCCAGTTTTTCCACCTTCCTTTCTGTGCCGCCCCCCCCCCCCCCAGGGCCGGCATCAGCACCTGGCGCACCCGGGCAAGTGGCGGTGCCCTGAGCAGGTGGGGGGCCCACTCATGGGCAACGGCCCTGGCACAGGGCCCCTCATAGTACGCCGGTGTCTCTGACGGTGGGGGGGCTCACTCACCATCAGAGACACCGGCATACTATGAGGGGCCCTGTGCCAGAGCCGTCGCCCACGAGTGGGCCTCCCCTGCTTGCTCAGGGCCCCAGCACTTGCAATACTTACCTCTCCCTGCTCCACCGCAGTGACATCTTCCGCGTTTCCTGACAGTGACATTCAGGTCAGAGAGCATGATGACGTCACGTCTGTACGCCCTCTGCCTGAACAGTCCAAGTGCAGAGAGCTGGAAGATGGCGACGCTGAGGAGTCCAGAGTACAGCAGTGCCCAGCAAGGAGAGGTATTTCATTTTTTTTAATGTTTGGAGCAATATGTGGGGAGCATTATACACTGGAGAATTATATATGGGGCCCATCATACACTTGAGCATCATAGATAGGGCCCATTATACACTGGAGCATTATAAATGGGGCCCATTATATATGGAGCATTATATAGGCCCATCATACACTGGAGCATCATCCATGGGGCCCATCATATACTGGAGCATCATATGGGGCCCATTTTATATGGAGCATTATATAGGCCCATCATACACTGGAGCATCATCCATGGGGCCCATCATACACTGGAGCATTTTAAATGGGGCCCATCATACACTGGAGCATCATCCATGGGGCCCATCATACACTCGAGCATAATAAATGGGGCCCATCATACACTGGAGCATCATATACGGGGTCCATTATACACTGGAGCATTATAAATGGGGCCCATTATATATTGAGCATTATATAGGCCCATCATACACTGGAGCATCATGCATGGGTCCCATCATACACTGGAGCATCATATACGGGACACATTATACACTGGAGCATTATAAATGGGGCCCATTATATATGGAGCATTATACACTGTTTGCATAATTATTAGGCAAGTTATATTTCAGAGGATTCTTTTTATTATTGAACAACAACTATGTTCTCAATCAACCCAAAAGACTCATAAATCTCAAAGCTTAAGATTTTTGTAAGTTGGAGCGGGGTTTTTTTTATTTGGCTATCTTAGGAGGATATCTGTTTGTGCAGGCAGCTATTACTGTGCAGAATTATTTGGCAACTTAATAAAAACCAAATATATACCCATCTCACTTGTTTATTTTCACCAGTTAAAGTTAAATATAACAACACAAAATTTAGAAATAAACATTTCTGACATTCAAAGAAAAAAAAAAATCAGTGACCAATATAGCCACCTTTCTTTACGATGACACTCAAAAGCCTTCCATCCATAGATTCTGTCAGTTGCTTGATCTGTTTACGATCAACATTGCGTGCAGCAGCCACCACAGCCTCCCAGACACTGTTCCGAGAGGTGTAATGTTTTCCCTCCCTGTAGATCTCACATTTTTAGAGGGACCTCAGGTTCTCTATGGGGTTCAGATCAGGTGAACAAGTGGGCCATGTCATTATTTTTTCTTTTTTTAGACCTTTACTGGGCAGCCACGATGTGGAGTATTTGGATGCATGTGATGGAGCATTGTCCTGCATGAAAATCATGTTTTTCTTGAACGATACAGACTTCTTCCTGTACCACTGCTTGAAGAAGGTGTCTTCCAGAAACTGGCAGTAGGTCTGGGAGTTGAGCTTCACTCCATCCTCAACCCGAAAAGGTCCCACAAGTTCATCTTTGATGATACCAGCCCATACCAGTACCCCACCTCCACCTTGCTGGCGTCTGAGTCAGAGTGGAGCTCTCTGCCCTTTACTGATCCAGCCTCGGGCCTGTCCATCTGGACCATCAAGAGTCACTCTCATTTCATCAGTCCATAAAACCTTAGAAAAATCAGTCTTAACATATTTCTTGGCCCAGTCTTGACGTTTTATCTTATGCTTCTTGTTCAAAAGTGGTAGTTTTTCAGCCTTCCTTACCTTGGCCATGTCCCTGAGTATGGCACACCTTGTGCTTTTTGATACTCCAGTAACATTGCAGCTCTGAAATATGGCAAAACTGGTGGCAAATGGCATCTTGGCAGCTTCACGCTTGATTTTCCTCAATTCATGGACAGTTATTTTATCAACACGCTTCTTGCGACCCTGTTGGCTATTTGCCATGAAACGCTTGATTGCTCGGTGATCACCCTTCAAAAGTTTGGCAATTTCAAGACTGCTGCATCCCTCTGCAAGACATCTCACAATTTTGGACTTTTCAGAGTCCGTCAAATCTCTCTTCTAGCCCATTTTGCAAAAGGAAAGGAAGTTACCTAATAATTAAGCACACCTTATATAGGGTGTTGATGTCATTAGACCACACCCCTCCTCATTACAGAGATGCAAATCACCTGATTTACATAATTGGCAGTTGGCTTTCAAGCCTATACAGCTTGGAGTAAGACAACATGTATAAAAAGGATGATGTGATCAAAATACTCATTTGCCTAATAATTCTGCACACAGTGTATAGGCCCATCATACGCTGGAGCATCATCCATGGGGCCCATCATATACTGCAGCATCATATGGGGCCCATTATATATGGAGCATTATTGAGGCCCATCATACACTGGAGGATCATCCATGGGGCCCATCATATACTGGAGCATCATATGGGGTTCATTATTTATGGGGCATAATATATGGTATTGTTATGGAAATTTAATTAGGATGAATTTATCCTTCCGTGTTTGCTGCTTGCTTTTCCAAATCTCTATTTAATGTCTTTTTTGAGCGCTCAGAACGAAATGAGACTGTCCACACGAAAGTGTCAGTATAACAGTTCGTCAAAGACATACATTTATTATTCATTCAAGGTTTTATACGTTTACAAAAAGGGGCTGGTTAGTCAATTAACATATAATTAAAAGCTGCTAGACTATTGGCTGTTCTAGTGTAAGTATGATAATTATGATAATCATGATAAAAAGCTGAAGTTGCAGATTTATTGTTTTATATTCTTTTGCCCTAGTTTTCCTGCATGACTATAAAGTAAACAATAGATATCTAATAAGACTCTATGTACTCTATGTACTTGTTCCTTATGAAGGCCAGACTTGTTTAAAACGACTGATTATAGCTGGCATAGATATATGTGAGCACAGGATTTTTTAGCAAGTGAGATCTATCTAACTGTGAACTGTGAATACATATATGTGAATATACTTTGAATATATATGGAATACATATATATTTCCATGACAGTCCCCCCTTAGATACCACTTGCCCTAAAAACCTGCTCCTGGCCCAAAGCGCTGCAACTCTTTTGTGCTGCCGGCGAGTTGAGACACCCCTAATACATGCCTCCCCCACCGAATACAGACTTTTCGCAAATGGGCGGTCAGGAGGACTGTCCCTGTCGGGGGTTTATGTGTTTGCAATCATAGTCTCTTTATTTAACTGCATGTTCAGGAAAAAAACGTGTGTGTTCTTCATCAGGTAGGTCATCTGTCTGGTCAGTCAGAGTATCCACGACATCCTTCATGGCTTAGGTGTCTCTCCTGGTACGGGAGCTTCCTTGCAATGCGATACGTGGATCCAAACAGGCTTTCCCTCTAGTTACACAGAGGTTGGTGTCATCTGGGGCTCTTGGACAGGACCATCAAATCTGGCAGTGAAGAGAAAAACTCGAGAATGGACATTAGTTTTTTTGACCAATTCAATTACATAAGTGTTATGATTTGGTAGCTGAGGAGAGCAGGCAAAAAAAGGCAATACACCAGAGAGGTTGGAATCTATGGGATTGCAGTACCCTGACTAACCACCACAACTAATTTCAAAAACACCTGAGATCACACGACCTCTACCACCTAAATTAGTTCTCTGGTGTAACAAAAACTAAACAGCAGCCACTGAAAAAACTGGAAAAGGCAAATGAAAAAAAACAACAGTGGCTGAACTAAACTGAGAGGAGCACAAGCCCCCGAAGGGGACCCGGCAGACCCCCACAGAAGTGCAGGACAAAAATGCAAAAAAAAACAAGCACCAAAAAAACTAAAAGAAGAAAATGTCTTATCTGTTAGCAGAAGATGCAGGCACGAAACAGCAAGCTACAAAGTGAACAGGAATCAAGGATGAGACCAGAACAATTGATCACCGGCAACCCTGATGGGAGGGAAACTTCCTTATATAAGCAAACAAGATATAATTTTTTCATATTCTGCTGCTGAGGGAAGAATGCACCTAACTTGGGACTAGACCCAAACAAAATTTTGTATGGTGACAGCTTTTCTGGGTCTCTGGGAGTGTGCCTTACGCTAAACAGTGCAATTGGGAGTGTGTCATGCCATGGTTTACGTGTCTCTTGGGCAATTTTTTAGCGTTCTATTCTTAAGTGTTCCGTTCAGTTTTTCTACCTTCCTGCTGCTCTGGGGGTGGTAAGGAGTGTGTAGGCCTAGGTCTAACCCTACTGCTAATCGGGTCTCGTGTGTCAGATTTGCTGTGAATGCGAGTCTCTGATCACTCTCTATCATTTCTGGAACCCCGTATCTGCACACTATTTTCTGAAAGTAGCTTCGTTGCAGTAGTCTTTGCTGACTTGGAAGGCTTCTGTTCATCTTGAAAATACTTCTTTTGACCACAATGGCGTATTTGAATCCTTCATTTGGCGATATCTGGATGTGGTCTATCTGGATCCTTTGAAGCTGGTAGAGTGGTCTTTCCAGATGAGGTGAGGGGGACTTTCTTCCATACGTCCAGGCTTGCATTTGCCGCAGGTCAGACAGCTGCTGGTGAATTTGGCTGTTAGGGTGGAGATCCCTGAAGCGAAACAGTAAGCACCAATCAGATCATTCATCTGTGTCTTTGATATGTGGATGTGGGTCCATGTACCCATTGGACCACCATAGGGTGCATACTTTGTGGTAGGCAGAGTTTGAAGTCTATTATTGATAGCCTTCCTTCTTCACGTGTTGCTTTTTTCGCATTCAGCTCTTCTTCTCCTTTAGGAGCTTGGTCTTGTAACTTCTTGAGCAGATTCCAGGACGTCTCTTTGTCAGGTTTCTTGTCTTCAGTCATCATGTAGTAGCCGTCCGGCTCTACGACCTCTCCCACTTCTCCATGTTGTCTTCGTTTGGCCGCTTCTTTGGCTGCCATGTCCGCCATGTTATTGCCTCACGCCTCTTCTGTTCTCAGTTTTCCATGCACTTTGATTTTTCAAATTGCCACCATTTTGGAAGTTGGAGTACACCCAGTAGGTCCCTGAAGGCTCCATGATGCTTCACGGTTGTCCCGTTTGCTGTGATGAAGTCCCTTGTAGCTCAGATGGGTCTAAAGTCGTGTGCTATGCCATGCGAGTACCTGTAGTCCGTGTAGATGTTTGCAGTCTTGCCTTCTGCCATCTGGCAGGCCTTCGTCAGCGCTATCAGTTCTGCTTCCTGGGCTGACAGGCTAGGTGACAGACTTCTGGACCACAGATTTCTTGATTGCTGGTCACTGCACTTCCTGTGTTGAAACTTCTTCATCATCTGCAAATCTGGAGCCGTCCAAGTATCCCCCCTTGGGAGTGGGAGTAGAGTGGCCGGGCTGAGGACTGTAGGTCTGGAGACGGTGACATTATGAGACAAAGGCAATAGAGGCGCCACAAAGATGCCTGGCGGTGGGGAGATTACTGTTGGTTGAGCTTGATTGAAGATTGCCAAGGTGTCATGTGGAGTGAGAGTTTCCAGTGGCTGTCCAAGAGTGATGTCAGCAACCTTGTCCAGGAGGGTGTGTGCTGCAGATACTGCCATCAGGCAGGAGGGTGCTCTTCTTGCAACTGGATCCAAGCGGGCTGAGAGGCAGCCTAAAAGTCTCTGTTTTCCCCCGTGAATCCGTGCCAGGACTCCAGTAGCATGACCTTCTTTCTTCCATCAGGTAGACGGAAAGACTTTTCATAGTCAGGTAGGCCTGGTATCGGCGCTGAGACTGTGGAGTTCTTCAAATCTCCTGAATGGGTTGAAGGCTGCGTCTGATAGAAGGAGTGGGGTTGCGTTGATGCAAGCGCACAGAGGCTGCATTAGGACTGAGGCATCAGGGATCCAGGTTCTGCAATACGACACTTAGACCAGGGAAGGCCTGCAGCATTCTTGGAGTTGTTGGGGGAGCCATCTTCTCCACAGTGGTCTTCCAGTCTTTTGACATGTGTTTCGTCTGGTGGGCAATACAGTGTCCCAGTGATGTAACTTGCTTCTGGCATCACTGGACTTTGTTCTTCCAGACCTTACGTTGCTGTTCTTCCAGGTAGAGTAGGAGAGACAAGGAATAGACTGTGCAGGTGTCGATGTCAATCACACAAAAGAGAAGGTCATCCACGTGTTGTAGAAGAGTGACTCTTGCATATTCTGCAATCCAGTTGACGAGGATGGAGGACATTGTCTTGGTGAAACTTGAAGGGCTTGTTTTGAGCACCTTGAGGCAACATTGTCCATATGCACTGCACTGGTGCGTGAAAGCAGGCCTCCAGGTGGAGGGCAACACTGAAGAAGGTACTGGCCAGGTTGATCACCGTGAATACCGTTGCGGTGACTGGGACTCTTGAGAGCAGAGTGTGATGGTTCAGCACTGTTGGGGTTTCAAATACCGTAGCCTCTTTCGCGGCCTCCAGGCTTTGCACCATTTTGAACTCAGTGGGGTTTACAGTCTTTTTCTTCACTGTGGAAAGCTGGGATTGATTCCGATGGGCGAGGCAGCCCAGTTTGGCCTTGTCCTTCAGTATGCGGCAGGGGACTCCCATCTGCTGGTGCAGAGCTGGCGGCAAAACAAGCCGTCTACTAGGATCCACATCATGAGAGATGACGACCAGCTGGCTTTCTTGTTCTCCACCAAGACAGTCACTGTGTTAGCACCTGCTCTGGTCACAGGGGGTCTTCTTGTTGGTACGTCTCCTTAAACGGCTGCTTTTCTCTCAGCACGGACCATCAGTAGTTTCTTTTTCTCCAGCTCGGTCTCAGGTCAGTATTTGTGCACAAGTTTGAAGAGCTGAGTGGCCTTTTGTCGGTCTAGGGCCTTGGTGAACTGGTTGATTGCAGGGGGCACCTCCTGGTGCTTGCAAAAGATGAACCTCTGGCGTTGGAGCTGGATGAGGTGTTGCCATTCCATGAAGCGAGTAGGGTCCTTCTTGAGTTGAATATCCTGGCCAATGTCAAAGTTCTCAGGCCGTCTTCTTAGGCGAGTTCACTTAGACCTTCAGTTGGTCAGAGTGTAAGGTTCTATGTATATATTCCTGAAACTCAGTTTGTTCGTCAGCCATTTTACTTTCTGTCTTGCTGCAGCTATCTTGCCCTCAGTCAAAATGGAGTTTCCAGCTTGCATGTTCCCGCCCTGATTCTCTCCTTTGCTTCTTAAGCAGCCACAGCTGAGCAATCAGTGCTTCAGAACCTAGCCTGCAGTGAACCTGTGACTTGACTCCTGTAAGCCTTGGACCTTGTACTCCAGCTATTCCTACTGAGGAACTCTGAAGCACTTGTGGACTCTGAACCCTGCTCTTTGAAAGACCCACGTTTGCATGGACTTACGGTAACAGAGAAGAAGATCCTGAATCTGTATTGGAGAGTGATTGCTGAGCTTGGATTACTCTGGCCTGCTGTGTCTCCTGCTTCTGTGTCTGCAAACTGTGTGACTATTTCTGCCAACTTGTATGAAGTAATACAGGACTTTTCTATATCAAACCTGTGACTCCTGTGTTTTCATCGCACCCAAGCACAAGACGCTATATGAACTGTACTACATACATTACAAGATTCTGAAGCCAAAACGTTAGTGTCTGCTGGGTCTGGAAGGCTGTGTCTGCTGTACTGTGGATATCAGACGTCCGGTTGTACTTTCTGTGATGACAGTGGTTGTGACTTCTCACAACCATTCCAGGTGAGCAATTCCCTTAAGTTTTTTCTTTTTGCAGTGTTACCACAGGTAAACACTATTGTTTTTTTTTTTTTTTTTCCTTTCTTTTCTCTTTTTTGTCTGCTGTACTGTGGATATCAGATGTCCGGGTGAACTTTCTGTGATGATAGTGGTTGTGACTTCTCACAACCATTCCAGGTGAGCAATTCCCTTAAGTTTTTTCTTTTTGCAGTGTTACCACAGGTAAACACTATTGTTTTTTTTTTTTTCTTTTCTCTTTTTTGTCTGCTGTAACTCTGGATATCAGATGTCTGGTTGAAACTTTCTGTGATGATAGTGGTTGTGACTTCTCACAACCATTCCAGGTGAGCAGTTCCCTTAATTTTTTTTTTCTCTCTGCAGTGTTGCCACAGGTGAACACTATTGTTTTTTTTCTCTCCTCTTCTTCCAGTAATCCTGTCTTAAAAGATCTGGAAAATGGAGGCCCGCATAAAGGAACTTTGCGGAGTGACTGATAATATCCTTGCAGATTTGCAGAATATAAAGACCCGTTTTACAAATCTACAGGACCCCAATAATCACAATTTGCAAGTGGTTGGACAGACTACCCAGGATTTGCGAGCCAGGATTGAGGTTCTAGAGGGGCGAGTCCAGGCTCCTGCCGTAGCCCCGAGTGCTGGGATTCCCAAGTTGCCCCCTTTTCGTTTTGGCGGTGAACGTGAGAAATTCAGGGGATTTATTAATCAATGCAATCTTTTTTTTTCTGCACATGCTTCACAATTTCCCACTGAACGATCTAAGGTGCTTACTATAATTATGTTGCTTACCAACAAGGCTTTAATGTGGGCAAACCCTCTGATTGAGACTGAGGATGATTGTTTGAATCACCTTGATGCTTTTATTTCAGCCATGGGGCAGGTGTTTGATGACCCCAATCGAGGTGCAACAGCTGAAGCAGCCATGTTAGCTTTGCGCCAAGGTAAGCACTCGGTAGCTGAATATGCCTTGGATTTCAGGAGATGGGCCCTTGATACCACCTGGGACAGTTCCGCCAAAAAATCTATTTTTCGAAAGGGGTTATCTCCACTGATTAAGGATGAACTTGCTCGTGCCGACCCTCCCACTGCGTTAGGTGACTTTATTAACTACTGCATCCGTATTGATACTCGTCTGACTGAACGCAGGCAAGAGAGATGGTTCGAAAGCAATCGTACTAACCTTTTCCTACCTTCCTCTCCAGCTAAGGAACCTTTGAGTAGGATTACACGGGAACCTGAACCTGAACCCATGCAGGTAGACTCTTTACAACGACGGGTTAGTGATGCACGCAAGGAACATCGTTTTAAGGAGAATCTATGTTTCTATTGTGGTAAGTCAGGGCACTTCATTATAAACTGCCCCAGCCGTTCTCGTAAGACTACTGCAGCACTCATTCATTGTGAGTGTTGCGAGAGGGGATCTGTCAGGTCCGAGCCTCAGGCTCCAGAGAGATCTGCAGCAACAGATCTTGATTTCTCGGACTTAAACTCCGTTACCTCTGAGGACGTTGACTGTGTAAACGCTGCCATTTTTCAAGTTTCCTCAGCGGTGTCCCAGCTGAGTTGTAAGAAAAACAATTCTCATTGCTTTCTTTCCATCAAACTCTGGGTTGACTCAGCTTGGGTGTCTAGCTCTGCTATGATCGACTCAGGGGCAAGTGGAAATTTTATGGATGTCTCCTTTGCTCTGAAACAGGGAATACGTTCAGTGAAGAAGGCTACTCCAGTACAGATGGAAACTGTGGATGGCTCCCTGCTGACCTCTGGACCAGTGGATCAGGAAACAGAGCCTTTGTGTAAGGTTCTGTATATCTGTTTCTGAAACTCAGTTTGTTCGTCGGCCATTTTGCTTTCTGTTTGCTGCAGCTATCTTGCCCTCAGTTAAAATGGAGTTTTCCAGCTTGCATGTTCCCGCCCTGATTCTCTCCGTTTGCTTCTTAAACAGCCACACCTCAGCAATCAGTGCTTCAGAATCTGGCCTGCAGTGAACCTGTGTTCTGACTCCTGAAGCCTTGGACTTTGTACTCCAGCCATTTCTACTGAGAAACTCTGGAGCTCTTGTGGACTCTGAACTCTGCTCTTGAAAGCCTCACGGTTGCATGGACTTGCGGTAACATAGAAGAAGATCTGAATCTGTTGTGGAGAGTTATTGATGAACTTAGATTACTTTGGCCTGCTGTGTCTCCTGCTTCTGTGTTTGCAACCTGTATGTTTATTTTTGCCAATTTGTATGAAGCAATACAAGACTTTCTTTTTCAACCTGTGTCTCAAGTATTTTCATCGCACCCAAGCACAAGACGCTATATGAACTGTATCACATACATTACAAGATTCTGAAGCCAAACGTTAGTGTCTGCTGGGTCTGGAAAGGCTGATGCACTCTCTAGGATTTACTCAGCAGAGACACGTCCAATTACTCCTCCTAAGACTATTCTTCCTGATTCTAGATTCCTAGGAGTGATTCATCATCAAGACCTAATTAAAGACATCAAGGAAGCATACCATGCGGATTCTTTTTTGGCTCAACCCCCAAGGGACGTAAGTCTTGTCTTTAAGAATGGTGTGTGGATTCTGGGACAACGTCTGTATATACCTGAAACAGTCAGATTGAGAGTATTGCAACTCATTCATGATTCCAAAATAGCCGGGCATAGAGGAATTCTAAAGACACAGGAATTTCTTTCTCGTTTCTTTTGGTGGCCCACTTGTAGGAAGGATGTTTTGGATTATGTCACTTCATGTGAGGTTTGTGCAAGATGCAAAACACCTCGCTCTTCACCAACTGGTCTGTTACAGCCTCTTCCCACCCCGTCCCGCCCGTGGGGATCCATTTCTATGGACTTCATTGTCGAATTACCAACCTCTCAAGGGAAGAACACTATTCTAGTGGTGGTTGATCGTTTAACAAAGGCAGCTCATTTTATCCCTTGTGTCGGCTTACCCACTGCAAAACAGACATCAGACTTGATGATTAAAGATGTGTTTCGCTTACATGGAGTACCGGATGAGGTTATTTCGGATCGAGGGGTGCAATTCACTTCTAGGTTTTGGCAAAATTTCTGTGCAGCATTGGACATTAAAGTAAACCTTTCTTCTGCTTTTCATCCCCAGACTAATGGACAAACCGAACGAACCAATCAAACCCTGGAGCAGTATCTCCGCTGCTTTATCTGCCACCTACAGGATGATTGGGTGGATCTACTTCCATTGGCTGAGTTCTCTTACAACAACTCTCAGAGTGCCTCCACTAAACAGTCTCCTTTTTTCTCTAATTTAGGTTATCATCCTAATATTCTACCACGATTTCCCATAGAGACGCCTTTGCCAGCAGTGGCTGAAAGAGTCACGACTTTACAGAAGAATATGGATCTTCTAAAGGAGAATCTGGAATCGGCTCAGGAAAGGTACAAGAAGGCAGCAGATAAATTTCGTAAACCTGCACCAGTTTTTAAGGTAGGAGACCTGGTCTGGCTGTCAACCAGAAATCTTAAGTTAAGGATTCCATCATCTAAGTTGGGACATAAGTACATTGGACCCTATAAAATCAGTAAGATTATAAGTGCCGTTGCTTGTCGTCTTCAATTGCCCAGAACTATGAGAATCCACCCTGTCTTTCATGTATCCCTACTAAAGGCTGCAACACCCAATACGTTTCCTGGACGTTCTTCTCCTTGCCCTGACCCAGTGCTAGTCGATGGTCAGGAAGAATTTGTGGTGGAAAGGATTTTAGATTCCAGGTTGTATAGAAATCAGTTACAATATCTGATCAAATGGCAGGGCTACCCAGTGGAGGACAACTCATGGGAGCCAGTCAATAACGTTAATGCTCCTCGCTTGCTCCGTCAGTTTCATCAGAGGTACCCACACAAGCCTGGTCTGAGGTCATCCGGAGGTTGCCCCTAAGGGGGAGTAATGTAAGGTTCTGTATATCTGTTTCTGAAACTCAGTTTGTTCGTCGGCCATTTGCTTTCTGTTTGCTGCAGCTATCTTGCCCTCAGTTAAAATGGAGTTTTCCAGCTTGCATGTTCCCGCCCTGATTCTCTCCGTTTGCTTCTTAAACAGCCACACCTCAGCAATCAGTGCTTCAGAATCTGGCCTGCAGTGAACCTGTGTTCTGACTCCTGAAGCCTTGGACTTTGTACTCCAGCCATTTCTACTGAGAAACTCTGGAGCTCTTGTGGACTCTGAACTCTGCTCTTGAAAGCCTCACGGTTGCATGGACTTGCGGTAACATAGAAGAAGATCTGAATCTGTTGTGGAGAGTTATTGATGAACTTAGATTACTTTGGCCTGCTGTGTCTCCTGCTTCTGTGTTTGCAACCTGTATGTTTATTTTTGCCAATTTGTATGAAGCAATACAAGACTTTCTTTTTCAACCTGTGTCTCAAGTATTTTCATCGCACCCAAGCACAAGACGCATAATGAACTGTATCACATACATTACACTTTGAGGGTTCTTATGGGTAAAGATCATCAAGAGAAACTGTCCTTTATGCTTATCTCTTCTCCCCACTTTCCCATTATTCTAGGGCTACCATGGCTGCAGGCTCAGAATCCTACCATTAACTGGGAGACCAAGGAATTACACTTTCCAGAGAAACAGATGAGTCCAAAAGTTTCAGCTTGCTCTGTTCCTAAAGGAATCATGTCAGTCCCTGAACTACCAGCTGTATACCAAGACTATGTGGATTTATGTGACAAGAAGAACGCTGACCAGCTTCCTCCTCACCGTCCATATGATTGTCCAATTGAATTATTGCCTGGAGCAGAGATACCTTTTGGTAAGATCTACCCCCTGGCGGGGCCCGAGCTAAAGGCTTTAAAGGATTACATAGATGAAAATCTAGCCAAGGGCTTCATACGCCCCTCTTCATCTCCTGCAGGTGCACCCATCTTCTTTGTAAAGAAGAAAGATGGATCTCTGAGACCATGCGTAGACTATAGGGAACTCAATAAGGTTACTATTAGAAACCGTTATCCATTGCCTTTAATCCCTGAGTTATTGGAGAGAGTGCGACATGCCAAAATTTTTTCTAAACTAGATCTTCGTGGGGCCTATAACTTAGTCCGTATTAGACCTGGGGATGAATGGAAGACTGCATTCAGGTCACGCTATGGACACTTTGAATATCTAGTTATGCCTTTTGGTCTGAGTACCGCCCCAGCCACTTTCCAACACTTGGTGAATGACATCTTCAGGGATCTCCTAGATACATTCGTGGTAATTTATTTGGATGATATTCTAATTTTTTCTAACTCCACAGAGGAACATCATGGACATGTGAGAATGGTCTTGGAACGTCTAAGACAAAATCATCTTTACATCAAACTTGAAAAGTGTGAATTCCATAGGACCGAAATTCAATTTCTGGGGTATGTACTGTCTACACAAGGAATTAGTATGGATGGAAGCAAAACCCAAGGATTGGCCAATTCCTAGAAATGTGAAGGAGGTACAGCGCTTCATCGGGTTTGCCAACTTCTATAGACGTTTCATTAGAAATTTCTCTGAGGTAGTGTCACCTATCACTCAACTTACCCGGAAAGAGTCTAGGTTTTCCTGGACTCCCCAAGCCCAGGAAGCATTTTCCCGTCTAAAAGATAAATTTACCACTGCACCTATCCTAGTACATCCCAACCCCGAGCTTGCCTTCATAATAGAGGTGGATGCTTCAGACTGTGCCGTTGGAGCTATACTCTCTCAGAAAACAGGTGAGAAGAATGTCTTGCATCCCTGTGCCTTCTTTTCCCAGCAGTTGTCTTCGGCTGAGAGGAACTACGATGTGGGCAATAGAGAGTTGTTGGCCATTATTGCCGCCTTCAAAGAATGGAGACACCTTCTTCAGGGTGCTGCACAGCAAATAGTCGTCCTGACAGACCATCGTAACCTTGAGTTTATCAGGTCGGCTAAGTGCCTGACTCCTCGCCAGGCTCGCTGGAATCTTTTCTTAAACCAATTTAATTTTATCATCTCTTATAGACCAGGATCGCGCAATGGAAAGGCTGATGCACTCTCTAGGATTTACTCAGCAGAGACACGTCCAATTACTCCTCCTAAGACTATTCTTCCTGACTCTAGATTCCTAGGAGTAATTCATAATCAAGACCTACTTAAGGACATCAAGGAAGCATACCATGCGGATTCCTTTTTGGCACAACCCCCAAGGGACGTAAGTCTTGTCTTTAAGAATGGTGTGTGGATTCAGGGACAACGTCTGTATATTCCTGAAACAGTCAGATTAAGAGTATTGCAACTCATTCACGATTCCAAGATAGCTGGGCATAGAGGAATTCTAAAGACACAGGAATTTCTTTCTCGTTTCTTTTGGTGGCCCACTTGCAGGAAGGATGTTTTGAATTATGTCACTTCATGTGAGGTCTGTGCAAGATGCAAAACACCTCGCTCCTCACCAACTGGTCTGTAACAGCCTCTTCCCACCCCGTCCCGCCCGTGGGGATCCATTTCTATGGACTTCATTGTGGAGTTACCAACCTCTCAGGGAAGAACACCATTCTAGTGGTGGTTGACCGTCTAACAAAGGCAGCTCATTTTATCCCTTGTGTCGGCTTACCCACTGCAAAACAGACATCAGATTTGATGATTAAAGATGTGTTTCGCTTACATGGAGTACCGGATGAGGTTATTTCGGATCGAGGGGTGCAATTCACTTCTAGGTTTTGGCAAAATTTCTGTGCAGCATTGGACATTAAAGTAAACCTTTCTTCTGCTTTTCATCCCCAGACTAATGGACAGACTGAACGAACCAATCAAACCCTGGAGCAGTATCTCCGCTGCTTTATCTGCCACCTACAGGATGATTGGGTGAATCTACTTCCATTAGCTGAGTTCTCGTATAACAACTCTCAGAGTGCCTCCACTAAACAGTCTCCTTTTTACTCTAATCTAGGTTATCATCCTAACATTCTACCACGATTTCCCATAGAAACGCCTTTACCAGCAGTGGCTGAAAGAATCACGTCTTTACAGAAGAATATGGATCTTCTAAAGGAAAATCTGGAATCGGCTCAAGAAAGGTACAAGAAAGCAGCAGATAAATTTCGTAAACCTGCACCAGCTTTCAAGGTAGGAGACTTGGTCTGGCTGTCAACCAGAAATCTTAAGTTAAGGATTCCATCGTCTAAGTTGGGACATAAGTACATTGGACCCTATAAAATCAGTAAAATTATAAGTGCCGTTGCTTGTCGTCTTCAACTGCCCAGAACTATGAGAATCCACCCTGTCTTTCATGTATCCCTACTAAAGGCTGCGACACCCAATACGTTTCCTGGACGTTCCTCTCCTTGCCCTGACCCAGTGCTAGTCGATGGTCAGGAAGAATTTGTGGTGGAAAGGATTTTAGATTCCAGGTTGTATAGAAATCAGTTACAATATCTGATTAAATGGCAGGGCTACCCAGTGGAGGACAACTCATGGGAACCGGTCAATAACGTTAATGCTCCTCGCTTGCTCCGTCAGTTTCATCAGAGGTACCCACACAAGCCTGGTCTGAGGTCATCCGGAGGTTGTCCTTAAGGGGGAGTAATGTAAGGTTCTATGTATATATTCCTGAAACTCAGTTTGTTCGTCAGCCATTTTACTTTCTGTCTTGCTGCAGCTATCTTGCCCTCAGTCAAAATGGAGTTTCCAGCTTGCATGTTCCCGCCCTGATTCTCTCCTTTGCTTCTTAAGCAGCCACAGCTGAGCAATCAGTGCTTCAGAACCTAGCCTGCAGTGAACCTGTGACTTGACTCCTGTAAGCCTTGGACCTTGTACTCCAGCTATTCCTACTGAGGAACTCTGAAGCACTTGTGGACTCTGAACCCTGCTCTTTGAAAGACCCACGTTTGCATGGACTTACGGTAACAGAGAAGAAGATCCTGAATCTGTATTGGAGAGTGATTGCTGAGCTTGGATTACTCTGGCCTGCTGTGTCTCCTGCTTCTGTGTCTGCAAACTGTGTGACTATTTCTGCCAACTTGTATGAAGTAATACAGGACTTTTCTATATCAAACCTGTGACTCCTGTGTTTTCATCGCACCCAAGCACAAGACGCTATATGAACTGTACTACATACATTACACAGAGACATCTTGACTCTGGGTGATGGAGTGGCTTTTCTGGTACTATGTCCAGCACCTCCTGTGATAGGTCTGCAGTGTGGTTTGTTTGAGGTTCCTGTTTCTTCTTGGGTCAGGGGTGAAGAAAGTGTCATGGTCCCATCTTCCTGGAACACTCTGGTCGCTTTCAGCTTCTGCAGTAGGTCCACTCCCAATAGGTTGAGGGTGCAGGTTTTTTACACAACAAACTGGGACATGATGGAGTGTTCTGGCTGAGTCCACACGCTCAGGGGCTTCATAATCTGGAAATATCTGACTTGACCATCAATTCCCATGCAGGAAGCAGAAGATTCTGATAGATAGGTGAGGTTGCGGAGTTCCACAAGAAAAGATCTGACTACGCCATCCACTCTCAGGATATTGGTCCCACTGGTGGGGTTCCCTGTGGACTTGGTGTGCTCTTGTCCTATGGACGGGGTTCTTCACTGCTTTCTGTGTTTCCTCTTTTTCTGGGTGAAGTCAGTGTTCTGCACCGGTTCCGGAAATGACCAAACTCGCCACAGTTGTAACACTTGACATCCCTTCTGTCCCGGCGGGACTCAATCCTTTTTGCTACTGTGAGCAGGATATCCATTGCTATTGACGTGTACTCAGGCCTGGCTGCTACCAGTGGTTTCCTGATTGGTTCTCTCAGTCCATGCACAAAAGCCTGTGCCAACATCCGTCTGTGTGTCTGATCATGGGTAATGAGGCCCAAATCTTGAAACACTTGCATTACTCTGTCATGGAACTTCTCCACAGACTCTGTCTTGTCTTGCCTCGTGACATGTAGGCTGAGAGTTTGTCCTGTCAGTCTGCTTTTGGCCCATTCTCTGAGTTGTTCAATTAGCTTTGGTCCTGTCTCCCAGGCATACGCATCTAACTCTGCTGGAAGCTTGAAGTGTTCTCTCATAATTGACCAGAATGCATCACCTGCTTTTATTTCCATTTCGGTCCAGAGATCAATCCAGGCTGCTGTATACGTTTGCTGGATCTGCTGCATTTTTTGGCAAAATAGCATGGGGTGTATCCCTGGGTCTGGCAGCATACTGATCACCTGGCTTGGAATGAAGGGCTCATAGGATGGTGCCTCTACCTGTCCCTGCTCTATTGGTGCATGTGTGTTTTCTTCCCTAGTATTGGGCAGCATGTGTGACGTTGCATCTTCATCTTCATCAGATAAGAAGTGACCTGGTGTACTTGGTGCATACACTGGGTGAGATTTGGGCTTTAAAGTTGTCTTGCTGCATGGGGATTTCCCGCTTCCTTGCTGAGGCTGCGGTGGATCAGTGTCATGGTTCCATGCTGGCAGCCCTGCTCGGCACTGAGGTTCCTCATTTGTCTCTGTAGCTATACCACCCCCCTGTGAAGCCCTAGCTGTGGGCTGTTGTGTCTGGGGGCTACATGTAGCGTTTTGTGTAGGGAGATTTGCACTTTCTTCTCCTGATATAATGACTGGCAATGTTTGTACTGTGCTTGGGATAGACAGGGTGCCCTGTGCTGGAGACACTGAATACAGGGACACCACATTGCTTGGATTGGGTGTTGACCCAGTTGATAACGAAGTAGAAAAAAGAGTAAGAGAAGGGAGGTGTGAGGGAGGAGCGAGAGAAAGAGGAGGGGAGAGTGATGGAGGGGAGGGTGAAGAAGAGGTGGAATGTGCCTGAGAGGAGGAAGGAGGAGGAGAGCAAGCATGAGCAGGTGGGTGTGGTGTGGGAGGAGAAAGGGAGGAAAAGGAAAGAGGGGAAGGAGAGAAGAGTGAGAGGGGGAAAAGAGAGAAAGATGGAGGAGAGAGAGAGGAGAAAGATGGAGGGGGAGAAGTAGAAGAAGATGATGAAGAAGATTTGAGAGTTGGAGAGGAAGAGATAGAAGAAGAGGAAGATGAAGAAAATGGATGTGAAGAGATGTGAGGGAGGGGAAAGAAGGAATGAGAGGGATGGCAGCGAGGAAAGAGGAGAAAAGTCTGAAGAAGGAGAAAGGGACTGAGAGAAGAAAAAGGAGAGGGTGTCCCCCCTGTGGCTCTTGAGAGGGGATGGTTGAAACAAAAATGCCTTCTCCCTGTGGAGAGGGGCGGGGAGCGTTTTTCCCTGTACAAGGCTCCTTACTCAATTAGAACAGCCTACACCTGTCCCGTGTCTCCACATGATGGACATGTGATGTGTGTGACTCTGAATTCTGTTCTTGTGACATGTCAGTGATCTTTTTCTCACAGACGATTTAACACCTTTTCAATCTTACTCATATAAAAAATCACTTCCTGGTCCGTTCAAATTAACTTGCTGTACCTTCTACACGATGCACCATTGCTCTTTTATAGCAGATGGTAATCTATTAACAAACTTTCCCGTTACCTTTCAAATAACAAAAACAAGAAAAAACATTTCATTATGCAGCGTAAAGGTTGCCTGTCTATTTGCTTCTCACGTACTGTGTCTATTACAAAAACCTATTCAACAAAGGTGATTTAAAAATCTGAAAACTGCTGCACTCTGGTTCTTGTGCGTCCTCGCCGAATGCCCGACGGGAGGGGCTAGTCAAACCGCTGCGTACTTTGTGTGTGCTCTCTCCCTCAGCCTGTAATTTTCCTTATCTATGGAGTGACCTTGGTCTAATGCAGGCTGGTAAAGGAGAAAGAAAAAAATGGTTGGAGAATAAAACTCTAAAATAAATCGATTAGAAAAAAAAAAAAAAAACTCTCCAAAATTATTTAAAAATATACTGAAAAAAAAAAAAACTTTAAAAACAAAAGTTAGATTTGGTAAAAAACTCTAGAAAAAAAAAAATAAATTCACCAAAAAGGGGAGAAAAGAAAAACCGTATTAATCATAAAACTCTGAAAAACAACCCTTGTTGCTAAAACAGCTGATTAAAAAAACAGAAAAAAGGTGGAAAAAACTGATTGTAAAATGATAAAAACAAAAAGAAGAGTACTTTAAAACTTTTGTCTGGTAGCGTAGGCTTTTTTCCTACCGCCCTCTGGAATGTCAGCTGGCTGCTGCCAGCACTTCCCCCCTCCCTTATATCTCTGCTTGCTGTCTCTCCAGACACTGAAATCACGTATCAAAAAAAAAATAAAAAATTATTCCTCAGAATAGCAAAAAATGAATATAGTTCACTCTGAATGCCTGAGAATTTTCACGTTAAAACCTGTAGCCAAAAAAAACTAGCTTAAAAAAGATCAAAACCAGGAAACAGATGTAACAACGTGATTAGCAGAGGAGGGGGATCAAAGGGTTTTTCTCGCTGCTACAGCCAGCAGTGAATGAGATTTAAAGCGACAGTACCTGCAAGACAGACAGTGACATGTACAATGAGACAGACACCC
Organism: Oophaga sylvatica; assembly: GCA_033576555.1. Lineage (NCBI taxonomy): Eukaryota > Metazoa > Chordata > Amphibia > Anura > Dendrobatidae > Oophaga > Oophaga sylvatica. The sequence continues at coordinate 936,819,271 of JARQOD010000001.1, forward strand.
GGGAGAATACGAATCCCTCTTTTGATGATCTGTGACACATACAAGCTGCTCTGGTAACTGATAACTCACCAATTGCACTGAGCGCGGTGAGGCTCAAGGTCTATCGCTCTCTGTGCCGTACGCCCTGGCCGGTGCGCCGGTCACAGTAATCTGCAATAGCCTTAATCAAAACTAGCTTGGTCAAGGGTTTGCCATCCACAGAAGCCAACCGCAAGGGATTCCGAAGATGCTGGAATGGAATGAATCCGGTAACGGTCCATCACTGCTTGCTGAATGAAGTTCCACACGGCACCAGAATCCAGATAGCCAGACTCCGAAAAACTGACCGGACCGAAAGATAAGGACACAGTCATCTGTAGCGAAGGAGAGGGATGATCATCACCCAGAGAGGCCTCTCCTACCAACCCTAGGCTCTAGAGTTTCCCGCCTCTCCAGACAAAAGCGAATCAAATGCTCTGAACTACAGCAATGGAAACACCTCCCCTTCGATTGGTGCTCCTCCTGGTGCTGTCTAGCCAAGTTAACTTGGTCCACTTGCATAGCTTCTGGAAGAGAGGTTGAAGACGGAGAAGCAAATGGTTTTTGGAAACTAGGAGCCAGGTGATAAGGTCTCTTCTCCCGCTTAGATTCCTTGGATCTCTCTTGAAACCAAAGGTCAATCCGGGTCGCCAGGGATATCAATTCATCCAGAGTTGCGGGAGTATTACAGCCCGCCAGCTCGTCCTTTATTCTCCCAGACAGTCCTTCCCAGAAGGTGGCCACCAAGGCCCCGTTGTTCCAGGATAACTCAGAGGAAAAAGTACGGAACCGAACCGCATACTGAGCCACCGTGAGGTCCTCCTGGCGTAGACGAAGAAGAAAGCTGTTGAGGTGGCACGGCCAGGCTCGTCAAAGGTCCTGCGGAATGCCTCAAGGAAAAACTGGGTGTCGTCCTGGATGACAGAGTGAAGAGCGGGTGAACCTCTGAGAAGACAGGATTACCTGCCAAGGCCTCCAAACAAATTCACTATAAGGATGCAGTGGACCCATGTAGTTAAGATGGCGTCAACACAGGTGCAAAAATACCGATGAGGTAACCACTCACAACCTACCAATTCCAAAGGAGGGGGTGGCTGCTTGTCATATATAGTAGTATAATGTAGCCCCATAGCGGTATAATGCACCTCCATAGCAGTAAAATGCACTCCCATAGTATAATGCAGCCCCATAGTAGTATAATGCACCCCCATAGTATAATGCAGCCCCATAACAGTATAATGTAGCCCTATAGCAGTATAATCAACACCCATAGTATAATGCAGCCCCATAACAGTATAATGCACCCCATAACAGTATAATGCACCCCATAGTATAATGCAGCCCCATAGTAGTATAATGCACCCCCATAGTATAATGCAGCCCCATAACAGTATAATGCAGACCCATAGCAGTATAATGCACCCTACAGTATAATGCAGCCCCATAGCAGTATAATGCACCCCATAGTGCAATGCAGCCCCATAGTAGTATAACACACCCCCATAATATAATTCGCCCCATAATATAATGCACCCCCATAGTATAATTGTTGGCAGTGGATTACTCACGATACTCTCCAAGCATGTGACAACAGAACTTGTTTATTCAGGAACAATCAGGAACAATATATCATAAGCTTAATAGATCAGGAATAAATCATTTGTGTGTCTCTATCTATGCAGCATCTACAGCTGGCTGTTTCTCTCATACACAGACACAGGAAAAACAGGAAATACAGTCAAGTGCTCTTCCTGTATGGACCAAGAAATTTAATTTTCTCCTAACTTGAACAAGTAACCACTTGTTGATTTCCGATCACTTGAATCTTCAGCCCAGTGTGCATCCACATTACCTCTGAGAGTGAGATCTCCTGATGCAGATATCTTAAGATTTAGCATTTGAGTTTCTTTAAGATATTGAAGAATTCTCTTAATTACCTTCCAGTCTCTTTGGCGTGGCTTGCTTACATGTTGGCAGAGAATTCTGACTGTGGCTGTGATATCTGGGCGAGTTGTGGTTGCTATATACAGAAGCACCCCACTTCTTGTCTGTAACTCTCATTGCTGGGTAGCAGATCTTTTTCTCCTTCCAACTTTAAGTAGGATGGGTCCATTGGTGTTGATGCACCTTTGGCTTCTGACATTCCAAACTAGTTTAGTATTGCAGAAATTTTAGAACTTTGGTTGACAAAAAAACTCCCATCTTCCTCTCTCTGGATTTGGATTCCCAAATATGTCACATTTCCAAGGCCCTTAGTCTCAAAGTGCTGGTTGAGAATTTCACTTAGCTTTGCAATTTCTTTTTCATCTTGATGAGACATGATTACATCGTCTACATATAGGAGAACATACATCCACTCCTTCGCTACATTTTTCGTATGCAAACAGGTATTAGCTTGAGATCTTTTAAATCCTTCATCTATCAAAACTTTGTTCATTTTTGAGTTCCAAGCTCTTGCCGACTGCTTAAGTCCATAGAAAAATATTTAGACTTGAGAGTCCTCAGTGGTTGATACCTTTTAATGGCTAACTGAAAAGATGGTAACAAATTGCAAGCTTTAGAGACTACGCAGGTCTCTTCATCAGGCAAAGACTAAAACAAAAGCTGAAGAATCACATATTTATTATTAAAAGGTATCAACCACTGAGGACTCTCAAGTCTAAATATTTTTCTATCTACTGGCTAACACGGTACGAAGATACACATCTTTCCTATATCATAAGTCCATAGAGAGATTTTTGCAATTTACAAACAAGGTGCTCATCACCCTTTTTAATATTTTTTAATATATCCCTCGGGTTGGCTCATGTACAACTCTTCTTCAATGTCAATATGTAGGAAGTAGAGTTGAGCGATACTTTCCGATATCCTAAAGTATCGGAATCGGAATGGTATCGCCGATATCACTAAAATATCGCGATACCCGATACCGATACCGGAAGTCCCATGTAAGTCTATGGGAACAAAATATCGCAACTAAAAAAACCTCTTTCTTTCCTTGTAAACACTAAATATACACACATAGAATACATATATATATATATACATGTCATTGTGACATATATATATACATATATGTATAGTTTATACACTTCTACATAGTAAAATATCCTCTGATTCAATTGCCGGGTAAAGCCGGCTTCAGTGAAAAGACAGAAGCACCCGACATGAAATGACACTTGGTGTACATAGGGTTAACCATGTCTTTTCATGTTGTTTGCTATCTGATTTGCACAAACAATTAAATCAGTCTATGTGTGCAAAATTTCACACCTGTAGGGGTTAATTAAAGGTGTAAATTCGTTGTAAAAAAAAACGGACTTTTTTGCTACGAATTTACACCTTTAATTAACCCCTACAGGTGTGAAATTTTGCACACATAGACTGATTTAATTGTTTGTGCAAATTAGATAGCAAAGGACATGAAAAGACATGGTTAACCCTATGTACACCAAGTGTCATTTCATGTCAGGTCACCCGACATGAAATGACACTTGGTGTACATAGGGTTAACCATGTCTTTTCATGTCCTTTGCTATCTAATTTGCACAAACAATTAAATCAGTCTATGTGTGCAAAATTTCACACCTGTAGGGGTTAATTAAAGGTGTAAATTCGTTGTAAAAAAACGGACTTTTTTGCTACGAATTTACACCTTTAATTAACCCCTACAGGTGTGAAATTTTGCACACATAGACTGATTTAATTGTTTGTGCAAATTAGATAGCAAAGGACATGAAAAGACATGGTTAACCCTATGTACACCAAGTGTCATTTCATGTCGGGTTCTGCATTTTCACAAAAGCCGGCAATTGAATTAGCGGCTATTATACTATGTAGAAGTGTATGAACTACAAATATAAATATATATATATATGTGTCACAAATTCAATGACATGTATATATATATATGAGGTGTAAAATTGCTGAAAAAAAATGCGTGGGCTCCCGCCCTATTTTCGCAACCAGACAGACAAAGCCAGTGAGTGGGGGCAGATAATAATAGCCCAGAGAGGGACCATTATTTTTGCCCCCCCGGCTACTAACATCTGCCCCCAGACACCCCAGGAAAGACAAATCTATAATTAGATTCGCCCTTTCTGGCACTTTGCCCGTCTATTCCCATTGCCCTGTAGCGGTGGCGAATGGGTTAATATGGGGTTAAAGCCACCTTGCTATTGAAAGGTGACCTTAAGCCAGGTTAATAATTGAGAGCTGTCAATTAGACAACTATCAATTATTAATCCTATTGCATGAAATAAAAATAAAACACACACACTTTAATTAAAAATCATTTTAATGAAATAAAGACACATGTTTTTGACCATCTTTTATTTTACTGCAAAAACCATTTCCTGTAATAAAAATAAAATAAAAAAGCAAAATTATTCTTACTTATCCCATGCACAGTCAGGTCCCACGGTGTAATCCTTCAGAAAGGGTTAATGTTTACTGCAGGGACCGCAGCTAATGCTGCAGCCTCACAGTAAACCCCCAAATGAATGAGTTCCTCTCCTGGCTGACAGGAGCGTAAAGGCTGGGTGTCACATAACGATACACCAGCGATCCCGACAACGATATGCACTTGTCAGGATCGCTGGTGTATCGCTACATGATCGCTGCTGAGCTGCCAAACAGGCAGCTCAGGCAGCGATCTGGGACAGCGACACTGCGGGTAACATCGCTTAAGGGCCCGTCTCACATAGCGATATCGCTACCGAGATCGCTGCTGAGTCACTAGTTTTGTGACGCAGCAGCGAGCTCACCAGCGATATCGCTGTGTGTGACATTCAGCGACGATCAGCCCCCCTGCCGGGTATCGCTGATCGTCGCAGAAATGTCAGGACCTTTTTTTGATCGCTGGTTTCCCTCTGACAGGCACGCATCGCTGCGTGTGACAGGCGGGAGACCAGCGATCCGCTGGTAACCAAGGTACACAGCGGGTTTCCAGGCACCGCGCAGCGCTTGGAAACCCGCTGTGTACCTTGGATACCAGCTCCCTGCATCAGGGCGCTGGTATCCAAGGTACACAGCGGGTTTCTAGGCACAGCCCCGCGCCTGGAAACCCGCTGTGTACCTTGGTTACCAGCGGATCGCTGGTCTCCCGCCTGTCACACGCAGCGATGTGTGCCTGTCAGCGGGAAACCAGCGATCAAAAAAAGGTCCTGACATTTCAGCGACGATCAGCGATACCCGGCAGGGGGGCTGATCGTCGCTGAATGTCACACACAGCGATATCGCTGGTGAGCTCGCTGCTGTGTCACAAAACTAGTGACTCAGCAGCGATCTCGGTAGCGATATCGCTATGTGAGACGGGCCCTTAAGTGGAAAGCTTAATTGATTGCTTTCCACTTTCACTTCAGGTCAGCCAGGGACACAATCAGTGACGTCAGAGGGAACTGATTAACAAAAATAGGGGTTCCCTTCGAAAAAAAAATGGCGTGGGGTCCCCCCTATTTTTGTTAACCAGCCAGATGAAGCAGACCGCTGAGGCCTGGATTTTCAGGCTGTTAAGGAGCCAAGATCCATGGACCTTGCCAGCCTGATAATACTAGGCCACAGCAGTCGGCATATCTTGGCTGATTAACAAAAATAGGGATCCCCTCGAAAAAAATTGGCGTGGGGTCCCCCCTATTTTTGTTAACCAGCCAGATGAAGCAGACCGCTTTCTTAAGAGAGATCCAATGGCACTTTACCGCCTTATCACTTGCCCTAGCGTGGCAAGCTGGGTTAATAGGGGATTAATTGACCGTTGATTCCTACGGTTACAATAAGCCCGTTTAGCTGGATAGGCTGTATAAGACACCGATTCCATATAATCCACAGCAGTTTTTGATGTTTAACAAAAAAGACACGAAAAAAATTGCTGTTATTTGAACACAAAAGAGACAACACGATTTTCATGCTGTTAAGATCCAGATCCTGGCCTGCCATGATCCTGATAAATAACAGGACCACCCAAAAGTCATACACCTTCCGGCAGTCCAAAACAGTCCCCGAGAAATTGGCGTGGGGTCCCCCCTATTTTTGTTAACCAGCCAGATGAAGCAGACGCTGAGGCCTGGTTTTTCAGGCTGGTAAGGATCCAATATCCATGGACCTTGCCAGCCTGATAATACCAGGCCACAGCAGTCTGCTTAGCTTGGCTGGTTAACAAAAATAGGGGATCCCCTCGAAAAAAAAACGGCGTGGGGATCCCCCCTATTTTTGTTAACCAGCCAAGTAAAATGCAGACTGCTGCGGCCTGGTATTAAAAGACTGTCAAGGCCCATGGATTTTGGCCCTCAACAGCCTGATAATACCAGGCTACAGCAGCCCCACATTTGGCGCATCAAAAGATGTGCCAATTGTGGCACTTTACCCGGCTCTTCCCACTTGCCCTGTAGCGGTGGCAAGCGGGGTAATAAGGGGTTAATGTCACCGTTGATTGCACGTGACAATAAGCCCGGTTTAATAATGGAGAGGTGTCAATAAGACATCGATCCATTATTAATCCCAAAGTTTTTAAATGTTTAAAAAAAAGACACAGCAAGAAAAAAGTCTTTTAATGAAATAAAAGAGACAACACAGTTTTCATTTCTTTTATTATACTCTCATTCCTGCGACGCCATCGATCTCCTGTAAAAAAAGGAAAAAAACAAACCAACAGTATACCACCTGTCCGACGCAGTCCATAACGACAGTCCCACGACGATCCAACTCTGCTACATCGCAATGACAGGCAGAGCCTGTCATCGCGACGCAGCACAGCTGATTACCTGCTTCCCCGGCGGTGACGTCATCGGACTGACTGCTTTACGGCCGGGATTACCCAGCAGTCACTGCAGTTATCGCGAGAAACTGCATGTGACCGCCGGGGAGAAGAGGATGGCGGCCATGAAGCAGTCCAGCCCGTGACCGCCGGAGATCTTCTGCCAGGTAAGTGCCGCTGACTCCTGACAGACCCGACCGACGGACACTGACAGTGACAGTGACAATCCCGATTCCGGTATCCGATATGACGAAAATATCGGAACTCGGAATCGGAATTCCGATACAGCCAATATCGGCTGATACCCGATATTTGCAGTATCGGAATGCTCAACCCTAGTAGGAAGGCTGTTTTGATGTCAAAATGTTTCACTGTCATGTGTTGAACTGCAGCTACGGACATTAAAGTTCTGAATGTGGTTTGCTACGCAACTGGAGAAAATGTAGCATCATAACCTTCACCATACTTTTGCGAGTACCCTTTTGCGACCAATCTTGCCTTTAACCAGTGAACTTTATCTTCTGAGACATATTTGGTTTTGAAGACCCACTTACATCCGATAGCTCTTTTTCCTTGTGGTAGCTCAGTAAGCTCCCATGCTTGGAGTTGGTGAAGGGACTCCATCTCTTCATTAGCAGCATTTATCCATTTCTGCTTCTCGTGGACAGGCAGTTTTTGCATCTCTTGCCATGAGTGTGACTTTGGTTCAGGAAGTGTTCTGACCATATAAGAAAGGCATCTAGGTGGGATACCTTTGTTTGGCCTTTCTGATCTCCTGACTGGAGGTTGACTTGGTTCTTCTGTGTCTTCCTTGGTGGCTTCAGAGCTTATCCACACTTCAGTGTTTTCCTTCTCGGTGTCAGGGTTTGGTGATTGAGATTCTTGTTCTAGCTTCTTAGGTTGAATAACTGGTGTAACTTCATGGAATTTGAGCGATACAGAGTTTTCGTCAATCACTATATCTCTACTGATTGTTACTGTGTTGGTCTATGGATGCAGGATTCTGTATCCCTTTTGAGTTTTGCTATAGCCCACCCAGACTCCTTGCTTTGTGTGTGAGTCCCACTTGGAACATTTTTCTTTGGGAACATACACAAACGTTTTGCTTCCAAATATTCTGAGGTACTTCAGGTTAGGCTTCTCACAGTTCCATAGCTCTTAAGGAGTTGTATTTGTGGCTTTACCTGGCACTCTATTTTGAAGATAGGAAGTTGTCATGATGGCTTTTCCCCAATCTTTTGTAGGTAAATTCGCATGAAGCAACATACTTCTGCCACTTTCACAGAGAGTACAGTTCTTTCTCTCTGCAATGCCATTTTGTTCTGGGTTGTATGGAATGGTGGTCTGGAACACGATTCCATTCTTTTTCAAAATGGTTTGCACCTTACCACTTGTATATTTGGTTCCATTATCTGCACGCAGGGCTTTTGGCATTCTTTCAAATTTGTTAAACACTACAGCAAGATATTCTTCAAGTTTCTGTGGAACATCATCCTTACTGTAAAGCAGGTAGGCGACTGTATATCTGGAGTAGTCATCAATAAATGTGAGAAAATAACTTCTTGCTAGGAGTTTGAATACTCATTGGACCACATACATCTGTATGTATCAGATCCAGAGGCTGTGCAGATCTAGTGGTGCTTATTTTAGGATAGGATTTTCTGGACATTTTCCCTTTAAGACAGCTAGTGCACTTCATCATTTGACTACACTGGTTGATTTCAATACCATTTGCAAGTTGCGCTAGCTTACTGCTTCTGGGTCTCTGTGCCCAAGACGTCTGTGCCATACATGGATACAGTTCCATGCAAATCTTGTCTAGCACTGTACACTTTTTCTTTGCATTTTAGCTGATAAAGTTCATCTTGGATTTTTCCTTCTGCAAAAGTGTGATCCTTCTTTGAGATGATGCAGCTTTTATCTCTAAAAGTAACTACTTTCCTTTTTGTGTGAGCTTCTTTACTGACAGAAGATTGCTTTCAAGGCTGGGAACATAGAGAACATCCTTTATTGGGATCTTTCTGCTTTGTGCTGAGGAAACTGGACAGTGGAGGTACCTGTCTCCTACTCCTTATGAAGTCATATAGTGAACATTAGCTGAGATACAAACATATGGGCCATGCACACAGCGAACAAGTCTGTATGACAGTGTTCACACCACCAAACGACTGAAACACAGAAAAGCACAGTAAAACAAACGTATAAAAATACTCTGTTGTAAAAAAGTAACAGTGAACAGCAAGTGCTAGTAAAAAGATTATAACAAAACAGGGTATTTCGTTGATACGTATTTTGCAAAAAATGTATACTAAGCCGCTCTACCAAATGTCAAGGTATACCCATCTCAGAGCAGTCCCTAACTGATGTATTTAAAAACCTGATCATGTATATAGTACCTGTATGAGCAGGATTCAGGCAGGTAATGTGACACACTATGGAAGACAGCTTTTGTGTGCATGGCCCATAAGGGAGGGGTGGAGACCTCCCCAATCTTGCAAAAACAAGAAGGCAATTAGACACAAACCTTTTCTGACTTGCTTTCATTAAGGTCAGTGGAGAAATCCTCATTATTTGTCATATGGCTGCTTGCACCAGAATCTATACACCATATATGCTTTGCAGATAGGCTTGTAATGGCATTAAATGCAGCTTCAGCACATGCAGAATCTTCCTTTATAGCTTTTTTAACCCTTTGATGACTGTTCTGCTTTTTAAGCTGACTCATTCTTGCTTTCTAAATTCTGCAGTCTGCTTTAAGGTGGCCGGGCTTTTTACAGACAAAACATTAATGAGTTTCTCTTAGATTGCTCTTTTATTTTGGGAAATCTTGTGTCTTTACTGTTGTTTCTGCTCTGGATTCATTACTGCTGCTTACATGCCTAATTTTTCTCTTGAATTCATCCACAAGTTTGCCTTTAACATACTCTAGTGTCAACTCATCATCTGGCCGTGCATCTAGAGCAGACACAAGTGTGCCATAACTTTTTGGAAGGCCACTTAATAGAAGTGCAGCAACATGAAGATCTTTAATTTCTTCTCCAATACCCCTGAGATGCTCACAATCTCTAGGGTGTTTCTTATATAGTTCTGCATATTCTGTCCATCACTTAGCTTAGACTGATACAGCTTTCTCATGAGATAAAGCTTATTGCTGAGATTTGATCTTTCATGCACTTTCTGTAACTCATCCCACGTCTCCTTTGCAGTTGCACACTTGCGTATATGCACAATCTGATTATTATCTACGCTGAGGGAGATCATGCTTTGTGCTTTCTGATCCTTCTCTAGCCAATCATCTGGTAATGAATGAGGCACTTGTTCCTGAGTATTTTTCCACGTACCTTCTCTTATGAGCAGCATCTTCACCTTGAATTTCCAGGACTGGTAGTTCTGGTTAGTGAGGCTTGGCACTGAGAACTTGACAGGATTGCTGCTAGTGTACATATCCTCTGTTTCTCTGTGCTGCTTTTTGCTCTGGGCTTCTGTTGCTGTGTTACTCTGGGGTTCTGTGTCATTCTGGGCCCATAACCTGTTAGCAGCGGATTATTCAGGATATTCTCCAAGCGTGTGACAACAGAGCTTCTTTATTCAGGAACAAACAGGAACAATATATGATAAGCTTAATAGATCAGGAATAAATCATTTGTGTGTCTCTATCTGTGCAGCATCTACAGCCGGCTTCTTCTTTCATACACAGACACAGGAAAAACAAGAAATACAGTCACATGCTCTTCCTGTGTGAGCCTCTGGAAGTTTTTTTTTAACCTTATAAACAGCATACAAATCTAGCAACTAAACAATCATAAACAGGAATGGAGTTGTTGCACCAAACATATTCCAACAATAATGTTAGACGAGGCTGGGTTTTTATAAAGCTGGGAAATTTGCATCACCTGGCCTTTACTAACGATGATAGTGAACAAGCCATAACCCTAACAGGCAAATTAAGTTCTGAAACCTTGGTCAAAGCTATCTGAGCACACAAATCTCTAAAGGTGCACAAACTTTTTCATTGACCCTTTTACTTTTTTTGTAGTTTTTAAAATGAAAAAAAAATGACAATATACAGTGGGGAAAATAAGTATTCATACACTGCTGATTTTGAAAGTTTTTACACCTACAAATAATGGAGAGGTCATTTCTATCATACCTACACTTCAACTGTAAAAGACAGAATCTTAAAAAAAATGTGATGGTGTACAATAATAAATTATATTGTGGTACCGTGTTAGCCAGAAAAATCGATGTGAATACTTTTCCATCCAATTATGACAAGAGCATTCTTAAGGTGATACCTTTATTGGCTAACCAGAAAATTATATGTTCGCTAGCTTTCAGAGCTCAAGGCTCCTTCTTCAGGCAAGATTCCAAATGTAATCTTGCCTGAAGAAGGAGCCTTGAGCTCTGAAAGCTAGCGAACATATAATTTTCTGGTTAGCCAATAAAGGTATCACCTTAAGAATGCTCTTGTCATAATTGGATGGAAAAGTATTCACAAAAAAAATGTGACAAAATCACATTATATGATTTTACATAATTAATTTGTATTTCATTATATGAAATAAGTGTGAGATTGTTATGTCACGTGAGCCATGCGCTCAATCAGTGCTAGTGTCACTGTCACCACCTTCAAAAACAAAAGTAATCAAGAAGTGAGCAGCCAGCTGCAGCTCTTAACTGCTGATTACCTATATGTCCGAAGGCTCGGACAGTGACGCCAGCACTGATTGGGTTCACGTGACATAACCTCATGTTGCTCCGGGACCCCGATTGCTGACACCGCTGGAATGGCGCAGGCATGGAAGGAGAATATAAGTGTTTATATTTTAATGAGGGCAAGCATTCAAATTGAGAATGCATTGTCCTAGTAGTGGACAACCCCATTAATGCTGCTTGAATTAAGTGACAGTTTCTCTTTAACATGGGCAAACTGACAGCAGCTACTGTCACTGGTGCTCGCATGATGTCTTAGTCTAAAACTAGACAACAACCTACAGTACACACCTTCTCATTTAAAGATTTTTCTGTATTTTCATGACTATGAAAATTGTGCATTCACACTGAAGGCATCAAAACTATGAATTAACACACGTGGAATTATATACTTAACAAAAAAGTGTGAAACAACTGAAAACATGTCTCATATTCTAGGTTCTTCAAAGTAGCCACCTTTTGCTTTGATGACTGCTTTGCACACTCTTGGCATTCTCTTGTTGAGCTTCAAGAGGTTTTCACCGGAAATGGTCTTCTAACAATCTTGAAGGAGTTCCCAGAGATGCTTAGCACTTGTTGGCCCTTTTGCCTTCACTCTGCGGTCCAGCTCACCCCAAAATATCTCAGGTATGGTGCCTGTGGAGGCCAGGTCATCTGGCGTAGCACCCCATCACTCTCTTTCTTAGTCAAATAGCCCTTACACAGCCTGGGGGTGTGTTTGGGGTCATTTTCCTGTTGAAAAATAAATGATGGTCCAACTAAACGCAAACCGGATGGAATAGCATGCCGCTGCAAGATGCTGTGGTAGCCATGCTGCTGCAGTATGCCTTCAATTTTGAATAAATCCCCAACAGTGTCACCAGCAAAGCACCCCCACACCATCACACCTCCTCCTCCATGCTTCACGGTGGGAACCAGGCATGTAGAGTCCATCCGATCACCTTTTGCGCGTCGCACAAAGACACGGTGGTTGGAACCAAAGATCTCAAATTTGGACTCATCAGACCAAAGCACAGATTTCCACTGTTCTAATGTCCATTCCTTGTGTTCTTTACCCAAACAAGTCTCTTCTGCTTGTTGCCTGTCTTTAGCAGTGGTTTCCTAGCAGCTATTTTACCATGAAGGCCTGCTGCACAAAGTCTCCTCTTAACAGTTGTTGTAGAGATGTGTCTGCTGCTAGAACTCTGTGTGGCATTGACCTGGTCTCTAATCTGAGCTACTGTAAACCTGCGGTGACTCGGATAAACTTATCATCAGAAGCAGAGGTGACTCTTGGTCTTCCTTTCCTGGGGCGGTCCTCATGTGAGCCAGTTTCTTTGTAGCGCTTGATGGTTTTTGCAACTGCACTTGGGGACACTTTCAAAGTTTTCCCAATTTTTCAGACTGACTGATCTTCATTTCTTAAAGTAATGATGGCCACTCGTTTTTCTTTACTTAGCTGCTTTTTTCTTGCCATAAATACAAATTCTAACAGTCTATTCAGTAGGACTATCAGCTGTGCATCCACCAGACTTCTGCACAACACAACTGATGGTCCCAACCCCATTTATAAGGCCAGCAATCCCACTTATTAAACCTGACAGGGCACACCAGTTAAGTGAAAACCATTTACGCTGACTACCTCTTGAAGCTCATTGAAGCTCATCAAAGAATTCCAAGAGTGTGCAAAGCAGTCATCAAAGCAAAAGGTGGCTACTTTGAAGAACCTAGAATATAAGACAATTTCAGTTGTTTACTTAAACCAAAACCATGGGTGACATGAGTCAACATTGTTTCATAGTTGAAACAGGACAACTCCCTACATATTAGAAAACAGCGACCAAAAGGAGCATCTAGTCCAAACAAATGTATAATATAAAAAATAACAACTTTATTGAAAAACAGTATAGATAACAATAAAAAATGTTCACCAAAGTAAATATGTGAATGTATGAAGATAGAAGTAAATTGGTGATAGAACAATTAAAGAACCTGGCGCACATATATAGCAAGCTGTGCTCAAAAGTCAGTAAGGTTACTACCATAAGAAAGGGCACAATGTATATAAAACAGAACAAGTGTCAACAAATTGTGCCCCATAAAAGTGTATGGTCCAAAATGGTCCAGACAACTGTATGGTGACATGCTAAGCAAAAAACATCAAAGGTAGCAGATGACAAATGAAAGCATAAGAGGGAAGTCCCAAAAAGTATCGAATGATTCATGCTAGATACCAAGCTAACTGGAGCATATCGTGCAGCTAAGCTTACCCATGTGGGTGGATGTGCAGGAACAGGAACGTGCCCCGACGCACGTTTCGCTCGTTAAAGCTTCCTCGGGGGGCTGTGTGTTGTGCGTTGCCGTGTGCGTATATATGGGGAGAAGATTAATCCAGGTGTGCAGCATATCCCATAACAGAGGCGCGCGCATGCGTGCGCTGTAGCAGAGGCGACACCCGCGCCACTTCCGGCGCTCAGATGATGCCGCGGGTCCAGGAAAATTTTCCTGTGACGTCAGGACCCCAGCGCCATCTTGGTAGAGGCCTTCAGTTGCGCGGGCCGCCAATGCCGCACACGCATACGCGTACAGCTTTTCATTAAGTCCTCTAGGTGACATCGTGTCCAATTTGGTCACGATGTCACCTAGAGGACTTAATGAAAAGCTGTCTTTTGCTTGCTTCTTATAAAGCCACTTTTCCTCCTTTCCCCTTCTTTTTCCTTCTTCCGTTTCCCTGGTTTTTAATTGTGTGCTGTTTTTAATGCATTTTTTACGTTCACAGTGTTTCATCTATTTCACATTATAATAATAATAATAATAATAATAATCTTTATTTATATAGCGCCAACGTATTCCGCAGCGCTTTACAGTTTAACAGTTTCAAAACACAAGTCATAGGTAACAACGTTAACAATACAATAATTAAAGCAAAATAAGCCGACCCTGCTCGTGAGAGCTTACAATCTACAATGAGGTGGGGGAGCACATTATCGTGTGCTTTATCCAACTACCTATTCAAGATATATTCCTGATGATTCATCTTTCAACTATCAAGAGAAGACCCTATGGGACTGTTTGATTGAATCATCATTCAATCTTCATTGGCGTTTTTTGTGTTTTTATTTTTATTTTTATTTATTTTTTATGTTTTCAGTTTCCATTTTGTTACTTTTTTCTATTATGTTCATTTTGCTATATAGGGATTATTTAACTTTGGATCATTGCTCCATTTAGATTATATATCCTTGATCATGTCACTTGATATTGCTTATATTATGCCATGTCTCTGCCATTTTCATGTTCCACAAGTGTCATCATTTTTGTGCTCCCTTCTTTTTGATTATATCGATATAGTTTTATATCCCTCATGTTCTGCAGATTGGATCCTTCTTACATCCTTAGATATATTTCTTTATTTTTGTTTTTTACATCGTACTTTACCTTTTACATTTGATAAATCATAGCCGTTGTCCCTCCCATTGGTACGCGCATGCGTGTGTGGCATTGGCGGCCCGCGCGACTGAAGGCCTCTACCAAGATGGCGCTGGGGTCCTGACGTCACAGGAAAATTTTCCTGGACCCGCGGCATCATCTGAGCGCCGGAAGTGGTTCGGGTGTCGCCTCTGCTACAGCGCACGCATGCGCGCGCCTCCGTTATGGGATATGCTGCACACCTGGATTAATCTTCTCCCCATATATATGCACACGGCAGCGCACAACACACAGCCCCCCGAGGAAGCTTTAACGAGCGAAACGTGCGTCGGGGCACGTTCCTGTTCCTGCACATCCACCCACATGGGTAAGCTTAGCTGCACGATATGCTCCAGTTAGCTTGGTATCTAGCATGAATCATTCGATACTTTTTGGGACTTCCCTCTTATGCTTTCATTTGTCATCTGCTACCTTTGATGTTTTTTGCTTAGCATGTCACCATACAGTTGTCTGGACCATTTTGGACCATACACTTTTATGGGGCACAATTTGTTGACACTTGTTCTGTTTTATATACATTGTGCCCTTTCTTATGGTAGTAACCTTACTGACTTTTGAGCACAGCTTGCTATATATGTGCGCCAGGTTCTTTAATTGTTCTATCACCAATTTACTTCTATCTTCATACATTCACATATTTACTTTGGTGAACGTTTTTTATTGTTATCTATGCTGTTTTTCAATAAAGTTGTTATTTTTTATATTATACATTTGTTTGGACTAGATGCTCCTTTTGGTCGCTGTTTTATAATTTCAGTTGTTACACACTTTTTTGTTAAGTGTAATGTATAATTCCACATGTGTTAATTCATAGTTTTGATGCCTTCAGTGTGAATGTACAATTTTCATAGTCATGAAAATACTGAAAAATCTTTAAATGAGAAGGTGTGTCCAAACTTTTGGTCTGTACTGTATGTCGTGTGACACTGAAATCACAGAGCCACATTGCAGCATTGGATGGAATGATTTCTCATGATCTCACATTGCGGCCTGCAGCATACTGTGACTGAGTGTCAAATTTTTCTTAATGTGTTGGATTTTTTGTCGCTTTGTCACGGTGGCGGTAGTGTAAGCGTTGCATTGCGACCCTATTCATTTTTATAGCACTGTGATATAGCAGTGGCACCATGTGAACTTCAATTGGGCTATGGCCAAAGTCAACCGTGTAGCCATAGCCTTATTCATAGCAAAATCAAAGCTCTAAAGTAGCATCACGACAGGAAGTCACAGACAAGTTGCACAAATGTTTTTATAGGCCAACTTTTCAGAGAATTGCTGTCTGGTGACAAATGTTACTGTGTAGGCCCAGACTAAGGCTTCCTTCTCTACACCCCCTCAAAAAGTCCCACTCACTGTTATCGGGTAATGTAATGAAACCCTCAGTGGTCTCATGACTCCTGTTTAGCAGCTATTTTTCAAAGTCGCTCTTTTTGGGGCCTCTCCTTGCTTCCAAGCTTTCTTGCTCAGCTGTGCTCACTTTATTCTGTATCTGGTCTTCTGCCACTCTGCATCGCACATCTCTATAGAATTTGCTGTCACTCACACTACTCTTTGCTATAACTAATGGCAATCTGAATCTACTCCCAGCTGCGTCCCCTTATATCAGCTAACCATTCCCCACCCTGGAAGGTTCCACATCCAGCTATGCCATTAACTCTCTCCTATCTAGAACCTCTTAAAGTGTAGCTATTATTATTATTTATTATTATTATAGCGCCATTTATTCCATGGTGCTTTACATGGGAGGAGGGGTATACATAATAAAAAAACAAGTACAGTAATCTTAAACAATAAAAGTCATGACTGATACAGAAAGAGATAGGACCTTGCCCGTGAGGGCCCACAATCTACAAGGGATGGGTGAGGATACAGTAGCTTTATATTTTTACTTATCTGAGTGCCAAGTCCTTCATAATACTATATGGTTTAGGATAGAGTAGCTGTCATTAAACATATATATACAGTACAGACCAAAAGTTTGGACACACCTTCTCATTCAAAGATTTTTCTGTATTTTCATGACTATGAAAATTGTACATTCACACTGAAGGCATCAAAACCATGAATTAACACATGTGGAATTATACATTACACTTTACAAAAAAAAGTGTGAAACAACTGAAAATATGTCTCATATTCTAGGTTCTTCAAAGTAGCCACCTTTTGCTTTGATTACTGCTTTGCACGCAGACAAGGTGAACGGATGGTCTCTACATGCCTGGTTCCCACCGTAAAGCATGGAGGAGGTGGTGTGATGGTGTGGGGGTGCTTTGCTGGTGATACTGTTGGGGATTTATTCAAAATTGAAGGCATACTAAACCAATTGTTGGCATCTTCCCAAAATTGTGGGTAAACAACTTTGTCAACAGGTAACAGGTATGAACAATATGAAAATCAAACTAGAAGCCAGGTAAAAAGGGTAGAAGTTGACTCAATATTTGCATTGTATGTCTGTGTGTGCCACTATAAGCACGGAGAACAGAAAGAGAAGAAGAGGACTGTCTGAGGACTTGAGAACCCAAATTGTTGAAAAATATCAACAATTTCAAGGATACAAGTCCATCTCCAGAGATCTTGATGTACCATTGCCAACAGTGCACAACATAACCAAGATGTTTAGCACTGTAGCTAATCTCCCTGGACGTGGACGGCAAAGAAAAATGGATTAAAAATTGCAATGCAGGATAGTCAGGATGGCAGATAAACAGCCCCAATCAAGTTCCAAATAAATTCAAGCTGTCCTGCAGGCTCAGGGTGCATTAGTGTCAGCGCAAACTATCTGTCTATATTTGAATGAAGAGAGACTCTATGGCAGGAGACCCAGGAGGACCCCACCCCCCCCCTGCTTACAGAGACACATAAAAAAGCTAGAGTACTGTTTGCCAAAATGTATGTGAGTAAGCCAAAATCCTTCTGGGAAAGTGTCTTGTGGACAGATAAGAACAAGATAGAGCTGTTTCATAAAACACATCATTCTACTATTTACCGAAAACAGAATGAGGCCTACAAAGAAAAGAACACAGTACCTACAGTCAAATATGGTGGAGGTTGTTCAAAAATGTTATGGGGTTGTTTTGCTGCCTCTGGCACAGTTTGCTAAGACTGTGTGGAAGGCATCATTAAATCTGAAGATTACCAAAGGATTTTGGGTCACAATATAGTGCTCAATCTCAGAAAGCTGATTTTCTGCCCTAGATCATGGATCCTCCAGCAGGACAATGACTCCAAACATACTTCAAGAAGCAACCAAGTGAATGAAGTGGTCAGCAATGACCTTGGATCTAAATCTCATTGAACACCTGTGTAGAGATCTTATAATTGCTGTTGGGAGAATGCACCCTTCAAATATAAGAGACCTGGAGCAGTTTGGAAAAGAAGAGTGGTCCAGAATTCCAGTTGAGAGGTGTAAGAAGCTTGTTGATGGTTATAGGAAGCTATTGATTGAAGTTATTTATTTCAAAGGATGTGCAGCCAAATATTAAGTTGAGTGTGCCAACAATTATGAATTACCCATTTTGGGGGTTTTGTGTAAAATTATGTCCAATTTGCCTTTTTTTCTCTGGTTTTTTGTGTTGTTCAAATACACAGAAAGGAAATAAACATGTATATAACAAAACAAGTGTAATTGCATTGATTTTCTGAGAGAAATACTTTATTTTCTGTAACAATTTCAAGAGTGCCAACACTTTCAGCTATGGACTATATATTGAAAAAATCTATTGCTTTTCTCAAAATATGACTATTCACGAGTATCATGACTATTCCACGTTTTATTGAACTTCTGTGTAAAAATTGAATTTTGGTTGATTTCCTTTTGGATCCAAACTTACAAAATTCCCAATCAATGTAGAAGAAGATGGATGTTTTTTTGTCAGCAAAGACAGTGATGTATTCTCGCATTCCTATCATTAGATATTATTAGAAGCAGCAGCCTCATATTAATGCTCTCCAGTAAATCACACGGCCGTATTATCCAATTATATCTGGTGCTGATTTTAGCACGTCTATCCTCAGGACATTCAGGATCTTGTGCTCTTTGATTTATTATTGTTTTTATTGCAACCATTTATTCCCAAGCCACAGACATATGAGTCTATCGTCATCCAATTTTCTTAACCCTTGGTCCACTGGAATGTTTATAAAAGGTCCAATAAATGTGTTCTGTACTTATTTTTAAAAGGTCATTATTTAGCCTTATAATGCAGCATTAACCCCTTAACCCCCCAAGGTGGTTTGCACGTTAATGACCAGGCCAATTTTTACATTTCTGACCACTGTCTCTTTATGAGGTTATAACTCTGAAACGCTTCAACGGATCTTGGCGATTATGACACTGTTTTTTCGTGACATATTGTACTTAACATTAGTGGTAAAATCTCTTCAATATAACTTGTGTTTATTTGTGAAAAAAATTGAAATTTGGGAAAAAATTTTAAAAATTTTGCAATTTTCAAACTTTTAATTTTTATGCCCTTAAAACAGAGAAATATGTCACACAAAATTGTTAATAAATAATATTTCTCACATGTCTACTTTACATCAGCACAATTTTGGAAAAAAGTTTTTTTTGCTAGGAAGTTATAAAAGTTAAAAGTTGACCAGCGATTTCTCATTTTTACAACAACATTTACATAACCATTTTTTTAGGGACCACCTCACATTTGAAGTTACTTTGAGGGGTCTGCATGGCAGAAATTAGCCAAAAGTGACACCATTCTAAAAACTGCGCTGATCAAAACCACATTCAAGAAGTTTATTAACCCTTCAGGTGCTTAACAGGAGTCACAAAAAAAATCTTTTAGCAACAATTTTTTTATTTTCCCAAGGGTAAAAGGAGAAAATGGACCCATAAGTTGTTTTCCAATTCGGGAATTACTGTTTGGGCACACGGCAGGGCTTGGAAGGAGCGCCGTTTGACTTTTTCAAACTAAAATTGGCTTGAATTGAGATCGGAAGCCATGTCGCGTTTGGCGAGCCCCTGATGTGCCTATAAATAGTGGAAACCCCCACAAGCGACCTCATTTTGGAAACTAGACCCCTAAGGAACTTATCTAGATGTGTGGTGAGCACTTTGAACACCCAAGTGCTTCACAAAAGTTTATAACACCCTGGCGTGAAAAAAAAAAAAAATTTCCACAAACATAATTGTTTAGTCCCCCAAATTTTTTTTTTCCCCAAGGGGAACAAGGGGAAAATTTGGGCCCCTAAAGTTTTTCCCAAATTTTTCCGAGTACCTGTTTCCCCCTATTTGGGGGGAAAAAATACGTTTTGGCACACTTGGGGGCCGGAAGGGAAATATGACGTTTGGAATGCAGATTTGATGGGAAAGGTCTGCGGGGGTCAATTCCAATTGAGACCCCAAAGTGCCTAAACATAAAACCCCCCCAAAAATACCCAATTTGGAAAATAGACCCATATGGAAAATTTCTTGGGGATGGTAAACTTTGAACCCCCAAGTGTTTTACTAAAGTTTTAACCAGAGTAAAAAAAAAATCCTTTTTTTCCCCCAAAAAATTTATTTTGTCCCCCAATTTTTTTTTTCCCAAGTAACAGGGGAATTTTTACCCCCTAAATTGTTATCCCCAAATTTTTCCCCGGTAGCGGTACCCCATATTTGGGGAAAAAATACGTCAGGCTCGGAAAGGGAAGTAGTGACGTTTTCAAAAGAGACTTTGATGGAATTTTCGTGGGCGTCTGTTCCCTTTTCAGAGCCCCTGATTTTCTTAAACA
>JARQOD010000001.1:936840050-936945440 GCA_033576555.1 Oophaga sylvatica
CTCAGCTCTGCTCATGTGACAAGTAACAACCTCAGCTCTGCTCATGTGACAAGTAACAACCTCAGCTCTGCTCATGTGACAAGTAGCAACCTCAGCTCTGCTCATGTGACAAGTAGCAACCTCAGCTCTGCTCATGTGACAAGTAGCAACCTCAGCTCTGCTACATGTGACAAGTAACCTCAGCTCTGCTACATGTGACAAGTAGCAACCTCAGCTCTGCTACATGTGACAAGTAACAACCTCGGCTCTGCTACATGTGACAAGTAGCAACCTCGGCTCTGCTCATGTGACTAGTAGCAACCTCAGCTCTGCTACATGTGACAAGTAACCTCAGCTCTGCTACATGTGACAAGTAGCAACCTCAGCTCTGCTACATGTGACAAGTAGCAACCTCGGCTCTGCTACATGTGACAAGTAGCAACCTCAGCTCTGCTACTTGTGACAAGTAGCAACCTCAGCTCTGCTATTTGTGACAAGTAACAACCTCAGCTCTGCTCATGTGACAAGTAACAACCTCAGCTCTGCTCATGTGACAAGTAGCAACCTCGGCTCTGCTACATGTGACAAGTAGCAACCTCAGCTCTGCTACATGTGACAAGTAGCAACCTCGGCTCTGCTACATGTGACAAGTAGCAACCTCAGCTCTGCTACTTGTGACAAGTAGCAACCTCAGCTCTGCTATTTGTGACAAGTAACAACCTCAGCTCTGCTCATGTGACAAGTAACAACCTCAGCTCTGCTCATGTGACAAGTAGCAACCTCGGCTCTGCTACATGTGACAAGTAACCTCAGCTCTGCTACATGTGACAAGTAGCAACCTCAGCTCTGCTACATGTGACAAGTAACCTCAGCTCTGCTACATGTGACAAGTAACAACCTCAGCTCTGCTACATTTGACAAGTAACAACCTCAGCTCTGCTACATGTGACAAGTAGCAACCTCGGCTCTGCTACATGTGACAAGTAACAACCTCAGCTCTGCTACATGTGACAAGTAGCAACCTCAGCTCTGCTCATGTGACAAGTAACAACCTCAGCTCTGCTCATGTGACAAGTAACAACCTCAGCTCTGCTACATGTGACAAGTAGCAACCTCGGCTCTGCTACATGTGACAAGTAACAACCTCGGCTCTGCTACATGTGACAAGTAGCAACCTCGGCTCTGCTACATGTAACAACCTCAGCTCTGCTACATGTGACAAGTAGCAACCTCAGCTCTGCTCATGTGACAAGTAACAATCTCAGCTCTGCTCATGTGACAAGTAACAACCTCAGCTCTGCTACATGTGACAAGTAACAACCTCAGCTCTGCTACATGTGACAAGTATCAACCTCAGCTCTGCTACATGTGACAAGTAGCAACCTCAGCTCTGCTACATGCGAGGAGTGACAGCCTCATCTCTGCTACATGTGCGGAGCGACAGCCTCAGCTTTGCTATACAAGTAGCAGAGCTGAGGCTGTCACTCCTCACATGTTGCAGAGATGAGGCTGTCACTCCTTACATGTAGCAGAGCTGAGGCTGTCACTCCTCGAATGTAGCAGAGCTGAGGCTGTCCCTACTCACATGTAGCAGAGCTGAGGCTGTTCCTCCTCACATGTAGCAGAGCTGAGGCTGTCACTCCTCACATGTAGCAGAACTGAGTCTGTCACTCCTCACATGTAGCAGAGCTGAGGCTGTCACTCCTCACATGTAGCAGAGCTGAGGCTGTCACTCCTCACATGTGTAATTGGTGAGGGCGTGGTGCAGAAGTACGGTATACAGAACAATCTTAGATTATTCTGTATACCGGACTGTTGTTCTACTGAATAAATCATCCGTTTTGAAAGCAATTTGCAGGCTGGATTACAAGTTTCTTCACATATTTACTCTGGAGAAAGCCTACCTTCGTCACTACCTCAGTTGCTTCCTGGGAGTTGGTTCTTTTCTGTTATTTCACTATCATTACTCCAAAAACCTCTAATTTTGGATAATAAAGGTATCTTTCTAACACAACTTGGGTAGACCGGGATTGGCAATGCGCGCGAGGGGGGGGGCCCCATTGTGAAGTTTGCTGTGGGGCCCTGCCGTTCCTAGTTACGCCCCTGGTCCTACTGACACTAATCTAAAACTGACGAGCTTTGTGCCAGTTGGTGGGTGTACACTGCGGAGTAGGAACTACTTTCTTTTTTTTGCCTAGTGTCAGCCTCTAGCGACAGCAGCATACACCCATGGTCACCTGTGTCCCCCAATGAAGCGATAAAGAAATAAATATAAGCAAGAAACCAGCTCACCCACGTCCTACGCGGTTGGAAGCACAGGATTCACAGCACTAGATGAAATCCAATGTAGAAAAAGAGAAGATTGATACAGCTTAAAAACATGAACATGCTAGTTGGAAGACAGCATAGCAGCAACGCGTTTCAAACTAATATGGCGCTCTTTGTCAGAGCTGCAATCTAAGTGATCACAGACATTTAAATGACCCACCACCAATAGAAACACATGTATCACATGGTCAACATAAAAACAATATAGTAATCAAGTGTAAGTTAAAATACAGAAAAAACAATTCATTTAGAAAAGCACGTATGAACAAATGACACTGCCTAGAACAAGGAAAATGCGAGAAAAATAAATGTTTTTTTCAATGTATTTTTTAAACTTTCCAAAAAGTCTATGTGCAAGGCCAGGGTCACACTTGCGAGAAACTCGCACGAGTCTCGCACCTCAATACACGGCACTGCCGCCGTCACTTGGGACCGGAGTGTGCGGCTGCATGTATTTCTATGCAGCTGAACTCTCCGGTCCGAGTGACGGCGGCACTGTCGGATATTGAAGTGCGAGACTCGTGCGAATTTCTCGCAAGTGTGACCCTGGCCCAAACAACATCTTTTTCAGGTGGATTCCAAAGCAGAAACCGTCTGAAAAAGCCATTCGAAAACTCTCAAAAGAATGAACATTTGCATCTGTGCGTAAAAACTTGCTGGTCAAATGTCCAGGCTTTTAAACATATTTTAACCACTTAAGGTTTCTAAAAAGAAAACATGACCATTCTTCTGGCGGTTTCCACTTGGAATATTGCTCTGTACCTTACAATACAAGTCAATGGGAAAGTTCAAAAGATGCCTAGAGGATGGCTAGACATTTTCTGGAGCGTTTTGCCATCATTTTTTGCTTTAAAAAAATGCTAGAGGTTTCTTCATTATTCAATGGAGTGAAAAAAAGAATGGAAAACAACAGTAAAAATTACTTCACAGAAGCCATGGAAAACTATACAAAAAATACCTCCAGTGGTTATGCTTCACATGGAGCCATTTTGCTGAGTTTTTGGAGAGAAAACTCAGCAGAACCTACAAATTTTTGAGAAGTGTTGCATTTTTTTAGAAGGATTTGAAGAGTTTCCTCTAGTTTCTGCTCTAAAAACTCCTCAAAAAAACTATGTGTGAACATAGAAAATGGCTAAAACGCTCAGAAAAATGTACAGGAAATGACCGAAAAAAATTACACAAAAGACGCTTTAGGAAAAAAAAATCCAGAGTTCCCTGAAGCATCTTCTGCATGAAAAACGGTCAGGGTTGG
Source organism: Oophaga sylvatica (assembly GCA_033576555.1). Taxonomy (NCBI): domain Eukaryota; kingdom Metazoa; phylum Chordata; class Amphibia; order Anura; family Dendrobatidae; genus Oophaga; species Oophaga sylvatica. Next base: position 936,843,610 of record JARQOD010000001.1, read on the forward strand.
CCTGAGTAGGACGACATATGCACATAGCCTAAAAGAGCCTTTACTGAAGCGGTTCTTAAAAATCTCTTAGTTTTGAGTACCTAAAAACTTGTGCTAATAAAGACTGGAGGACTTGAGAAAGAGAAGTTACCTGTGTAACGAGTAAGAGCCCAAGGGTGGTAATTTAAAGGGATCTTTAAGTTTTTGTACTATGTTCTACTACATACAAAGGGAAAGAGTAATCATGAAATAACCTATTGTTTAAATCAGTTTTTCAGATTAAAAGTATTTCTTAAACATTTTGGTTTTTTTTTTCAGTCTCCATATCACTATCTAATCGGTCATGGTCACAGCTCACCTTCTTTATACATTGACATTGCCCTGATTAGAGCATGCTCAGTTTATCCTTCTATACAAGCAAATGGGGTCTGAGTCAGTCTCTTGTTGCAAATGTCCTTGAGAAGAACAGGAAAGAGAAGCCTAAGGCCGGTGTCACACTAGCGAGTTTGATGCGAGTTAGTCGCACGACTTACTTGCATCAACACCCGGCACGGCCGCCCGCTCTCGGACCAGAGTGCACGGCTGCATGTATTTCTATGCCGCCGCGCACTCTGGTCCGAGAGCGGGCGGCCGTGCTGGGTATTGATGCGAGTAAGTCGTGCGACTAACTCGCATCAAACTCGCTAGTGTGACGCCGGCCTACTAGGTTTAGTGGCCAGCCTGAAAATACGAATTTTGGTAAGATCTTACCTGTAAAATTCTTTTCAGCAAAGGAAGCAAGGGGGACACTTCTTTACTTCTGGGTAGGGCGGAGCCAGATAGTAGGACTAACCTCAGGTTCTAAAAATGGGTGTTGTCCGGCCCCTCCGGCTCTGGCTCCTCCTGCCGTACACTCCAGTTTTGTACACAAGCTAAGGAGAAATAAATCACCAGCGGAGCGCCATAACCAAACTGACAGGATTCAAAAGAACAAGGTTATGCACATAACATGAATACCACACAGCTCAGGTACCACTCACAAAACCTGACCACTGCGATGAGCTGGCGATGCCGGAAAGAGCTGTAGAGCGCTGACCTCAGCTCAGAAACTCGCTTATCAGAGAGAGCCGCGCTGCATCTGAAACAACACCTTCTGCCTTATGGGAGGGAGAAGTGTCCCCCTTGCTTCCTTTGCTGAAAAGAATTTTACAGGTAAGATCTTACCAAAATTCGTATTTCAGCTGCAGATGGAAGCAAGGGGGACACTTCTTTACTTCTGGGATGTCCCAAAGCAGTACAAAAAACAAGGGTGGGAAAAAACCTTAAACAGGCAGAAGCCAACACCTTGATACATGCGCAACAGGCGCAACATAAACTTAACTAGAAGTTTTCAAAATACAGCCGCCTGAAGGACTCTGCGTCCTAAGGCCGCATCAGCGGAGGCACTGACGTCCACCTTATAAAACTTTGTAAAGGTGTGAACAGAACGCCAAGTCGCTGCTCGACAGAGCTGGGCTGCCGAAGCCCCTTGATGAAGGGCCCACGAAGAGCCCACAGCTCTCGTGGAATGAGCCCGAATATTAATCGGGCAAGGTTCGTCCATAACACGGTAAGCTTCCAAAATAGCTGACCGGATCCAACGAGCTATAGTATCTTTAGAAGCTCGTTGACCACGACGACGACCTGCTGGAATCACAAAAAGAGAATCCGACTTCCGGAAACTCTGCGTAACTGACAAGTAGAACTTCAATGCCCGCACTAAGTCCAATGAGTGCAAGGCCCGCTCCTTCGCATTCTTTGGTTCTGAACAAAGCGAAGGCAACACAATATCTTGATTGACATGGAATTGAGATACCACTTTAGGGAGAAAATCATGTCGCGTGCGAAGAACAACACGATCCGGGAAAAATTCCAAGAAAGGTGGCGAACATGAAAGAGCCGCCAACTCGGAAACCCGTCTCAAGGAAGTGACCACCACTAGGAAGGCAACCTTCCAAGAAAGCAAAGAAAGATTAATAGCATCCATAGGCTCGAAAGGAGCACTTTGAAGAGCTTTCAAAACCAGATTAAGCCGCCAAGGCGACACAGGAGTTTTCCTTGGAGGAAACGGACGGGCTGCTCCGCGAAAAAAGGCACATACGTCCCTACGCGAGGCAATAGCTTTACGAAAAAGCACCGACAGGGCAGATACCTGACCCTTCAGGGTACTGATTGCCAAACCCTTATCCAGCCCGTGCTGCAAAAAAACCAACAAGTTGGGTAAATTTCTTTGGATTCCTGGAAGAACCCAAACACCATGAAAAGAAGGATTCCCAAATCCTGTAGTAAATCCTAGTCGTAGCCGGACTTCTTGACGCTCTCATAGTGGCAATGACCTTTTCTGAAAACCCTTGACGGGTTAAAATCTCGGTCTCAAGAGCCAAGCCGTCAAACGCAGAGACCTCAGGCCCGGATGACACACGGGACCCTGAGTGAGCAAGTCCGGTCGAAGAGGCAGAGGAAAAGGAGGCGCCGCCAGAAGCGACATCAGCGTGGAAAACCACGTCCTTCTCGGCCAATCTGGGGCTATCAGAATAGCCGGAACCCTCTCCAGCCTGACCCGACGTAACACAAGCGGCAGCAAGGATATCGGTGGGAACACATAAACCAGCTGGTATTGGCTCCACGGAACCACCAGCGCATCCACTTCCACCGCGGTCGGATCCCTGTATCTGGACATGAAAGTTGGTAACTTGGCATTGATCCTGGAGGCCATCAAGTCTACTTGAGGAGTCCCCCATCGGGAGCACAGAAGTGCAAAGATTTCCGGATGAAGACTCCATTCTCCTGAATCCATCCTCTCTCGGCTGAGAAAGTCTGCCTGGATATTCTGAACTCCTGGTATGTGAATCGCAGAAATGGCCGGCACATGAGCCTCGGCCCATATCAGAATCCGAGATACCTCCGACATGAGTCTGGAGCTCCTCGTCCCGCCTTGATGGTTGATATACGCAACCGCCGTAGCGTTGTCCGTCTGAACACGAACTGGTAATCCGCTCAAAGGGACCGTCCAATGTTGAAGGCAAAGAAAACTTGCCCTCAATTCCAGGATGTTGATCGGTAACACCGATTCTTCCGGTGACCAAACTCCTGAATCCAGAGATTGTTCCAAACTCCCCCCAGCCCGTCAGGCTGGCATCGGTGGTCAAGACCGACCATGACAGGGGAAGAAAAGATTTTCCCAGGAAAAACCGTTCCGGACGTAACCACCAGTCCAGAGACTCTCGCACTTTGCGGGAGATTAAAACCCTGCAATCCAGTGTTTCCTGTGCACGATTCCATCTCTTCAAAATGAAGCTTTGAAGCGTTCTGCAATGGAACTGAGCAAACGGAAGAGCTTCCATCGAAGCGACCATTAACCCCAGAAGGCGCATACATCTTCGAAGGGATACTGTCGTTGAGGACTGCACAGTCTGTGCCAGACAATGGATACTGGTTTGCTTGTCCTTTGGCAGAAAAACTACCACTTTCGCTGTGTCGAAAATCATGCCCAAAAACAGGATTGACTGAGAAGGCTCCAGGGATGACTTCTCCCAGTTGATCAGCCACCCGAAATCCTCCAGGAGCTGAAGGGATAAATCGCGAGCCGTCACTGCCTCCTCCTTTGAGGATGCCACAATCAGAAGATCGTCCAGATAAGGAAGTATCATGATCCCTTGTCTCCGAAGCATTGCCATAAGAGGTGCCAGCACCTTTGTAAAAACTCGGGGTGCCGAAGCCAACCCGAAAGGGAGGGCCACAAACTGGTAATGGTCCTGACCTATGGCAAAGCGCAGAAAGCGCTGATGAGATCTTCCGATGGGAACGTGTAAATAGGCGTCGCGAATATCTATGGACACCAGAAAATTGTTCTGTGACAGGGCAGTCACCACTGAGCAAAGCGACTCCATGCGGAACTTTTGGGTGTAAACATGCCGATTTAACCTCTTGAGATCCAGAATGGGACGAAACTTTCCCTCCTTTTTGGGGACCACAAAGAGGTTGGAATAAAATCCCCTTCCCCGGTCTTCCGGAGGAACTGACACTACTACACCCTTCTGTAGTAAGGAATCGACTTCCTGCCGCAGAGCGGTCAATAAGTCGGGATCTGACGGAACGCGAGACTGACAGAATCTTTCTGGAGGGCGAGAGAGAAACTCTATGAAATAGCCTGCCGACATTATTCGTGTCACCCAGGAGTCTGAGACGCGGGAGACCCAAACCGCTTGAAACAGGAGCAGGCGCCCCCCCACTCGAGAATCCTCGAGTGAACTTCTGGCGTCAGTCTGTTTTGGGGGCTTTTTGTCAGATTCCCGCTTGTCATTGCGCGGGTATTGTTTCCAAGAAGCGTTAGACTTTTGGGAAGACTTTTTCCCTGAAAAGGTGGGACGACCCGATCCCCAAGAGGAGTGACCGGCTCGCCCCCTGCCACGAAAAAACCGCCGGTTACCGTAGGAACCGGTCCTGCCAAAAGCAGCCGTAGCTGCCCTACGCTGAGGCAACGCTGACTCCTTAGCCTTAGCCTTAGCAATCAATTCCGTGAGGTCAGAGCCGAAAAGCTGACCACCTTTGTAAGGCAAAGATAGCAAACCTTGTTTGGAGACCGCATCTCCAGTCCACTGTTTAAGCCACAACGCTCTTCTAACAGTGATTGTAGAAGCCTGAGCTCTGGATATTAGGGAAGCCATATCCAAAAGAGCGTCACAGACATATTGGTCTGATTCTTCTATTAACTTAATGATCTCATCTATTGCCTGTAAAGAAGACCCATCCTGCAGGGATATCCGCAGGCGAGCTGTCCAACCCATGGAAGCTCTAGAAGCACAATAGGAAGATAAAGCCACTCTAAAGGCCTGACCAGCAGCTTCATAGCCTGCCTTGGCCGCCATCTCTGACTTTTTGTCCAGCGCATCCTGCAAAGTAGCTTTTCCTTTGACGGGAAGCATAGAAGCTTTGTTAAGCTTGGATAAAGAAATATCCACCTCAGGGGACGGAATCCAGCTAGCAAATAGGTCTGCTGGACAAGGATACAAGGTTTCAAACAACCTTGTCCCCTGAAAACGCTTGTCTGGACAAACGCGTTCCTTTTCTACTTTCTTAGAAAACTCACTCATAGCTGGCATCGCTAAACGTGATCTTTGCGACCCATGGTACCATCTGGAATACCTTCATCATCATTCATGTCCTCAGGTACTTGCAGTACCTCTCGTATGGCTCTGACAAAAGCATCTATACGGCCCGACAAGGAAGCAGAGTGCTCCTGAAAATCCTCTCTGCCCGAATCAGAACATTCTCCCTCAGAAACTGAAGGAGAACTCCCCTTCGCAGACAAATCTGAGTCACTTAGTGGGGAGGGCATAGCAATCCTGGGACGCTTTTTGCTATGAGAAGGTCTAGAGGATACCCACTGACCCAAAAGGTCAGAAAGCCCACTAATAGCAGTAGTGAGCATATCAAACTTGGCATCATAGCGACCTCCAATAGTGGCGCTAGAAGGTGCAGAGGATTCTATTGTGTCAGAAACGCGGGGCTGGTCCTGGAGAGGACGAGGAAGACGATCAGCCTCCTGACTCAAATCTGACATGCCGGTTATTCAGATGGTAATAGTGATGAGAAATAACCAGAGCAGTGTGGTCTCACACAGTAGCAAAACGCTGAAGGGTTAACTTCTTTAAAAGCAAAAGAATACCCCAGCAGTGAAAAACGGCGCCCCCCCCCCCGCTGCAGACAGCTCACAGACCGTTACTGAGGGATACAATGTCCCAATGATCAAAAAACTGCAGCGCTGCGCTAGAGAGCGCAATCAGCAAAAAAATGCTGCGGGAGGCTAAAGGGTTAAGCTGCTACCTAAGCGATAGCAGCGACTCACCCGGCTGGCTTGGTGTTATCTCAAATGCCTGTGTACAGAAACGGAGGAGAGGAGACCAGGAGAGCTGTAATGGCTGCCGCAGAGAGCAGGAAGAGAAGGAGCCAGTTACTTCCTGCAATCAGAAAGCCGGGAAAGCCCGAAGCCACGCCCCCTCTCTGCTCAGTCAAAAAAGTGCGGGAGATCTTTTGCACTCCTCTCCCTGTACACTGTAACGGCGCTGCAGCGCCGAAAACAGACAGCACATATTAAATTAAAAAATCGCTCTCTTCTCTTTTTTTTTTTTTTTAAAAAATGCCCAATCATGAGAAAATAGTGGGAAACACCAATAACAGTCAGCGCTGTCACCGCAGACGCTGTAATCACTCGCACATATCAAAATATAATGCAGATTACTCACCAGCCAAAAATGCCACAGGGACCCTCCACGGATATGTGACGCTGTGCCCATTGCTTCCCCATGAGAACAAGGAACGCAGTGACCCAGAACGTGGTGTGCGTCCTGTCAGGGATAGCCACCTCTTCCCCCCGGGCCGGCAAGAAAATGCAATGACCACCATTTAGGGAATACATTTCTGCCAGGGGAGAGGATGGGGTCCAGCAGCGCCGGTACCCCTGATCCTCTAGACATAAAGTCCAGGACCCTGTCCGAGTAAAATAATAAACTCTTCTGAGGTGTTTTCTGAGGAGCTGCATTAGCAGCCGTCCTTCCTACTTGGACCTCAAGTCGAAACTGGAGTGTACGGCATGAGGAGCCAGAGCCGGAGGGGCCGGACAACACCCATTTTTAGAACCTGAGGTTAGTCCTACTATCTGGCTCCGCCCTACCCAGAAGTAAAGAAGTAAAGAAGTGTCCCCTTGCTTCCATCTGCAGCTGAAATGTCAACATTTCTTAAATACAGTATATTGATATGAAAAATATTACCTTAATATATTTTTAAAAAGAAATAAATTTAACATAAAAACCTGATTTAGACATTTAGAAATAGATCATATTCTGATGGCATATTACCTTTAATATATCTGGTAAGTTTATAAGAAAATGGCATAGTAGATGTAAATGACAGTCCACACAAGGCAATATGTCAAATATATGGGTTACAAAGTAACTGAGCAAAGTAGCAGAAGTGACAAGGATCCTTTGGCTCTTCGTATCACACACACTTGAGAGTCCTATTTTGGGCAGCATATTCTATACTTCGAATGGCTGAATATTTTGAAGATTTGGAGCTGTGCCTTAAGCTGATCTGGGAGTAGCCTGGGGAACGAATGATGATATGACCTACATTACCCTGACCAAATGCATAATTAGAACTATTAAAGACACAATCTGATTGCATCCAGCAGAAATTTAGAAGCAAAAAAAAAAAAACTCATTGAAAGGTTTTTTCCTCTATGTCATACTGACCTAAAGGAAAATCTAATCACAAAGGAATACAAGATCTTCTTCGCTCACATATGACACATGGCATTTAAAATTGCTTCCTATTCTGCAAACTGTTCCTTCTAGAAGATCGGCCACAGTGACATCTCTGTAGGTTTATATTAAACCAGTGAGAGCGGTTTCTTAAAAGCTAACAGAAATAATGAGATAAAATAATTCCCATTGTGTAGGACAGGCATGGAGGTAACTAATATTGTGCTACAGTACAATGATCAGATGTGAACTCTGAGCCATCAGTTTTTGTTTTTCTGAAGAGCTTTAGAACAGTTTTCTATGAAAAGTTTTTTTTCGCAGCCTTTTGTTTGGGCAATGGCTAGTTTTGAGCATATTCGGTCAGAAGCCACTTCAAAGACGTGACCTGCACTCTTTTTTGCATCAGGCATTCTTCAAGACCTAAAGCAAAAAAATGGCTGATAAATATTGAAGATATAAACAGAAAAGTCGATTTACAATAGAAATAAATTGTTCACACTGAGGGTTTTTTTTAGCTAAGATTTTCCAAAATCTGAAGGACCTTTGCTTAGTTCTCTACAATGTGTGGAACAACCTTCCTGTCATATTGTTTCAAAAACTGTGTGCAAGTGTACCTAGAATAGATGGTGTGATGTTGTTCTGAAGGCAAAAGGTGGTCACACCAATGTTATATATAGATATACACATACACACACACAGTGGTGTGAAAGTGTTTGCCCTCTTTCTGATTTCCTCTTCTTTTGCATGTTTGTCACACTTAAATGTTTCAGATCACCAAACAAGTTTAATTATTAGACAAGGATAATAAGTAAACAGAGTATGCAGTTTTTAAATGAAGGTCTTTATTATTAAGGGAAAAGGAAAAACAAACCTACTGGACCCTGTGTGAAAAAGTGATTGCCCCCTTCTTCCACCCTTAAAACAAAGGAAATGTGGTTTATCACATCTTTGGGAAGGTGAATTCAAATTCCCTTGCCACAGCTAGGCCTGATTACTGCCACATCTGTTCTCAATCAAGAAATCACTTAAATAGAACCTGCCTGACAAAGTGAAGTAGACCAAAAGCTTTTCAAAAGCTAGACATCATGCTGCGATCCAATGAAATTCTGGAACAAATGAGAAACAAAGTAATTGGCATCTATCAGCCTGGAAAAGGTTATAAAGCCATTTCTAAAGCACTGGAACTCAAGCAAACCACAGTGAGAGCCATTATTCACAAATGGCAAAAACATGGAACAATGGTGAATCTTCCCAGGAGTGACCGACCAAAATTACCCAAGAGAGCAGCGACAATTCATCCAAGAGGTCATAAAAGATCCCACAAACACATCCAAAGAACTGTGGGCCTCACTTGCGTCAGTTAAGGTCAGTGTTCATGACTCCACTATAAGGAAGAGACTGGACAAAACTGGCTGTGTGGACTGACGAGAAAAAAGTTGAACTTTTTGGAAGGTGTATGTCCCATTACATTTGTAGAAATAACAAAAGCATTTTAAAAGCATCATACCAACGATAACATATGGTGGTGGTACTGTGATGGTCTGGGACTGGTTTGATGCTTCAGGACCTAGAAGACTTGCTATGGTAAATGGAACCATGAATTCTGCTCTCTACCAAAAACCACTGAAGGAGAATGTCCGGCCATCTGTTTGTGGCCTCAAGCTGAAGCGCACTTGGTTTATGCAGCAGGACAATGATCCAAAACATACCAGAAAGTCCACCTCTGTATGGCTTCAGAAAAACAAAATTAAGACTTTGGAGTGGCCCACTCTAAGTCCTGACCTTAATCTGATTGAGATGCTGTGGCATGACCTTAAAAAGGCGGTTCATGCTCGGAAACCCTCCAATGTGGCTGAATTACCAAAATTCTGCAAAGATGAGCATTGTAAAAGACTCATAGCCAGTTATCGCAAATGCTTGATTGTAGTTGTTGCTTCTTAGGCCGGCGTCACACACAACCACAAAAAATCGGTCCGTTTTAGACGGTCGACAATCGGAACAAAATCAAAACATCACACATCCTTCTGGCATCCGATTTTCCTTCAAAGATGCGATTTAATCGCATGTGTGTGTACCTTGTAACATCCGATTTTCATCCGACTTGCGAGATTTTCTCGCAGGCTTGCAAAACTGACATATAATGGATCCAAAAGAATAATATTTCAATCACAAAAAAAAGAATAGATATATACACATAGAACACATATATATAATATATATACATGTCATTGTGACATGTATATATACATATATTTATAGTTCCTAGACTTCTACATACTGTTATAGCCGCTAATTCAATTGCCGGCTTTTGTGAAATCACAGAAGCCGACATGAAATGATACATTGTTTCCACACAGTTAACCATGTCATTTCCTGTATTTTGATATTTGTTTAGAACTTACAATTACATGAGTGTATTTGTGCAAAATTTCAGACATGTAGGGGTTAATTAAAGGTGTAATTTCGTTGAAAAAAAATGCGTGGGCTCCCGCTGTATTTTCTCCACCAGACAAAGCAAGCGAGTGGGGGCAGATAATAATAGCCTAGGGAGGGTACTTTTTTTGTGTGCCCCCCCTGGCTACTAACATCTGCCCCCAGACACCTCAGAAAGGGCAAATCTCTAATTAGATTCGCCCTTTCTGGCACTTTGCCCGTCTATTCCCATTGCCCTGTAGCGGTGGCGAATGGGTTAATAATCTCACCTTAATGTCACCTTAGTATTGAAAGGTGACCTTAAGGCAGGTTAATAATTGAGAGCTGTCAATTAGACAACTATCAATTATTAATCCTATTGTATGATAGAAAAATCAAACACACACAGTTTAATAAAAAAGAAGTTTAATGAAATAATCACACAGTTTTTGACAATATTTTATTTTCCTGCTAAAACCATTTCCTGTAATAAAAATAAAATAAAAAATCAAAATGATTCTTACCAATCCGAAGTACAGTCAGGTCCCACGGTGTAATCCATCAGAAAGGGTTAACAGTTACAGGTCGCAGAGAGCTAATAATGCTGTCTCAGACCTGTATTCCCCTGAATGAATCAGTTACTCTCCCAGCGAAAGGAGAGGAATAGATTCATGAATGGAGCTTAATTGATTTATTGCCACTTTCACTTGAGTGACCTGACCTAAGGTGAAAGTGGATACAATCAATTAAGCTTCATTCATGAATCACATCCTCTCCTGTCAGCAGGAGATAAGCTCATTCATTCAGGAGCTATCAGATGAGCACGCAGGATTACTTGCTCTGCTTATCTGATTGCTAGTTAACCCTTTGTGAAGGATTACATCGTGGGACGTGACAGATCGCCAGTTAGGTAAGAATAATGTTGTTTTATTATTTTATATTTATTTTAGAAGAACAAGGGCTTCGAACGGATTAAGACTTAAATAAAAGATGGTCAAAAATATGTGTTTTTATTTCATTAAAATTATTTATTCTTAAAGTGTGTGTGTGTTTTTTATTTACTTCAATAGGATTAATAATTGATAGTTGTCTAATTGACAGCTCTCAATTATTAACCTGGCTTAAGGTCACCTTTCAATACTAAGGTGACATTAAGGTGAGATTATTAACCCATTCGCCACCGCTACAGGGCAATGGGAATAGACGGGCAAAGTGCCAGAAAGGGCGAATCTAATTAGAGATTTGCCCTTTCTGGGGTGTCTGGGGGCAGATGTTAGTAGCCAGGGGGGGCACACAAAAAAAGTACCCTCCCTAGGCTATTATTATCTGCCCCCACTCGCTTGCTTTGTCTGTCTGGTGGAGAAAATACAGCGGGAGCCCACGCATTTTTTTGTCAACGAATTTACACCTTTAATTAACCCCTACATGTCTGAAATTTAGCACAAATACACTCATGTAATTGTAAGTTCTAAACAAATATCAAAATACAGGAAATGACATGGTTAACTGTGTCTAAACAATGTATCATTTCATGTCGGCTACTGTGATTTCACAGAAGCCGGCAATTGAATTTGCGGCTATTACAGTATGTAGAAGTCTAGGAAATATAAATATATATATATATACACATGTCACAATTACATATATATATATATATATATGTATTCTATGTGTGTATATCTATTCTTTCTAGTCTTTATTAAAGCTGTCAGTGTGATTTTACAGTATAGCCGGGGATGAATTGCCGGCTTTTCTAAAGGACACCGATGCGATTTCATCGCAAGTCACACATGCGGTCCGTTTCTAATCCGATTTTTCATCGCTCCCATAGACTTGCATTGGCGATTGTCGACCCACAATTGGTGACAATCGCAGCATGCTGTGATTGCTCACGGACGTTTAAAACGGACCACAAAATAACGGATACTGGGAGCTGCTCCATAGATTAACATAGGGCAGACTGCAATACGATTTTTTCATCGCATTGCAGTCGTCCGATTCTTTCGCCAGTGTGACGCCGGCCTAAGGGTGGCCTAAACAAACTTTAGGTTTAGGTGGCAATCACTTTTTCACACAGGACCCTATAGGTTTGGATTTCTTTTTCATTTTGTGATTACTCGTGTTATCTTTGTCTAATATTTACATTTGTTTGGTGATCTGAAAAATGTAAGTGTGACAAACATGCAAAAGAAGAGAAAATCAGGAAGAGGGAAACATTTTCAAACCACTATTATTTATATGTTTCTCAGCATAAATGGGTACACCCCTTTGAAAGGTATGATTTTAATTATCTTATTTAACTTAATAAGAACAATTTCCAAAATTTTGACAAAACGGACTTTCATAAAACATTTTTTAACCCATAACATGAAAGCAAGATTAATAATATAACTTTCATTAAAAAATCTTCAGCTTTCAGATGCTCATTATTTTCAAGGACAGCACCAAGTCTTGTAGACATGGAATGAACATGTTGGCGACATAATTTATTATATATATATAATATATATATATATATATATATATGATTTTCTTTTAACTGAAGCAGGTAAACTATCTGAACGCAGTTTATTCAATGACTCAATGGATTTGTTAAAAACGGATGACACTTGGCTGGAACTCTGACGTACAAAGTATGGTTCCAGTTCTTCTAGGCCAGCTCACTCCAGTCTTGATGAGGGGGTATACTGGAAAATGACGTGAGCCTCGCAACAAATTTTATTCCAGTCAGGGACGATATGATTTCTGTATATCATTTTGACTGTGCAAAACTGGTGTGAAAACACCAAAAGCCGCAACAATTTCTAGCCAAAAATTTGCAACTTTTTAAAGCAATTTATGTCAGAATTCTGGGGTAATCGCTTTACTCAATTGGGGCCATTATCTTGAGCGTGTCATACATCTTATATGGATCCCTATAGACTTTAATGGCTGAGTGTGATCTGCAAAACAGATGAGAATACGACATTTTTAGAGTCTCACGGACCGGACACATGGATCCTTTTTTAAAACTGATGTGTGTATGGATCAATGAAACTATGGAGCTGTGTGCGGTCTGAGAAAGAAAAAAAACTCTCGGTCATGCGATTATCTACATACTAATCAATCGTGTGTTACAGATATGACTACATAAAAATATAAAATTCAAGCGTATGGTCTTTTCTTTGGAAAGTTCATCCAAGTTCAAGCATTATAACCCATGTCCATAAACTTGCTAGTATAATAGTTTCTTTTTTTTTTCTTGCATGGTGAAGAATGCACAGTTATCATTAAAGATTTTCTGCCCAGGCCACTTCCAATCCAGATATGAAAAATATAGGTAGTCATCATGTACAGAAGATAATTCAGTTAGACCATGCTGGGGTTTTACATTAACTCTAGTACACTTTTAGAAAATGTAAGCAAACTTCTCATTAGAGCTTTTCAGCAACAGCACTATTTTTCATTTACAGTAATTTACGCTTTGTAAGCATCGTCTGGCTCCACACAAGCTGCACAAAATTGAAAACAACCCAACATATACACCAGTCACTCCTAAAACCGCACCATTATAGCATTATCCTTAACCCTTTCACCACCACCCCACACCGAGCCTGTTTTCACCTTCCCACTCTTGCATTTATTTGGGAAAATATAGGAATTTGGGCAAAAATGTCACAATTTTCAAACTTTCAATTTTTATATCCTTAACCCCTTTACCCCAAGGGTGATTTGCACGTTAATGACCAGGCCAATTTTTACAATTCTGACCACTGTCCCTTTATGAGGTAATAACTCTGGAACGCTTCCATGGATCCCGGTGATTCTGACATTGTTTTCACATTGTACTTCATGATAGTGGTAAAATTTCTTTGATATGACTTGCATTTATTTGTGAAAAAAACGTAAATTTGGCGAAAATTTAGAAAACGTTGCAATTTTCCAACTTTGAATTTTCATGCCCTTAAATCAGATATGTCACAAAAAATACTTCATAAGTAACATTTCCCACATGTCTATTTTACATCAGCACAATTTTGGAACCAAAATTTTTTTTTCTTTTTCCACTGAAATGTTACTTTGGCCTCAAGTTTTCAATTTTCAAAAGGGATAATAGGAGAAAATGGAACACAAAATATGCTACATAATTTCTCCTGAGTGCACAATACGTCATATGTGTCGAAAACTACTTTTGGGGGGAGCAACAGAAGGGAAGGAGCGCCATATTGTAGTGGCCATTTTGCTGGTAAGTTTTAAGAAAGCCATGTCACATTGGCAGAGCCCCTAAGGTGCCAAACCACAGAAACCCCCCCATTAATGAGCATATTGACACCACCACGTCACCGAATTTTATACCATTAGCTGGTGAACAAAAAAAGAATTACATTTTTAACACAAAAAAAATTGTTTTAGCCCAAGATCTTACATTTTCATACAGGAAATTGGTTAAAATGGCACCAAAGCTTGTCACACAATTTCTGCTCAATGTTGCAGTACCCAATATGTGGCTGTACTGTACTGCTTAGCCACACGGCGAGACTCTGAATGGACGGAACTATTTGACTCTTGGAAAACAAATTGTTGTATAGAAAAGTTTGCGGACACCATATACAAAGGCCCTAAGTGCCAGAAGAGAAGACTCCCTTCCTCAAGTGACCCCATTTTGGAAATTACACCCCTCTGGGAATTAATCTACAGTAGTAACGATTTTAACTCAATGAGTGTCTGCCAGAAACCAGCAGCAGTGGATATTTGAGTGAAAATTGCAAATCTGCCATTGTAGTGCTCAGTACATTATACCCAGCTCATGCTTCTGGACACATAGATGTCGTAAATTAGGCGGGCTTTCATTACTACAAAATGCCAAACATGTGGTTGAGGCATACTGGGGCTCAGAAGGGAAGCGGCTTTGGATTTGGGAGTGCAGAATTTTTTTGGGGGGGCCAGGAGCTATAGTGCTTTCGCATAGCCTTTGTACTACCAGTAACATGGAAGCCCCTTATATTTCCATTGACAGATGATGGACCTGAGTCCCTAGTGGGCACTTTTTTTTGTGGATTGTGTTAAAGGTTTCGTATGGAACACTTACATCGGCATTTACATCTAAATCTGAGTGATGCAATTCAGAAGAAACCCCCGAGGGATCCATTCACTATAATGAGGCAGCAGAATTACTCTGGACTCCACCTGGCCTCTGTTCAGCAGTGTTCTTTTCATAGGTGCACAAAACTGTGGCGGACTGTGTTTTTATGCATGCTTAAAAAAAACGTACACCGCTGGATCATGGGACAGAGTCCACAGTGCCTCCATCTGCCTCATTAAAGGGAATCTTCCACCAGGGGTTCCAGCTGAATCACTTAATTCAAAGATTTGCATGGAAACCCCAGTGCAAGCGCTCAGCGTAGAGTGCAGGATAAATGTTAGCAGAGGCATACTGCGATTTCTTTTAGGCAGAATGAATAAATCAACAGCAGGTGAAGAACTGGTTTTATTTTTTACGCCATTCCTCGTGCAGTATAAGTGATTAGAATACTTTATTCTTCGAATTGGTGTGATTATAGCAATACCAGATTTATAGTTTTTATTATTTTTGGCTGCTGTCACACACTAAAAGACGCTCTTTATCTTGCAAAACAAAGTTTTTGCATCTCCACATTTTGAGAGCTAACATTTTTCTATATTTCTGCTGACAGTCGTGTGAGGGCTTGTTTTTTACTAAACGAGTTGATGTTTTTCTTGATACCATTTTCAGGCACATGACATTTTATGATTGCTTTTTATCTCAATTTTTGAGAGGCAGAATGAACAAAAACCAGCAATTCAGGATTTTTTTCTTTTATGCCATTCACCGAATGGTCAAATTGATAAGACTTTATTTTTCGGGTCAGTACGATTACAGCGATACCACATTTATATCATTTTTTTATGTTTGGCACTTTTACACAAAAACTATTTTTATAGAAAAAAAGAATTACTTTTGCATCACTGTAGTCCGAGAGCTATAACTTTTTATTTTTCTGCTGATGGAGATGTTGGCAGCTTGTTTTTTGCGTGACAAGATGACATTTTCAGCTGTACCATTTTTAGTTATATTAGACTTTTTGCTTGCGTTTTACTCCACGGTATGATGAAAAAACATTTCTTTTTTGTTTTTATTTTACGGTCTTCACTGAAGGGGTTAGCTAGTGGAACAGTTTTATAGGTCGGGTCGTTCCGGATGTGCCCAATATGTGTACTCCATTTTTGTTTTTACATAAATGCCATATTTTTCAGATTATAAGATGCACTTTTTTATCCCCCAAATTTGGGGGGAAAATGGGGTGCCTCTTATAATGCAGATAGATAACCCTTAACGTCCGCGGTGGAGCAGGGTCCCAGCTGTAGGAGGAAAGAGTGGAGCGTTGCTGCAGGCCGCAGGCTGAGATGAGGGGGTGTTCCGATGTGCAGTGCGCCGCTGCGGTAGTGTCTGGTGCTGCGGGAGTGTCTGAGATCTCCATCTGCGCATGCGCCGCCCCGTGCAACCATTTTTCCTGAGTCCATCGCATAGGAAACCATGGAGCTGCGGGGGCTCTGGCCTTTCACAAAATGTCGTCAGAGCCCCTGCAGCACCGGAATCTCCCGTAGCACCTGACACTCCCGCAGCGGCTCTCCGCACATCCGGACACCCCCTCATTCCAGCCTGCAGCAACCCTCCACTCTTGCCTCCTCCAGCAGCAACCCTGGGACCCCGCTTCACCGCAGTCACCACCCTCGGTAAGCAATAAGACGCATGGATTATAAGAAGCACCACCATTTTATTAAAAAATGTTTTTTCCCTATTTTTCTCCTCAAAATTTGGGGGTGCGTCTTATAATCCAAAGAGTCTTATAATCCAAAGAGTCTTATAATCCGAAAAATACGGTATATGTATATATTGGATTAATATTTTTTTTCATTTTATTTTGTGATTTTTTTTTATAATTTTAATTTTTTTTTACTTCTTTTCCTGTCCGTTGATCAAAATACTTCTAATGGTAAATTACTTATTTATTTTATTTCCAAGCCTAATGTTCTAAAATTCTGTGAGTCACCTGTGGGCTCAAGATGCTCACTACACTCTTAGATACAATTCCTAGAGTGGTGACATTTCCAAAATTAGATCATTTGTGGGGGGTTTCTGCCACTTTCCCATGTCAGGGGCTCTGCTAATGTGACATGGCATCTGCAATCTCTTCCAGACAAAATTACACGCCAAAAGTCATGTAGCGCTCCTTCCATTCCAGGCCCTGCTGTGTAACCAAACATTTGTTTTTTAACATAAATACATTTTTTTTGGCCCATTTTCTCCTATTACCCCTTGTGAAAAATAAAGATTATTAATACGTTCATCTGGAAAAAAATTCATTTTCACATCCAAATGTAGTAAAATTCTGTCAAGAACCTCCGAGTTGAAAATGCTGAACACTGTTGAATTTATTGAAGGGTTTTGTTTCCAAAATGGGGTCCGTTGTGGGGGTTGTTTCTGATTTGGTACTGCCAAGGCTCTGCAAATGCGACATGGTGTCCACTATCTATTCCAGCACAATTTGCGTGGCAAATAGACAAGACTTATGGCTTTTATTCGTTCAAAACTTAAAAGGTCTGTAAAAAAAAATATATAATTGGATTTTCAAATTTTATTGGAAAAAAATGAAAAATTTTGTTCTAGTTTTTCATACTTTTAACATCCTAACAAAATAAAAAGAAATTTGAAAAATGATGACGTAAAAGTAGACATGAAAAACACGGATTTTGGTAAGAACTTACCGGTAAAATCCTTTTCAGCGAAGGAAGGAAGAGAGACACAGTATTCATTACTGATGGGTAGGCGGAGCCCCAGATCAGGATGTCACCTCAGATCAAAAGAGTGCTGACTGGCTGGCCCCTCCAGCTCGGGCTCCTCCTACTCAGCTCCAGTCGTACCAAAGCTTTTAGGAAAAGAGCCAAGATCACCAGCGGAGCAACATAACCCCTTCTGAAGGAACTTCAGAGAAAAAACACAAGGATACAGGTTATGCATGCAAAGAAAGCCAAAAACCACAGAGTTCCAGGTACTACTCACGGAACCTGACTACTGCGATGAGCTGGCGATGCTGGAACAGAGCCTTAGCGCGCTGACCTCAGCCCAGATAATCGCTATCAGATAAGGGTCGCGCTGCATCTGAAAACATCAACACACTTCTGCCTTGGGAGGGTGCTGTGTCTCTTCCTTCCTTCGCTGAAAAGGATTTTACCGGTAAGTTCTTACCAAAATCCGTGTTTCAGCTGCAGATGGAAGGAAGAGAGCCACAGTATTCATTACTGATGGGACGTCCCAAAGCAGTTCAAAAATAAGGGTGGGAAAAACCAACAAAAGGCAGAAACCCAACAACCTTAACAACAAAGCGCAACCAGCGCTAAACACAAGTTCATCCAGAACTTTAAACTACAGCTGCCTGCAGGACCCTACGTCCGAGGGCTGCATCAGCGGAAGCACTGACGTCCACTTTATAAAACTTCGTAAACGTGTGGACAGAGCGCCAAGTCGCCGCCCGGCAGAGCTGCACTGCCGAAGCACCTTGGTGAAAAGCCCACGATGAAGCCACAGCCCTCGTGGAATGGGCTTGAATCTTAATCGGGCAAGATTCACCCTGAAGACGGTAAGCTTCCAATATAGCTGACCGAATCCAACGAGCTATAGAATCCTTGGAAGCTCGTTGACCACGCCGACGACCGACTGGAACCACAAATAGGGAGTCCGTCTTACGAAAACCTTGAGTAATAGATAGATAAAACTTCAAGGCCCGCACTAAATCCAATGTGTGTAAAGCACGCTCTTTCACATTCTTCGGATCCGGGCAGAATGAAGGCAACACAATATCCTGGTTGACATGAAATTGTGACACCACTTTAGGCAAAAAAATCACCCCGAGTGCGAAGCACTACACGATCCGGAAAAAACTCCAGAAAAGGAGGCGAACAAGAAAGAGCTGCCAACTCAGAAACTCTCCTCAAGGAAGTGACTGCAACAAGGAAAGCCACCTTCCAAGAAAGTAAAGAAAGGCTAGCAGAAACCATAGGCTCAAAAGGTTTATGCTGAAGAGCCTCCAAAACAAGGTTGAGCCGCCAAGGAGACACGAGTGCCTTCCGCGGCGGGAACTTACGAGATATTCCTCGGAAAAAGGAGAGCACGTCTCTATTTGAAGCAATGGTTCTCCGGAACAATAAGGACAGAGCAGAAATCTGACCTTTCAGGGTGCTGACTGCCAAACCCTTGTCTAGCCCATGCTGCAGAAAAGCCAACAGGTTGGGAATGGAAAATTTTCTCGGGTTCCGAGAGGACCCCAAACACCACGAAAAGAAGGTTTCCCAAATTTTGTGGTAAATCCTAGTAGTAGCCGGACTTCTTGCAGCACGAAGGGTAGCAATGACCTCGGCTGAGAAACCTCTACGGGTCAAGATTTCGGTCTCAAGAGCCACGCCGTCAAACGCAGGGACATCAAGTCCGGATGACAAACGGGCCCCTGAGTCAACAAGTCCGGTTGAAGAGGGAGTGGAAAAGGAGGTGCCGCCAACAGCGACATTATTGTCGAGAACCACACCCTTCTTGGCCAGTCTGGAGCTATCAAAATAGCTGGAATTCTCTCCAGTCTGATCCGACGCAGTACTAGAGGAAGTAAGGATATCGGCGGGAATACATAGATCAGCTCGAACTGAGAAAGTCCGCTGTAATATTCTGAACCCCTGGAATGTGAATCGCCGAAATGGCTGGTACACTGGCCTCTGCCCAAATCAGAATTCGGGACACCTCTACCATGAGTCTGGAACTCCTTGTCCCACCTTGGTGATTGATATACGCGACAGCCGTCGCATTGTCTGTCTG
The DNA here is from genome assembly GCA_033576555.1 of Oophaga sylvatica. NCBI lineage: Eukaryota > Metazoa > Chordata > Amphibia > Anura > Dendrobatidae > Oophaga > Oophaga sylvatica. The sequence continues at coordinate 936,863,140 of JARQOD010000001.1, forward strand.
CACTCGGACTGGCAGACCGCTCAAAGGGACCGTCCAATGTTGGAGGCAAAGGAAAATCGCCCTCAATTCCAGGATGTTGATCGGAAGAAAAGACTCTTCCGATGACCATACCCCCTGAATCCAGAGATTGTTCCAAACACCCCCCCAGCCCGTCAGGCTGGCATCGGTGGTTATGACTGACCACTTCGGAGGGAGGAAAGACTTCCCCAGGGAGAATGCCCCTGGACGTAACCACCATTCTAGAGAATCCCGCACCGCGCGAGAAATGGTGACACTGCAATCCAGCGATTGCGACTGGTTCCATCGACTCAAGATGAACCTTTGGAGAGTCCTGGAATGGAACTGGGCAAAAGGAATTGCCTCCATGAACGCCACCATCAGTCCCAGAAGACGCATACACTTCCGTAGGGACATTGCCGTTGAGGATTTCATAATCTGTACATGTCGAAGAAGACAAGACTGTTTGTCTGGTGGTAGGGAAACTACCGACCGAAACGTGTCGAAATGCATTCCCAAAAAGAGGATTGTCCTCGATGGTTCCAGGGACGACTTCTCCCAATTGACCAGCCAACCGAAGTCCTTCAGAAACTGAAGAGACAAATCCCGAGCCGTCAACGCCTCCTCCTCCGAGGAAGCCACGATCAAAAGATCGTCCAGATAAGGGAGAATCGTAATCCCCTGTCTTCGAAGGATTGCCATGAGGGGCGCCAGAATTTTTGTAAAGACCCTTGGCGCTGAGGCTAAGCCGAACGGCAGAGCCACGAACTGGTAATGATTCTGACCTATGGCAAATCGAAGAAAGCGCTGATGAGCCTTTCCGATGGGAATATGCAAATAGGCGTCGCGAATGTCGATTGACACCAGAAAATCGTTCTGTGACAGAGCTGCCACAACGGAACGAAGCGACTCCATGCGAAATTTCCGGGCATGGACATGCCGGTTTAATCGCTTGAGATCCAGAATCGGGCGAAATTTGTTCTCCTTTTTGGGAACTATAAAAAGGTTGGAATAAAAACCTTTCCCTCGGTCCTCTGACGGAACCGGTATCACTACACCCTTTTGTAGCAGAGATTCGACCTCTTGCTGTAGAGCGACAACAAGCTCGGGTTCCGACGGAACGTGAGATTGACAAAAAACATTTGGGGGTCGAGAAGCAAACTCTATGAAATAGCCTGCCGACACTATCCGCGTTACCCAGGAATCTGGAACGTGAGCCATCCAAGTCTCCTTGAAAAGAAGCAGGCGACCCCCCACTCGAGAATCCTCGAGTGGACCCCTGGCGTCAATCCGACTTTGCGGGCTTCTTGTCAAGTTCCCGCTTGTCCTGGCGGAAACTCTGCTTCCAGGGAGTACGAGTTTTCTGAGAGGATTTCTTTCCTGAGAAGGAAGGACGACCCGATCCCCACGAGGAGTGACTAGATCGTCCTCGGCCCCGAAAGGACCGCCGACCACTATAGACACCAGGCTTACTGGACACCGAGGCCATGGCCCTACGCTGTGGTAATGCTGATTCCTTCGCCTTGGAAATCAGCTCTGTGAGGTCGGATCCAAAAAGATGGCCACCCTTGTAAGGTAAGGCCAACAACCCTTGTTTGGAAACTGCGTCCCCGGCCCACTGTCTGAGCCATAAAGCTCTTCTGACTGTGACCGCTGAAGCTTGCGCTTTGGCCAGCAGAGATGCCGTATCCAGACCGGCATCAAAGATATAACAGGCTGCCGTTTCTAACCATTCACAAGTTTCCCGTATCTCAGATAACGGAGATTCATTTTGCAACTCCGTCTTCAGACGTGCCAACCAGCTTAGAGAAGCTCTAGCAGCACACATGGATCCTAGCACTGCTCGGAATCCATGACCCGCAGCCTCATAGCTTGCTTTTGCCGCCAATTCTGCTTTTCTATCCAAAGGCTCCTGTAAGCTCGCTTTTCCCTTAATAGGGAGTAGTGAGGATTTACTAAGCTGAGATAAAGACACATCCACTTCAGGAGCAGAAGTCCAATTAGCCTTTAACTCCGCAGAGCAAGGATAAAGTGTATCAAAGAAATGCGTTCCATGAAAACACTTATCTGGACATAGACGTTCCTCCTCTATTACACTATTAAGCTCATCCAGAGCTGGCAATGTTGTACGCGAAGCACGGGACTCCTGGAACATACGTGCTGATTTACCAGGACGACTAGTTACCATCCTCCGGTAACTGTAATATATCTCTCATGGCTTCAATTAATGCCTCCGTACGCTTCGCCATAGAGGAACGCCCCTGCGGCTCGTCCGCATCTGAATCGGATATTTCTCCATCCGAATTTAAAGGGGAACTCTGCCCAATATCAGATACATCTGACTCGCTCCGTGTAGAGGCCGGTAACGGCCTGCGTCGCTTCCTCTGAGAGGAATTAGCAGACACATATTGACCTAAAAGGTCAGACAAGTTGTTGATCGATCGAGCGATATCGTCCAATTTTCCACCGCTGTCGACCGCAGCGCTAGACGCTGTGGAGGTCTGCGTATCTGATTGCCGTAATGGCACTGGGACATGGTCCGCGGCATCTGAACTCTGTTCAGACATGTCTCACCTGTATGAGCAGGTCAAAGCGGTAATACCAGCAAAAACTATGCGGTTTTTTTTTTTTTTTTAAACGCTGAAGGGTTAACGCTCCACCAAGCAGGGTTACCCCAGCGGTATTCAGTCAAAAAATTTAGCTGGTAGAAATAACCCTCAGAGGGGTTAATATTGCAAACTCACCACAATATATATATTTGTGAGCCCCAGCCAATTTTTATGTCTCTAATGAGACTGCAGCTGCAGGATAGCGATCGCTGCGCTGCGGGGTGAGGAATCAGCACTCACCCAGCTGGCCGTGGTGTCTTATGAGGAGAGGAGCGGTCTGAGGAGCCCAGGAGCCTGTGTAATGGCCGTCACAGTGAGGGAGTCGCAGGAGAAACGCCAGAGCGCGCGTCTTCCTGCTCAGAAGACCGGGAATAGTTAGGCCACGCCCCCGCCAGCTCGAATATTGAGCGCGAACTCCCCCGCTCCTGCTCCCTCTCTGTCCTGCAGGTATCTGCCTGCGGACAAAAAATCACCACATCTACTTGTAACAGCGCTGTCACAGCAGCGCTGAAGCATACTGACATACATGTAGTAGCGCTGTCACAGCAGCGCTGAAGCATACTGACATACAAGTAATAGCGCTGCTCACTCAGACGCTAAAGCACTCACACATAATTATAATAAAAAATTTGTGTGGAGTACTCACCAGCCAAGGCGCCACAGGGACCCTCAGGGGTTTCTGGCGCTGTGCCCATGCTTCCCCCCAGGGCGAGGAACGCAGTGACCGCACGTGTGGTTTGCGTCCCGCCAGGGAAGCTCTCCTCATCCCCCAGGGCCGGCAAGGATTCTGCAGGGACTTTGAGTAAATACAGATCCGCCAAGGGAGAGGTTGGGGTACAGCAGCGCTGGTACCCCTGAGACCTCTAGACCAACTAGTGATCCAAGTCTCCTGTCCGAATATAAAATAATAAAATCTTCTGAGGAGCTGCATTAGCAGCGACCATCCTCTGGACCTCAAATCTTAGACTGGAGCTGAGTAGGAGGAGCCCGAGCTGGAGGGGCCAGCCAGTCAGCACTCTTTTGATCTGAGGTGACATCCTGATCTGGGGCTCCGCCTACCCATCAGTAATGAATACTGTGGCTCTCTTCCTTCCATCTGCAGCTGAAATATAGCATGATGATCTGGTTTAAGGGTATAAACACATTTAGAAAAATTTACCATTTTTCAGACCTCTTCATAAATCTAAAACATTGATTTGAATTCACCACTAACAAAGTACAATCTGCCATAGAAAAAAAAAACCAAAATGTCAGAATCACTGGAATATGTAGAAGAATTCTAGAGTTATTACCACATAAACAGACACATCAGATTTGAAAGAAAAAAAAATGGGGCTTGGGGGTTCCAAAATTGGCTCATTCCCTATAGGGTTAAAAAAAAAATTAAACAATAAACACCAAAAAAATGCAAGACATTAATGACAAGAGGGAACATGGCCTAGGAACAATAAAATAAATCATACCTGTCGTAATCTCGTATAAGCCAAGTTATGGTCTGTTATTGTCATCTACCAGAAGCAATGACAATGACGTAAAACCTGTCACAGGACCACAGCGGCTTGTGATCGGCTGCAGCAGTCACGTTGCTGGAACCTTACATAAGTCAACAATGCATCAGCAGAAAAACATCCAAGTCACCTTACTGCTGCAGCCAATCACAAGCACAGCGGTCATGTGAAAGGTTGAATGGAAACATGATTTCTTCCGCGACCTGGGCGGTGACAAGAGAGTGATTTTATTTTTATGTAATACAACCCCCCTTAGATCAGTTTTCAGAACTGTACTCATTCGATGGTAGATACACAATTGCATTTAAAATAAGGACTAAAGCTCCATTTTCCCTACAGAACCACACAAGTCAACCAGATACTGAAAAATCATGCGGTGCCATTTTTTGAGGAAGCCTTTTTTATTGTTGAATTCTAGAAAACCCCTTAAAGGGCATTTGTCTGTAGGATCAACCCTCATAAACCGTCTATATGGGCCTGAAGGTCATAGGAAGCGGAATGAGACTTTGATATTTGTGATACAAAGTCTTACCTCAGAGAAATCCATGTCTTTCTTCATATGTAAGTGATCTGCTAAGATCTATGGGCTGGACATAGATCTCCCTGAGAATCTGCTTCCAGAGCTAATTATAAACGGAAGGGGGCGTTACCAGTGTGAGACATGTAATGTCTCATTATTAAAAGAAAAAAACAGCAATGAAAAGCAATAAAAAAAAAACATAAAAGTACCTTGAAAAGGTTGTCAATAAAATCTCCAGCTCGGCATAAAGTTCAAGAATTTTTAGACCTATTAAGCCCTGAAAGCTTGCAAATATAATTTCTCTGGTTAGCCTATAAAGATATCACTCCTTGAATACTTTTCTCATTTTTTTGGGACATAAGTATTTACATCGATTTTTCTGGCTAACACGGTACCATAATATTATTTTGTATTGTACATCGTAAGTAAAACAAAAAACACAGATACAATGTAAGCTTGGCATTGTTGAAATCGCACTTACCTGAAAAATCATATTGCCTGTCATTTCTACAGTAAATAAAAAATGCCATAAAAACAAACCGGCAAATGTCAAAACAATGGTAGCATTGTGTTTCATTTCACCTTGGAATTTTTTTGATTTTTTTTCCTGTTTTTCAATACATTATATGGCAAAATAGATAGTGTCATTCAGAATTACAACTTGTTCTTTAAAAAAAAATAACAAGTTCCCATATGACTGTGTAGACCGGAAAAATAATAATTAAAAAAAAAAAAAAAGTGTCACATCCTTAAAAAGGGGTTAAAGGTATCTGCCGACCCTTTTTTGAGCCAACTCGTACCCTTGTAATGCTGATGCATGAATATCCTAAAATGAACAGATCATGGAAAAAAAAAAAGCTAAAGTTAGAAAAAGAACCAGTGTTGTCAGCAATGCGTCAAAGAATCCAAAGAATCACTCCTCCTCCCATCAAGGTTTTTATCCTCTTCATATATTGCAGTCTTCATATTATACAGCACTGTGCACTTACAAGTGCTCATTTTGCCTTTCTAACCAGATAATTCTTCTCTTTTCCATTAGATCTGACATCATGTGATTATAAACTGACGAGCTGAATCCTTCTGAGCTCTATGTAGAATCAGGAGGTCAATTTTCCCGGCATGAGTCATCAGTTACTGCAAAAGTCCCGTCAACGGGGAGGAGGGAGCAGCTGGGTCAAGAGGTGAATTAATTATACAGGGAAAAAGAGACTTCCTGCTTCTTTATAGAGCAGAGAAAAGAAGAATTATCTGGGTGGAAAGGCAAAATGAGCAATTGTAAGTACACAGTGCTATATAATGTGATGACTGCAATATTTTAAGAGGATGGAAACTTTGATGGGAGTGCTTCTTTAAGAAGCCACAACGTCCTGGTGGCAAATATATATTATATATATATATATAATTTGTTCACGTGCCATTAATAGTTCAGGCAACAATCCCATTTAACCAAAAAGGAAACAGAATCAGCTTTCAAAAAACTAATTTTAATCAAAACAAAAAAAATTGTTGATCATTAACAAGTTTATAAAACAGTGATTTAGTTACATAAATAAATTGATATCAGTGTATCAAATCTTAATTACTTTCAACTTCATGAGCATGTTTACATGGGGTGATGAAGTACAACCTTTTTACCTAGTATAATAAATAAAATTAAGAGCATGAAAGTTCTCTTTTTCTTCTAAACAAAAATACTTACAAACATACCTAAAGCATGTTCTCTAATGAAGGGAACGAGAGACACTAGACAACTTTTGCACCAAAAATTATAAAACAAAAACAAAAAAAAAATAATAAAATAAATGCTTTAGAAAGCACAAGGATACAGAACCATTCAGCTAAAATAAAAAAGGACACAATATCGGAACCGATAAGTTGGTATTTAATTATAATGAACAGTTTGGTAGTTAGATCTCCAGTTTGGTTATTTTAAAGCATTAAGACAAGGCAAGATAGAAGGCTGTTTTGTTTTTTTTTTGTTTAAATCTAGAGGCAAAAAAAAAAAAATTAAAAAAATAAAAAATACGGAAATTGAACACGTTTGAACAGTCATACCTATGCAACTTTCTGTCCTGCACAAAGTCAAAACACCTATGCAGACACGTATAATTATAGGTTAGCTTACTGTTAGCTTGCTGCCAAGGCGTCATGGATGAACATCTATTTTTGGATGCACTTTTTTTTTTTCCCGTTTGTTAAAGTGTCTCTTGGAAGATCGTTCTGCGGCCCCAAACCCCCTTTTTTGTGGCATGTTATAGTATTAATGCTAAGGCTTGCAGCTCTGGCTAATAAAGGATGTCTCTTTCTCTAAATTAAGAGGCCAGGTATGCATATAGTAATGTAAAAAATTCCTAAAAGAAAAAAAAAAATAAAAATAATAAAAAAAAAAAATAAAAAGAAAAATGTATTTTCCAACCAGTATCAGCCCAGCCATGCAGTGAATCAAGGTGGCTCTGCATAGATGCCCAGCATGTAATGATCACCACCAAAGCCAACACTGAAGCAAGGCGCATGTCTCACTTGGATATGTTCTCCTCCCGTGTTTAGTCTGTTTAAAACCAAGCTACTGCAGCTTCAAGTATTTTGCATTACATAGAATAATCTTTATAAATTAGTTAATGTTATACTTTGTTTTCAATATTCAGACATATACTATAATATATATATACAGTACAATAAATGCTCTCATTCTTTATTTCTTGATAATCCCTGAGAATGTATGTTGACAGTCGCTAAGTTTCCACATGCTAGTGGTGCCATGCTTTTAGATGAACCGCATTGCAAAGCCACATAAAGTCAGCCTTAATTATTATTATTTTTTTTTTGTATTTTTCACATCTTACTACTATTGTAGGTTTTTTTTGGGGGTGGGGTGGTCTGTGGTTAAGTATGTTGAAATGTAAGAATGGTATACAGAGGAGTAAAGCTGGATCCTTTCGAGGTACTTGTCGTGGGGATGAAGGGTTTAAGGATTTTTTTTTTTTAAAGTTTGGTATTTCTTTTTCTTCAAGATTTTCTGTCTCTTAAAGCCATTTGCGTTTTTTGTTTTTTTCTTTTTTCCTTTCAGGCTGTGAACGAATACAGACACAGGAGAGCTATGTGGGCTTTTGCCACTCGACAACATATACTCAGTGTAAACCAAACCTTAAACCTCTCTCACACACAGATACTAAAAAAAAAAGAAAAGAAAAAAACAAAACAAAAATATAAAAAAAAAAAAACAAAAAAAACAAACACAAAACTTTCACAACATGACAATTTAGTTTGCAAACTCAATTTAACTATACAGATAATACCGGTGTGGCTCTTTTTTTTTTCTGTTTTGACTTTTTTTTTTCTTAAGTTAAAAAGGATAAAAAGGCAGGCTCAAGTAAAAACAAACCTTCTCCCCCCTCCCCCATTCACACATTGTCAACCAAAGCGCTCACGGACCAGCATCATCAGTTTCTTTTTTCCTTTGTAGATTTGCTTTAGGTTGTCGATGAACTGTGTAAACTGAATGTGTCCGTCGTGAGCCATTAAGAAGGTCTCTCGGGCCTTGCTAAGAAACTCTATAAATTCACTGTAGTGTCGAGGACTGATGTGTGTGAGCCGCGAATGTGTTGTGTTTATGTAGGCCCCGATTGTGGCATCCAAGAGCTGTCTCAAAGGGGATTTGTCCAGTGACATAAGCTTGCCAGAGTTCCTCCGTCCATGAAGTCCCACCATCCCAGGGGTGGTCAAAGTGCACCTGCGCAAAATGTCCGAAAGTACTGTTGCACATTTGACACTAGTGACCACAAGAGGTATTATCGCAGCTAGCTCATTTTTTCCAAGAGAGTGGCTGAGCGCACATGCCCACAAAACGTCATTAATGGCAGGGTGTGTATCCTGGTTGTAGCTCAGGTTCAGATGCGTCATGGCCAAGGTAGCCAATTTGTACGCCCTCATGGGGTAACCGCGGTGTTCCATGTACCGCGCTATCGTGAAAAGTTGTGTGTAGCTCATGCCAGTCGCAGCAGCATCCAGAACAATTTGGTAAGCAGTCTCAAAAGCTATGTGATCCTTTTCACATAAAGTAAGTGCTGACAGGGCACAGTTTTGAGGGTCCTTCATGGCACACTGGAGCGCAAGCGTCCTAGCACTGCCGGCCAGCTTTTCCTGTTGATGGCAGTCCAGATGCAATCGGACAATGGTCTGTTGGACATCACCGTGGTGGCTACGATGCTAGTGGCCTCTGTTGGCGTGAAGAGAGTGAACCAGCTCTGCATGATGCTGTCAAGTGCATAAACACCTGCGTACAAGAGGAGGGGAGAATTACCAAGGGCGTCCACATTTGTATTTCCAGATCGACGTGATGGCTGACTCATATTAAATATGCACAATAATGTGCCTTATTCTGTCCTAAGTAATGAATCCACTACAAATGGCAGTAGTAGTTTCACAATTTTAATGATTTTTTTTTTCCATATCACACATCAAAATTAGGATGAGGGCAAACCTGCAAGAAATATGGAAATAGGATTCCAAAAAGAGCATTTCCTTAAGATTTAATGGCATGCAACAGATTTGTTGCAGAAACAGATTGTCCCATTTACCTGAATGGTGCCGGCAGCCAAAGTCAGCTCATTTAGATAAATGGAAATGATCAGAGCGGTTTCTGCATCACATCTGTACCATAGGAACATGGCTCCCAGGAAACCAATTGTCTAACTTCTATTGAGAATACAAGGGGCTGGTGGAAGGGTGTAGGGGACCCAAGATCTGCACAGATGGAGCAAATTTCCACACAATGAGCAAAAGTACACAAATTACACTGTATAAAGCTCCAAGATTAGTTACAATGACACTAGTGATGTTGTGCATGCAAACTACAAACCCAACTGAGCGGCACTATGTACTCACCTACTTCAGTTGCACATGTTACCAACCACCGGACCATTTCCCGTCGCCGCCAGTTTAAAGTGGATAACGTCATACGCATTACCTATAAAGAAGGATGGCAATGCTATTAAGATGGCAGTATAGTAAGAGTACATGCACAATATCACTGGACTCCTTTCGCAGGGACTTCTTTAAAGAGGAGCTGTCACCAGGTCAAAAGTGTCCAGTTTTTGTCCTTTTATTCCTGCTGCTTCCCTGAAAATGTATTTATTATTATTACTTTTTAACTCTACAGTGCAGTTCCAGAGATATGGGCCTTTTTATTTGGTGATCATTTTTATAGTCTTTTCCAATGTGGCAGTGCTCAAGGGGTAATAATGCAGAAAAGACAAAAGACTATGAAAAAGGACAATAAAAAGGCCCTTATCTCTTTCTATATAAAAAAACAAAACCTCGCGAGCACAAACAGGGGAACGATGGGAAACAAAATAAGAGCACTAACTGGCCACAGGTTTTCTTTATAAGATCAAGCCCATTTTCAAAACACACTTAGAAAATTGTAAAGTTAAAGGAGACAACCATTGGCCAAAATGCAAAGCAGCTTCAAAGACATTGGGTCACTCTGGAGGGAGGACCAGAAATGTGTGTGCACGTATTGACTGTAATGACCACCGATTTCCCCTGTGGAGATGCTGCAAGTGCAGAGGTGCTGCAAGTGCAGAGGTGCTGCAAGTGCAGAGGTGCTGCAACAGAGTGCCAATCGAGGTGCTGCAGTGCAGGTGCTGCAGGGAATTTACCACCTGATACTGGATTCCCCAGGCGTCCTATTCGCAGGACAACCTATGACAAGAGTCACTTGCCAGAAAACCCTTTTAAGGCCATATTTTATTCCAGTATTCATGTAATTTGAGATTTGGAGTGCTGTGGGATTACAAGTACGGTACAAGTACCCCACAGCTTTCATTTTCTTTGCCGCCACCAGAATGACAATCTGCAACTGTGTACATCACGGGAGAAGGTCCGTTTCACACATCCGACTTTCAAGAACTGCAATATCCCATCCAGCCGGGGCTCTCTTGATCCAAGCTCAATAGCCTTATAAGTATTTGCCAAGGCTATAGATTTTGGGTTAGAAGATTTGAGGCAGATCCAGGTCCCCATGCGAATCTGGCCTAATACAGAACACGGCATCATTCTTATTAGGACCCTGGAAAGTCACTTTGTGAGGACATTGCTTTTTTCGGATCTACTTTGACAAGTCTTACCATTAAAGCCTATCAGTAATCTATTGGTAACTGACCGATTAGCATATTGACAATGGAAGAAGGCAGAATCCGGCATAGGCCTCAATTAAAGCGACCTATTTCCTAGGCAGGCTGAAAATTATCCTAATCACCACAACGGCCCGCAGAAACGAGACGCTGGGCTCTTCCACAAATAATGAATCTTGGGATTTGATCGGTCTCATTCATTTTTTTTGCAGAACTGGTAAAAAGCTGATGCACCGCTCTGACTGTACATGCCGGATGTGCCAGGGGAAATGTGTTTTGCTTTGCAGTTTATAAAAGGAAAAAAAATGCCTATTTTGAATGTTGTCCATTTACCACTCGGGAATACAGGAATTGATTTCACAGGCTGTTTGGCAACACTATTAGAGGGCCCATAGATAACCATTATGAGGAATCAATATGGAGCGTAACCTATACATCAACCCTCTGCTCAATATTCAGGTGTTTTGCAAAAGGTTGTGCAACCTATGTAGAAAACGAATAGGAGAACCGGAACTATAAATCCCAGCAACATGGCTGCTGCATAGTAACACTCGATACGGCTAATGGATGTTACCAACCTGAAGGCCCAGCTCCAAGGATACTTTCAGCAGCGTTATGTCTGGTAAGCTGTCCATTAACGTTGCGATTTTGAATGCATCTTGTGCTAGTTTAAATATGTGCGATGAGGAGTGAATATTTTTCTGGATGGATTCTAACACTGTTTCCAGTCTCCTAACATCACCTGCAGATGGAAGAGGAGAAAAGGCATTTTATCGGCATCTAGGTACATGCACAATTACTTATTCCAGGCAGAACTCAAGAATCAGAGGAGGAGACCCCGTGGAGAAAGCACATGGTCCCCGAGCATGGCTGATGGGGGAAGCTTTAACGCAAACACTTCGCTCTCAGCAAAAGTGCAACCATTTCACACAAAAATAATAATAATAATAATAATAATAAAAAAGTCTAGATGTGAACACTTATGCGTTACCAATTTCTAACAACCAAAAATCAATTGTATATTTGTTGTATATGTCGGTCATACCGACAAGTTTAACACTTTCTGAGCCACAAGGACTTACAAACACCTCGTTCTTTCACATTGGGCTGTAGGCAGGAAAAGTCTGAACACCTGGGACTCTTCACATTGGTGTTCGGGGACGGCTTTGAGATTTTGAGCTAAAAATGGGTTATTCAATAAAGATTATAAATCTACATGACACATCAGTACAGGACGCTTAGATGTGTTACACTATAGGTTGAAAAAACTGAATTAGGGTTTTTCATTCAGCCTCCTTTCCCTGGTGAATAACATCGCAGCCCTCACCATGCCGTCAGCCTAAAGAGGTCACTGATACCAGCGCGGTCCTGTGATAGGAGAATTTCCCACAATCAACTGATTGGTAGAGTCGGGCGAATTTATTAAAGCAGAATTTTAGTCTTCTCAAATTTTACAAAATTTCTTTTGTTGAGAATGGCTGGCTGCCATTTTTCTGAACTGGAGAAGGTTGACATATGTGAATGCAACGGCACTGCGAATAGAATTTCCAGAGAAGACCCGCGCAAAGTTGTTCTCTGCGTATTGAATGTTTACTACAATGTTATGAGGTCTATCCAGGAACCAGAACATGTAGAATTTTATATATATATATATATATATATATATATATATATATAATATATATATATATATATATATAAAAAAAAACAAAAACACCACACAAGAATACTCATCTCCGGTCACCCCACTGCTCACTACCTGGGCCTCAAGGTTTTTTCCCCCAATCTGCAGCCTGCTTCTTCTCTATAAAAGGGACTTACATCCACATTCAGGCATTACAGGTCATGCGTGTCGTATGGTTGCGTCACACGTCAAGACTTCTCAACCTTATGATGCGCACGGACCTGGCTCTAGAGCGGCCGTGCACTGACCTCAGCTGTGGTGCAGATGAGGCTAGTCACTGGTCTCGGCGGTTATGTCATTAGACGACACGTCATTGGATGCTCGACAGTAAAGAGCGTAGGATACTGTAGAAACGGAGGCTATAGGGCATGTTAATTCGTGGCGTTTTTGCTGCATTTTATTGCTGTTTTTTAATGCATATTTTCAGCTGCGCTTTACAGTACCAGCAAAGTCTATGAGATTTCAGAAATCTCATGAACACAGTTTGAATTTTTGTCCTCAGTATTTTGCGCTTTGCTTGTTTCTTGCAGAATGCAGCATGTCACTCCTCTCAGCATTTTTCACCCTTTATAAGTAATAGGTGGTGAAAAAACGCAGGTATCAGGTTTTGCAGCGTTTTTTGTGCCAAAATCTTATGAACTAGAATGTGATTTTATTTGTCATTAAACTTCATCAGCATGCACAAGAGACAAATGTAGCATCACAAAAATGCAGCAAAAAAAAACAAGCAAAACCTGCTTTTTTTCATGCATCTTCTTTACTGCCAAGAGAGCCACGTGTGAACATAGCCTAAAGCCTAAGTGTATTTGTTTTAGCACATTCCATAATTTTTTTATATTATGGAACCTCTTTAAAAGGGCAACAGAGAATCAATTTCCTGTAGAAATTGGAGAGAATTTTTTTCCTCCCAATTATGGGCCTCATGTATTAAATGAATACCTTTGTATCCCCCACAGTTCTGCATATGCTGGGAAGGTGTAATTGCAGCCAGGGCCGGCTCCAGGTTTTTATGGGCCCCGGGCGAAAGAGTCTCAGTGGGCCCCCTTAACACAGACCATGATTCATGATGCACAGATACTGCAGAGAAATATGGGTATAGCACAACGCCAAACACTTCTCTTCTTCCATTACATGAGTGATATCTATTGTAAATTGTACAATAGCTCAAAAACCGCCAAATCCTCACAGCGCACAGTACAGACCGGACAGTACAGTCCTCCATACAATATTATGGGCACCACATAGTCTCCGCCCCTCATCACCCATATAATACCCCATGCAGGATGTCACCCCCCCATCCCCCATATAATGCTCCATACAGAATACTGGACCCAATATAATGCTCCATACAGGATACTGGTCCCCATATAATGCTCCATACAAAATACTGGACCACATATAATGCTCCATACAAAATATGGAGCTCTCCTCTACACTGTGCTGCGTTCTGCACTGTTACGGCTCAGGAAAGGGCGCTGTGGAAAGACTCCCCATTATCATCATCATTGCCTGCCCATCATCATCATCATTGCCTCCCCTCATCATCATTGCCTTCCTATTATCATCATTGCCTCCCCATTAATATCATCATCATCATCATCATTGCCTTCCCATTATCATTGCCTCCCCATCATTATCATTGCCTCTCCATTAATATCATCATCATTGCCTTCCCATTATCATAGCCTCCCCATCATCATCATTATCATTGCCTCCCCATTAATATCATCATCATTGCCTTCCCATTAATATCATCATCGGCTCCCCATTAATATCATCATCATCATCATTGCCTTCCCATTATCATTGCCTCCATCTCATCATGCTCCATCATATTGCCTCCCCATTAATATAATCATCATTGCCTTCCCATTATCATTGCCTCCCCATGATCATCATTATCATTGCCTCCCCATTAATATCATCATCATCGCCTTCCCATCATCATCGCATCCTCAACACCATCACTGCCTCCCCCCACCACCATCACACATACAGCACCGCAGGCAGCACTCTCTCACATACACACAGGCAGACACACACACACACACATCTCACCTGTCCGGCGTCCGCGCTCTCTCTGCTACAGCCGGCCGCTGAATGATGATGTCATTCAGCGGCGCTGCTGTGAGAGAGGAAGCGCCGGCGCAGGCGCCCCTGGAGCTCGGAGCTGCGGCAGCGGAGGCACGGGGAGAGGTGAGTATTGCGCCGGCTGCCGCCGGGGCCCTGAGCAAGCGGGGGGGGGGGTGCCCAGTGGTGGATCTGACACCGCTAACGGGCGCCGAGGTGCCAGACAGCGAGTGGGCCCCCCCGCCTGCTCAGGGCCCCGCACTTGCCCAGGTGTGCCGAGTGCTGACGCCGGCCCTGATCGCAGCCATCTGAATGCATTCACGTGAAATATGCATGCTGCGGACCGGGGAACATTTATGCCAAATGCCTCACAGGTTGTGGAGCAGACCCATAGCAACAATGCTAGTGATGAGCGTACGTGCTCGGATAAGACGGTTTCCCGAGCATGCCCGGGTGCTAACAGAGTGTCTTTGCCGTGCTCAAATATTATGTTCGAGTCTCTGCGGCTGCATGTCTCGCGGGGGACTTGAACATATTTTTCGAGCACGGCGAAGACACCTTATCCGAGCACGTTTGATCATCACCAAACAATGCCACTAGAATTTACAATAAATGGCTTTGTGGTTTCAACAGGAAACTATTTTTATGCAAAGACCTTAGATTGTGGAGAGATGTGAAGAACACTACAGCTCCAGCACCAGCTCTCGCCACGCTGGTAACATGCTTGGCAGCAGGACGTACCTTTGGCTGCAGTCAGCATTGTAGATGCCAGCTCACACTGCTGTGACTCAATATGACTCAGGGTGAACCAACGGGGATAACGGTTAGGAACTACTGAGGCGATGTGGTGTGGCCGGGACATGTCTCCAGTGGGAGCTGTGGATTCCAACACAAGCAACCTGCATGCAAAATAAAGAGATCAATAATTAAACCGAGGCCCAGTAATCACTTATTTCATAAGAAATGGGAATGTATTCAATGCCGTATTAAACACACATTTATAGGGAATCTTTATTTTTGGACACTTTTTTTTTAAACTTTGAGACACATTTTCTACATATAAAGAAAAAAATAATATTTTCATATTTTGAATATATATTAAAAATACAAAAAGTTCAAATATCTTATTTCGGCATCTCACCTTGAGGGAAACTGTCAACTCCCGTCAGGAATCGTGCCCACGTCCTAACAAGACATGTGCATCAAAAACATGGCAGGCGTCGGACAGTTGTCTCGGCAAGTCTGATAATCTGGCCCTATACTCAGAGGTTGGCACAGCCTCGCTCCTGTCACCAGCACCACCATATCTTCCAATTGAAGCGCAGGCGTTGGGCAACATTCACACTGCCACCACAGTGCTGCTGCATTTCTTTGCTTGTAATTTTTTGCAATCTCATAGTTATCCATGAGAAACGTGGGGCGCTCGGGTCCTGTCACCACACTATGGGCCTCATCATGGATAATTTATTGACCCTGCACATGGGGTTATTAGACCTGGGGTGACTGGAGGAGATCGGGACTCACCTCATTGCTCGCAGTGCAATCTTGTATGCCAGTTCAGCATCGTGAGGTAGGAGGGAGGTGAAGAGATACTTGGCAAATGTGTGCATTGGAATACTCTCTCGATGGATGATTTCACCCAATCCACTGTATGGCCCAGCTGTGCCAAGAAAACATACATTACTTCAATGTGCTCACACCGCTCTGCATAATAACACAGGCACAAATACTAGGTCACGTCAGCATCTGCTGCCGTTCTGGCTACTTCACAGACACTGCAATGGGCGGCTCGGATCCCGTAAATTTAGGAAAAGTAAAAACAGAAAACCTACTGAACGGATTATAAAACACATTAAATTTGCTAAAACCAGATACTGGAACACAAAACAGCAGGTATGTAAAAAGCGGACAATTTCAGCTAATGAATGGTGGCTTTTGTATTAAAAGAGGTAATTTGCTGAAATACTTTCTGTATCCATTCCGCAGGGTTTCCAGAGCTCTGCTTGTTGTCATGCAATAGATCCAATCATTGCTTGCTGGAGTTGGGCACATAGATTCACAGGACCCTCGTCTGGCATCCACGTGGCAGCCGCACCCGGGTAACTGGGGGCTTCTTGGGCGCCTCTTGTGAATACTAGGCCTCTGTGAGCTTGTGGTGTGACACGCGTTATGTCGCAGAAGCCTAGTAATCACAAGAGGATGCTGAAATTAAAGAGTGTCTGCCATGGCGGTTCACCTTGCCCAGATCTGGATGCCACAGATTGTAGACATGGCTCGTCAGACCAGGTTCCAGGGAACCTTTTTTTGGCTAAATCTACCTTTATATATTAAAATCGGCCCTTCTCATGTGAAGGAGACACAGCTGTAGCGCTCACTGCAAGCAAACCAGGGTGAATGACGTCTGTCTGGCATTGAGCCTATAATACATCAATTAATAAAAAAAAAAATCCCGCCTCACCCAACATGGCCACCACAATCCCGGATGCGCATTGAATATCATGGGCCAGAACACATGGAGGGTCTCCGACTAGCCATTGCACACAAACTAAGAGCCATGTTGAGGGAAAGAAGAAGCGCTGGTCTCCATAAGGGCAGATTGGCGCACAAGGCAAATCTAATAGTCACCAGAGTTTTAATTTCTTTATCAGACAATAAGACCCCCATACAGATCAGATCTACAGACATTGAGCTACTGTTGCCGATACAAAATGGCAGCAAGTCCTGCCTCGGAAAAATTGCACGTCACCCTCCCCCACGGCAATGACTGATCAGACGTGTAAGTTACTCACCTTCTAACAGGAAGACTGCTTGTTTTCTGAAGATTTTCACCAGCGTATCATCCAGCTCAATCTCTTGCAGTTTAGAAATGAGTTGCTCCTCGTTGCGGCAGACCTTCTCTTGTGCATACAAGCCATCTGGCATTATTCGCTGCTGCCCTAGCCCGATCAGCGCTTCCTCCACCGCCAGCGTTAAGTACGACTCGCCTTCTTCAAGGAACTTGTGAGGAGACAGGTGTTGGTATTCCAGAGACTTACAATGCCCAAAGCCATCTGCGACACAAGAAACAGAACAGATCAGACTGCGGCAACATCCAGAAATGTACAAAATCGACGTTCTTACTGGTTTCTGCCATTTTGTGTAACATCCCGACAGGGCGAGGCACGCGGCGCCTCGTACCTCGGCGGTGCCAAGTGATCCAGATTTTGACTGCTCATGAATATTGATTGCATGAATTAGACGCTGTGTAGATAATGGCCGCACATACACTAGTGGAAGGCTGGCTTTTATTACATTACGGTGTATGGATGCAAGATCCACCGACTAGTATCAGTCCAAAGCAAATCATAAATTTCATTTTCTAGGAAAACCCGTCATCTACGACAGAAACATCCCACAATTTCTTGTGACAAATCTCAATAATATCCCCTTAGAAGTTAATAACTCTGCAGCTGGAACGCCATCAATCATTCAGTACCAGCAGTGGGTATCCTGAGTCGCTTATTGAAATGCTGGCACCGAGCAACGACGCGCGCCTGAGTCACTTCAATATGGAATTCAGATATAAAACATGAACAGTTTCATCCAATCCGTCCTCTTCTGATAGAGAACATAGCAGCGAGTCTCAGTCATGTAGCGAGAGGTGGCCGTGTCATGTACCAGTGTCTCCATACAGCCACAGCTCGGGGATCGCTTGCTGAGAAACCCTGGTGGCACGGATTGTTAGTGAATCAGAATCTAAGACCCGGGGGGCTCACTACAATGCTTATGTATGACCACAGATGTAGAACGTTAATGTGGGGTCTTTGGAAATACGGATTTTTGTGTTACTCACCATAAAATCCTTTTCTCCGAGACGCTCATTGGGGGACACAGGACTGTGGGTGTATGCTACTGCCGCTAGGAGGCTGACACTAAGTAAACATAAAAAAAGGTTAGCTCCTCCTCCGCCGTATACACCTCAGCACTGGCCGCAGGCAAACCCAGTTTAGTGCAAAAAGCAGTATAAGGCTAGAGAATAAATTAATGTTAATACAGGTACAATATATCCAGAAGTAAATCTACTGATATAGACCCAGGCAAATAAAATTAACTTAGAAATCGAAGTCATCCGGCTAATAGGGAGGGTGCTGTGTCCCCCAATGAGCGTCTCGGAGAAAAGGATTTTACGGTGAGTAACACAAAAATCCGTATTTCTCCTTCGTCTCATTGGGGGACACAGGACTGTGGGACGTCCCAAAGCAGTCCCTTGGGTGGGAAACCAAACTCCACAGTGTAATTTATAACCAAGCATTGCTTATAGGTGCGCAAGTGCGCCCTGAAGAATCCTTCTCCCCAGACTGGCATCCGCAGAAGCCTGAGTATGGACATTATAATGCTTGGAAAAGGTATGCAGACTGGACCAGGTTGCCGCCTTACAAACCTGTTCCACCGAAGCCTGATGCCGAAGGGCCCAGGAGGCACCCACCGCTCTGGTGGAGTGAGCCTTGATCCCTACGGGAACCACCGCTCCTCTGATGCGGTAAGCCTCCTGAATGGCTAACCGAATCCACCTAGCCAGGGTTGACCTAGAGGCAGCGAGTCCCTTCCTGCGACCCTCAGGGAGGACAAACAGCATGTCCGTCTGCCGAAAGGACGCCGTCCGAGATACATATCTCCTGAGTGCTCTCACCAGATCTAGCGTATGGAGAGCCTTCTCAACCCGGTGCGTAAGAGCTGGGCAAAAAGAAGGTAGAACAATGTCCTCATTGATATGAAATGAGGACACGACTTTAGGCAAAAAAGGTGGTGTTGGCCTGAGCACTACCTTATCCTGATGAAAAAGTAAGTACGGAGCTCGACAAGACAGTGCTGCCAGCTCCGAAACCCGCCTTATGGATGTTATGGCTACCAAAAACACCACTTTCCAGGAAAGGAATGTCAGAGAAACCTCCTGCAGAGGTTCAAATGGAGATTCCTGCAGGACTCCCAGGACTAGATTGAGATCCCAAACATCTAAGGGAGCCTTGTAGGGGGAACTATATGGACAACCCCCTGAATAAAGGTTCTAACCTGAAAATTAGACGCGATTCTTCGCTGAAAAAGAACCGACAAGGCTGATACCTGCCGTCTAAGCGTACTTGGCGCTAGACCTGAATCTAGGCCCGCTTGAAGAAATGACAGAATGTTTGGAATTGAAAACAGAAGCGGGGAACAACCATGTTCCCTGCACCAAGCAATAAAGACTTTCCAAGTACCGTGGTAGATGCGAGCCGAGACGGGCTTTCGGGCGCTAGCCATCGTCACGGCGACCTTTTTAGAGAATCCAGCCCTGGTCAGGATCCAAGATTCAACGGCCAAGCCGTCAAACACAGGACCGCTGAGTTCTGGTGGTAAACTGGGCCCTGGGAGAGAAGGTCCGCGCGCTCTGGCAGTCGCCAGGGTGCGTCGGCGAGCAACTGTACCAGCTCCGCGTACCATGAGCGACGCGGCCAATCCGGAGCGATTAATATCGCTGGGACCCCTTCTAACCTGATCTTTCTGATCACCCTTGGGAGCAGAGCTATTGGTGGAAACAAGTATGGAAGATGAAACTGATTCCACGGCAGAACCAGGGCGTCTACTGCAATTGCCTGCGGATCCCGATACGGGGAGACGAAGTTGGGCACCTTGGCATTTATCCTGGAAGCCATCAGATCCACATCTGGGGTCCCCAGCGTCGGCATATCTGCTGAAAAATCTCGGGATGTAGCGACCATTCCCCTGACGCTATGCCGTGACGGCTGAGAAAATCCGCTGCCCAGTTTTCCTCGCCCGGAATGTGGACCGCTGAAATCACAGAGTGATTTACCTCTGCCCAGGTCAGAATCTGTTTTACCTCGTGCATGGCTGCCCTGCTGCGGGTACCTCCCTGATGGTTTATGTATGCCACCGCCGTGGCATTGTCCGATTGTATTCGGACTGGGGGCCCGCCAGATGCTGGTGAAAATGCCTCAGAGCCAGCTGAACAGCTCGGATCTCTAAAATATTGATCGGGAGGGTTGATTCCTGCTGAGACCAAGTTCCCTGGGCTGTGTGGTGACGAAACACTGCTCCCCATCCGAGCAGGCTGGCGTCCGTTGTGACTACCATCCAGAAATTTGGAGGAAACAAACGACCTTGTTGAAGAGTGGTGCGATTCGTCCACCACGTAAGAGTCTGTCTGACCTGCAGGGACAGACGGCACCGAAGATTGAGGGAGTAAGGGTTCCCGTCCCATACTGCCAAGAGTGCATGCTGAAGGGGGCGAAGATGAAACTGGGCAAATGGAATAGCCTCGATTGCTGCCACCATCCTTCCTAGGACCCTCATGCAAAACCGGATGGTGTGAGGAATCGGTTGGCGAAGGATCCGTACTTCTTGACGGAGAACTAAGGCCTTGTCCTGAGGAAGGATTATCAACCCCTGAGCAGTGTCGAAATTCATCCCTAAAAAGGTGATCTTCCGAGATGGCACGGGAGATGATTTCTTCATATTCACCAGCCACCCCAGGCGAGCAAGGGTGTCTAACGTAATGCTGACACTTTCCTCGCAGGTTTGAAAAGACGGACCCTTGATGAGGAGGTCGTCTAAGTAAGGTAGGATGACTATCCCCCTGGAGTGCAGAATGGACACAACAGCAGCCATGACCTTTGTGAACACCCTGGGGCTGTGGCTAGCCCGAATGGCAAGGCTGCGAACTGAAGATGAAGTTTGCCGATGGCAAACCGAAGAAACCTTTGATGAGGGGGAAATATGGGGATGTGAAGATAGGCATCCTGGATGTCTATTGATGCTAGAAATTCCCCTTTTTCCATGGCTGCAATGACCGAGCGGAGAGACACCATTCGGAAATGTCGAATTCTGACAAACCGGTTCAGTCGCTTTAGATCCAGAATGGGCCTTACGGTACCGTCCTTCTTGGGTACAATGAACAGGTTGGAATAAAACCCCTGACCTCTTTAGACCTCCGGTACAGGTACGACAACCCCGCTGTGCCGAAGAGACTTGACCGCCCTGAATAAGGCGAGAACCCGAGACTCCTCCTTGGGAAGGCGTGAGGAAAAAAATCGATTTGAGGGAAGGCTGGTAAATTCTATTTTGTACCCCGAGGAGACTAACTCCCTGACCCACTCGTCGTGAGTAATCGATAGCCAAATGGGGCGAAACCAGAGTAAGCGGCCGCCTACTCTGGATAAATTGACCGGATTCTGCCTCCAGTCATTTGACCGAATATCTTTGGGGTTTAGACCCTCTAGATCTTGGCTGTTGAGATCGCCCTCTTCCCAGAGGGTTGGTCCTGTAGGAGACCTGGCGATCTCTGGTCTGATTAGGTCGACCTGAGCCGCTGGAGGTGGCTGGCGCGGCCCAACCTGGGTTACGAAAGGCCCTAAAGCGAGGCTGAAGCTGTCGACGAAAAGGCTGTCTAATCTTTTGCTGAGGAAGGAAACTGCTCTTCCCTCCCGTCGCATCAGATATGAGCTGATCCAGCCTTTCGCCAAATAACCGACCACTCTGATATGGTAAGGATGTAAGCGATTTCTTTGAGGTTGAGTCCGCTCGCCAGGTTCTCAGCCACAAGGATCTTCTGATAGCAATTGCATTAGCAGCAGCTAGTGCTGCGCAATTTGCCGCATCCATGGATGCATTAATTAAGAAGTCTCCTGCAAGAGCGATCTGATTAGAGATCTCGGTTACCTCAGACGGCACCTCTATACCGTGAAGACCTCTATTTAGAGACTCCGACCAGGATATCATGGCCTTAGCAACCAAGTCGCTGCAAAAGAAGGGGAGAGAGCAGAACCTGATGCCTCAAACACCGAGCGGGCCAAACTTTCAATCAGACGATCCGTTGGATCCTTAATCGAGGAACCGTTGGGAAGAGAGAGAAGCGTCTTAGATGCCAAACGCGACACAGGAGGGTCGACCGCAGGAGATTCCGCCCACTTCTTCAGAAGTTCAGGCAAAAGGATATCTGGTATTAAGGGCTTTTTGTCCTGCGAAGCGCTTGTCCGGCTTTTCCCAGTGGCGCTGCACTAGCTCCTCAAACTCAGGATGAGCACCAAAAACCTTATGGGTCTGTCTGGCTCGTTTGAAAGACACCTTATGACCAGAGGCCAAGGTGGATTCATCGTCTACCCTCAGAGATTGATTGACAGCTTCAATCAGACTGTCAATTGTCTCCTGACAACCTGGAGCTTCCAAATTGAGGGACCCTTCAGTATCGGAATCCGAATATTGAGCAATTGCCTCTAAAGGTGAGGGAGAGCGAGAAGCTGAACTGAAGGATGCCGAAGCCCTGGACGGCATAGGCGACGCAGTGTGGGTTCGCTTCCCCTGCGTCTGCCTGGTGAGAGCGCGGCCTCTGCAGGCCGGAGGTTCCTGAGACGTCGCCAAGACGGGTGAACCACTGTCCCTGCTCCTATCGGGAGCTTGAAGGGACTCGATTGCTCTCGTTAATGACGCCATAGATTGAGACAGAGATAGGGCCCACTCCGGGGGTCTGACGCACTGGGCTGGGCTATAGGTGAGGGCTCCTGAGCCCGTTCGGAGTCACAGGCTTCGCAGACCCGATTAGACTGGGCGTGCGGAAAAGGGGATCTACAGGCAATGCATGCGGTATACAGCACCGTGTGAGCCTTAGTTCTTCTGGACATACTGTATCTGTCCAGAGCCTCCTTCCCCCTGCTGTAACAATCTGGCTGTGACGATGCGGAGGTGCGGTAGCGGAGCGCAGCGAAGTGGAGAGCCGGGCTGGAGGTAGTAGCACTTACCCCAGTCCTGTATCCCCGGACGTCCTTAAGCAGCGTTGATAGCGCAAAAGAAACGAGCAAAGGCTCCAGACTTTTCAAAAAAAGCGCTCCCTGTCAGGGAGGCGTGGCTCATATAGCTGACCACAGGGGGCGGGGTCGAGAGGCGCGACCTAGCGCCGTCAGATGCCGGAGACACCACTTCCGGCTGCGGCCTAGTCTCCGGCCGAAGCCGGGGACTAAATTTCCGGCCGCGGCCTAGCGCCGGCCGAAGCCTCGGCCTAAATTTTTGGCGGTGGCCGCCCGAAAAACAGGGGGCGGCCCGCCGGAAGTGTCGCTGCCGGGGGCGGAGCACGGCCTATCTTCCGGCCGACACCGGGAGCAAAATTAGACACTCCGGCCTGGTCCCCGGCCGAAGCCGGGGACTAAATTTCAGCCCGCGGCCTAGCACCGGCCAAAGCCGGGGGCTAGATTTTTGGCGGCGGCCGCCTAGAAGCCAGGGGGCGGGCCGCCGGATACTGGGCACGCAGATAGGGGGCGGCGCTCTCCGGGGGGTTCACAGACAGCCTCGCGGGGCTCAGGCCGGGACTCTGCTCCCAACTGAAAACAGGCCGAATTCCCGACCGCCCCAGACGCTACCTGACGTCCTCATACGCAGGTTTCTTCAGCAACCGACACCGTTTCTCCGGAGCTTTGAAGGTGGGTCTTCCGTCTCTGATCCTGCTTGCAGTCTTCCCAGCGTCTCGCCCAGCCCGTCGAAAAATAGAGGGGGCTTGCCAAAAAATGGGGGACGGTGCAGGCACCCTAGCTCCATCACTCCTTCGGGGGGTGAGGAGAGGGACCGTCCGCCTCCTTGCAGCACCGCAGTCTGGCATTGGTGGTGCAGTGGGGCCGCACGGACTATCTCCTGCCACTGTACAACCTAGGGTTTCAATACTCTAGGGTGGTCAGGGCTGAGTCCGGCATCATGTCCCACGTTGCGGGAAAGGATACATGGAGGCTTCACTCCACGTGCTCGCCCGTTGATGGTTTGGGGAGATCGGACCCCTTCAAAAGGGTCCGTCGCCCCTATCTCATCTTCGTGGAAAAGAGAGAGAAAAAAAATAAATAAATAAATGGTCTGGAAGAAACCAGACGTGTGCCTCCATCAGACACTAAGCATGAACTGGGTTTGCCTGCGGCCAGTGCTGAGGTGTATACGGCGGAGGAGGAGCTAACCTTTTTTTATGTTTACTTAGTGTCAGCCTCCTAGCGGCAGTAGCATAAACCCACAGTCCTGTGTCCCCCAATGAGACGAAGGAGAAATGGGTATTTTCAAGATTGTAAGTGATCTTCTATGCATTGGATATCGCTGGGCCTCTAACCATTGGGACCCCCCCACCGATCATAAGACCCGAAGCTCAAAGGAGCCCACTGTAAATGGAGCTGTGGTCAATAGTGAGCAGGATATTGCTGAGCGCTGCGCTCAACTGCTCTTTCACACAAACTTAATGAATGAATTGCAAAAAGGTGAAATAAGAGCTTTTTAAGCTATAAAAATTCTTCACATCATAAAAAAGACAAATGGAGAGAGTATGAAGATGGACAAAACAGTATAGGTAACCAAGCAGGATATGAACACTGGCTACAATCAAGAAAAATATGAGTGCATAAGTTTATTTTAGTGTAAATATTAATCGATACGGTGGTCATAAATGTTTCTGCAGTCATACAGGTATCATAGATATATTGTAAAAATAAGGCTCCTACACATGACAATGGTGCAGATGGCAAGGTCACCACATAGTAACAAGTCCCCAACAAGCGCTTCGAGTATTTAGCATGTTGTTTCCTCAGGGAGTCTAAGGAAGGAAAGTACTAAGGACCTCCTGAGAAATCAACATACTAAATATGCGAAACGTGCGTTGGGGACTTGTTTCTATGTGGTGACCTTGCAATCTCCACTATTGTCATGCGTAGGAGTCTTTTTTGCCATATTCCCATGATACCTGTATGTCTGCATATACATAGAACTGTTGTTCATATCTATACTAATACACACTTATGAACTCATTTTCCTTCATTGTTGCAAGTGTTCATATTCTGCTTGGTTACCTATTGGATTTGTTGATCTTTGCACGCCATGTGTTTTTTACATGTCAACCAGACAATTAAGTTCACAGTTTTCCTCCTTTTTGCAACTGATTACATGTGAAGTTGCTATTTTGCTATTCCTGTGTACTTGTGGTGGAAATAGCTGGGTAACCATGTACCTGGTGGATGTATGGTTTATAAGAATGAATGGAGCAGCAGTGTGTATGATCGACCACCGCTCGAGTCTCACTGGGCTCTTTAGAGGCCTAGTTCTCAGGATTACTGGTCAGGTCCACAGTGATGGGGAAGTTATCCCATAAAACATGACAATAGCACTTTAACATCGACCATTGGATGAAAGACAAGAAATATAAATCCAGTAGTGATTGTGATTATCTATACTCGAGGAGCCTGAAGGCACAGACTATTATATGGATAATGAATAAGGACTGGAGTTTTAAGACGACCAATCCTTTATTCTCAAGGGTGATGAACCGCACAATATTTGAGGTCCTAAGCATGTGAATATGGGGGTCTAAAGGAAAAAAACAAATCGCCGTACACCATAAGGCCAAACTAAGGCTCCCCTACAGCAGGCAACATTAGCCATGGGAAACCCTATGGACAAAGGCTTACTTTTCACAAAAAATGCATCAAGTCCTTCATCTCTTGAAATACTCTTTAGACATCAAGTTGTACCAGTAAAACATCTGCAGCCGTGGTGGTTCTCCCAAAGCCTCGGAAGTCCATGGGACTACACATGGGAAGCATTGACGAGCTTCTCTAGAGTCAACCAGAGCCCTTAATCTGTTGTAACATCTCAGGGGTTGCCTTACCTGCAAAATCTGGAAAGCCATGAAACCCATCATCATCCACTCTGCAGGCCTCCATTAGACTGCTGAAGAGAGTACCAATTGGATCCAAAGGATGCCCTACCCAGCCTTCTAGATTGGTGATGGAAGTAACGCCTTTATGTAAAAGCTCTGTTAAAAGAAAAAGAAAAAAAATCAAATATTTCCACCCAAAAGTAAAGTGTTTATGATGGGTGATGCCTGACCTCTAGCACTTCACAGATCCCAGAAATGAAGGGGCGGTGGGCACACTTCCAGTAGTTTTTCCTTGCACAACCCGATAACCGGCTGTGCAGACAACCACAGCACAGACCGAGCCAAGTGAATAGGTCCGGGTGCAACTCCTTGCTTAATGGGATGGCTGGGGAGCCGCTGTGCGGTTAAATACAGCAAAAGGGCTACTGGTCTGCAACACGATGGAACGTTAATTCTCGCAACTGGTAGAAGTCACAGCGGTCAGCCCCCGCCATCATGATGAGGTTATTGTCTCTTTAAATTTGGGAACCGAAACCAGAACTGCCGCTTTCACAAAATGAACATCCTATAAATGTAAAGGTCATGGCCGACTCATATATAAAAAATTAAATAGAAAACTCAAAAAACAAACAAAAAACCTCTAAAAATTAGGGTGTTCCCATGTAAGTGTCACAATATATAAAATACTAAAGGAAAGTGATCCGATCCCCATGGAGAGGCCATCATACATGTGTCGTTACCTTTTATTATTATATTATTATTATAGCCAATAGTGAGCGCAGTACTTGTGGGTGAAGCCACGAAAGGGAGGAAAAATGATTTCCATCGCTGTGATTTACATTGCTATATGTGCGAGCAATATACAATACATCGATCTATCAGGGGGCGGAATATTGGCAAAAATCCCATAAAATAAGCAAAACAGCCGCAAGTCATTATCAATGGGCATAAATTAAACGTCTCCGTGTGGAGCATCTGAATATTTATTGACTTAATAAAGTCCCGTTATGGTGCCGTTTTATGGCATTTGGACGGCGTAGAGACGTTTAAGGAAATATTAGGCCGGGTGCTTTTCTTTATTAAGCTGTTCCGCCTTCATGTGAAGTGGACGCAGTGTGCATATTTGTAGTGTTCAAAGCAGCTTCTGTGGCTCCGAGTCAAAAGAAGAAATATTTCCGGAGAGTGGTGGGTCCTGTATTATTTATACAGTCTGCAGCGAGTCAGTCATCTCCAAGCAATTGAATTATGACTTTCAATTGGAACAGATTAACCCTTTCGAGGCTTCCTGCAAGCCCTACATCGAATTACTCTACAATAGCATGCTCAATTCAACGGCAAAATCAAAAGGCAGCAATTGCCTAGTGCTACATGGTCATCTACACACTTTTAAAAAGAAAAATGGACAAAACAAAAACACACACAATATATATATATATTTTTTTTTTAAATAAAAGGTTCTATGCGAGCAACCTTTCTATTTTTCAATTGTGCCTCCTAGAGTTGCCAGCTTGGTATCACTGTTCTGATCACTCATTGCCAGACACGGTCATTGCTTAAGGACACCACACTGGAATTTAGAGAGAAGCAAAAGAAATGTAAGATACCCTGCTCCAGGGTCCGCTTTGGTACTTTATAGCAACTGGACCCACAGCAGTGCCGACTGCCTCAAATGCCAGTATTGCGGTTGCCTATTTATATTAGTAGGCCTCCATGAGCCTAGTAATAGCAAAAGACGCTAAATATGCCGCTACTCTAGTGCCGGCTGAGAAATTTTGCACTGCCCAGATTTGGCTGTCATTGACTAGGTACCGGACGAGGGTACTTAGTGTACTTAGTGTTCATCTCTACTGACAAGCACAATTGTGATTTTTTTTTTTTTAAAGGGGGAATAACAGAGGAAAGAAATCGTTGTAGAATATTATACTCCTAGTATGGTGCTTAATACAAGACCACATGGTCTGGTAGTCGCATGCAACCACATCGCCACCCATGTTGTTCATGGCCACATGATAATGTAGGTAAATCATGTGGAGTCATCTTTAAGAAAACTGCAGTAGCCAGTGTGGCCAGCCAGGTAGGTTGGGATTTCGCCCCTACTCCAGTAGCACTAGTCTCCAACCTGTAATAAGGCAGCCCTTACAGAAGCGTCAGTAGGGGGATATAAAGTTTATGTTGTCGGTGTAATGGCGGCAGCAGACACGTGTAGTGCTGCCAGGCCGTCCTCATGTTATACAGATAGGATGAGGTATTATGCGGTGCGGCTGTCCAGACACAAACCTTTCTTCTGTAGCCGGAACATGTCCATTCTTTTCTGCTGCTGTCTTCTAAGAGTGTTGACAATGGCTATTGCTAGTCGGAGGGCCTCTCGTGGGTAGCCATGTGACCTCAGGGCGTCCACCCGCGCACAGGCCGTAGGGACGTGCTCTGTAGAGACAGAAGTTACAGTGATGGCGTGTCCCGGTCATGTCGGCATATATTCATTACCCTGCAGCCTGATATGAGAACAAAATCATCTCTCATAGCGGAGCATTTCTCGTGCCCACCACCGCTCCCGAATTTAGAGCTCCATAGAAAAGAGGGGAAAATAAAAAGCAGTGAACAAAGCCGCCAGTCACAGAGCAGTCCGAGGACGGGCAACTTACCGTGCCAGAGGGGCCACCCACAAGAGTCAAAGAGGGAGTTTTCAGTGTCGTCATGGTAACAGTAGTTGGTATAAAGGTCACTGCTGATAATGTGCTGTAAGTGGCTGTCCAGCCAGTGGAGATCGCACGCCTCGATGGCTCGTGTGAACACTGTTCGATGAGGCCTGTGTAAGGAGTCTGATGTAAAAAAAAATAAAATAAAATAAAAAATACCAGAATAAGCAAATGTGCAAAACGACAATCTAAATGTGTCCAAAAACCTAGATATGTGCAGGAATGTGTGCTAGCTCAATTCACAGGTTACCCGTCTTTTACATGGGACTGCAGGTAAACCCATCACATCATGGTAAATCACTAATGTTCAGTGCAGTTATACACACACGTCAGCTCCTCACCTTGGTTGGCATTTCCAGCCTGAGGCAACGCATTGGTTAAATTAGGCAGCTCATTTCCGTGGTTGCCATCTTCCCAGGGACAAACATCCACGCTGTTCCATTTTTTCAGCTGTTTCAGCCAACTGGCCTTCTGTTCCGGCTTGCAGTGGGGATTTAAGACTATGCACATCCAGAGAGCACCTAACCAGGGGAAGGAAAGAAGCAACGGTCACATCGTGACGTCCAACAAGGACTAGCATTTTTGCATTGCGAGAGCGAACGCCTATAAAAATGGCAAGAGGATGTAATTAGCACCATGAAAATTATTCGAAAAAAACATCTAAAAACCTTTATAAAAAATAAAAAAGCACAGATATCAATTCTGACATGTTGAAATTAAAAAGCATAGCAAGCAATGCAAATATCGGAGATGAAAGTATGGAAGCAATCGCCTGCATTGTGTAACTGAGCAATCGGCCATCGTCGCTGCCACAGAGGGTGGTGCATTGTTCAGTTGTACCCAATGTGAGAGGCTTGGGGCATTTTAGAATACCCCACCCCAGAAAAAAAAATGGTTTGTGAAAACCTCACGATAAAAGAATAAAAAGAAAAAATCTACACGTAATACCACAGCAGATTAAAGGCCGCAAACATACAAAGCCAGCGCCGATTGGTCACAGGGATTGCGTGACATTATGTTACGCGATCCCTGGGAGAGCAAGGGCCGACACCAGTGGTGAGTATAAGTGTTAATATTTTACTTGGAAAACCCCTTCCAATTCATGTTTCTCCTACGTAGTGGACAACTCCTGTAAGTGTAAAGGATGCCATTAACATGCCATCAAATGACGGTCTCCATATACAGTGCCTACAAGTAGTATTCAACCCCCTGCAGATTTAGCTGGTTTGATAAGATGTAAATAAGTTAGAGCCTTCAAACTGCAAACGAGAGTAGGATTTATTAACAGAAGCATAAATCTTACAAAACAAAAAGTTATGTTGCTCAGTTGAATTTTAATAAATTTTAAACATAAAAGTGTGGGTCAATTATTATACAACCCCTATGTTTAATATTTCGTGGAATAACCCTTGTTTGCAATTACAGCTAATAATCGTCTTTTATAAGACCTGATCAGGCCGGCACAGGTCTGTGGAGTTATCTTGGCCCACTCCTCCATGCAGATCTTCTCCAAGTTATCTAGGTTCTTTGGGTGTCTCATGTGGACTTTAATCTTGAGCTCCTTCCACAAGTTTTCAATTGGGTTAAGGTCAGGAGACTGACTAGGCCACTCCAACACCTTGACTTTTTCCCTCTTGAACCAGGCCTTGGTTTTCTTGGCTGTGTGCTTTGGGTCGTTGTCTTGTTGGAAGATGAAATTACGACCCATCTTAAGATCCTTGATGGAGGAGCGGAGGTTCTTGGCCAAAATCTCCAGGTAGGCCGTGCTATCCATCCTCCCATGGATGCGGACCAGATGGCCAGGCCCCTTGGTTGAGAAACAGCCCCACAGCATGATGCTGCCACCACCATGCTTGACTGTAGGGATGGTATTCTTGGGGTCGTATGCAGTGCCATCCAGTCTCCAAACGTCACGTGTGTGGTTGGCACCAAAGATCTCGATCTTGGTCTCATCAGACCATAGAACCTTGAACCAGTCTGTCTCAGAGTCCTCCAAGTGATCATGAGCAAACTGTAGACGAGCCTTGACATGACGCTTTGAAAGTAAAGGTACCTTACGGGCTCGTCTGGAATGGAGACCATTGCGGTGGAGTACGTTACTTATGGTATTGACTGAAACCAATGTCCCCACTGCCATGAGATCTTCCCGGGCTCCTTCCTTGTTGTCCTTGGGTTAGCCTTGACTCTTCGGA
Source organism: Oophaga sylvatica (assembly GCA_033576555.1). Lineage (NCBI taxonomy): Eukaryota > Metazoa > Chordata > Amphibia > Anura > Dendrobatidae > Oophaga > Oophaga sylvatica. Next base: position 936,894,194 of record JARQOD010000001.1, read on the forward strand.
CAAGCCTGGCCTCGGCACGGGAGGAAACTTTCAAAGGCTGTCCAGGCCGTGGAAAGCTAACAGTAGTTCCATAAGCCTTTCACTTACGGATGATGCTCCCAACAGTGGAAACAGGTAGGGCCAACTCCTTGGAAAGGGTTTTGTACCCCTTGCCAGCCTTGTGACCCTCCACGATCTTGTCTCTGATGGCCTTGGAATGCTCCTTTGTCTTTCCCATGTTGACCATGTATGAGTGCTGTTCACAAGTTTGGGGAGGGTCTTAAATAGTCAGAAAAGGCTGGCAAAAGAGATCATTAATCCACACATGTGAAGCTCATTATTCTTGGTGCCTGAACTACTTCTTAATACTTTAGGGGGACCAAACAGAATTCTTGTGGTTTGAGGGGTTGAATAATAAATGACACTCTGAATTAACTTTTAACGTTTTTAAAAAAAAAAAAAAAATTAAAACAAAAATTTTTGCTGCAGTGCATTTCCCACTTCCAGGCTGATCTACAGTACAAATGTCACAATGCCAAGTTAATTCCGCATGTGTCAACCAGCTAAATCTGCAGGGGGTTGAATACTACTTGTAGGCACTGTATGTTGGGAGCTCCTTCAAGCATATGAAGGCGAGACAAAATTATATGATGTAAAATCGGTTCTTATAATGAATGTTCACCCTGTAAATGGCACAGAATTTTGAATTCTGTTTGTTGTATAGATACAGATTTATACAAAACCCCCACAGATGTGGATAAAAAAGCGCTGTGTGCACGGATGATAAATCAGCTCCATATCGTTACAGCTCGAAATATAGAAAACTGTTTAAAAGGAAGTGGTTAATTGCAGAAACCAATCACAGTGCCGCTTTCATTTTAGCAGATCAATAAGAAATAAAAGCAAGACATATGACTGGTTGCTCTTGGCAACAGACTACTAATAAATGAGGCCTTGTATGTATTCCTCTCTAGAGACCCCGTGGTGGCAGCCATTAGGAGAGCTTTTAAAGGGGTATTGCAGAGAGGAGCGATTGACATAGCCACCAAATAAATGACGAACGCTATATCGATGGCCGCCCCATCGCCCAAAGCAGCAAGACCACAGCTATATGAGCAGCACGATGGCTCAGTGGATAGCACTGCAGCGCTGGAGTCCTGGGTTCGTATCCCACCAAGGACAACATCTGCAAGGAGTTTGTATGTTCTCCCCGTGTTTGCGTGGGTTTTCTCCGGGTTCTCCGGTTTCCTCCCACACTCCAAAAACACGGATTTTGGTAAGAACTTACATGTAAAATCCTTTTCAGCGAAGGAAGGAAGAGAGACACAGTATTCATTACTGATGGGTAGGCGGAGCCCCAGATCAGGATGTTACCTCAGATCAAAAGAGTGCTGACTGGCTGGCCCCTCCAGCTCGGGCTCCTCCTACTCAGCTCCAGTCGTACCAAAGCTTTTAGGAAAAGAGCCAAGATCACCAGCGGAGCAACATAACCCCTTCTGAAGGAACTTCAGAGAAAAAACACAAGGATACAGGTTATGCATGCAAAGAAAGCCAAAAACCACAGAGTTCCAGGTACTACTCACGGAACCTGACTACTGCGATGAGCTGGCGATGCTGGAACAGAGCCTTAGCGCGCTGACCTCAGCCCAGATAATCGCTATCAGATAAGGGTCGCGCTGCATCTGAAAACATCAACACACTTCTGCCTTGGGAGGGTGCTGTGTCTCTCTTCCTTCCTTCGCTGAAAAGGATTTTACAGGTAAGTTCTTACCAAAATCCGTGTTTCAGCTGCAGATGGAAGGAAGAGAGCCACAGTATTCATTACTGATGGGACGTCCCAAAGCAGTTCAAAAATAAGGGTGGGAAAAACCAACAAAAGGCAGAAACCCAACAACCTTAACAAAAAAGCGCAACCAGCGCTAAACACAAGTTCATCTAGAACTTTAAACTACAGCCGCCTGCAGGACCCTACGTCCGAGGGCTGCATCAGCGGAAGCACTGACGTCCACCTTATAAAACTTTGTAAACGTGTGGACAGAGCGCCAAGTTGCCGCCCGGCAGAGCTGCACTGCCGAAGCACCTTGGTGAAAAGCCCACGATGAAGCCACAGCCCTCGTGGAATGGGCTTGAATCTTAATCGGGCAAGATTCACCCTGAAGAACGGTAAGCTTCCAATTAGCTGACCGGATCCAAACGAGCTATAGAATCCTTGGAAGTCGTTGACCACGCCGACGACCGACTGGAACCACAAATAGGGAGTCCGTCTTACGAAAACCTGAGTAATAGATAGATAAAACTTCAAGGCCCGCATTTAAAATCCAATGTGTGTAAAGCTCGCTCTTTCACATTCTTCGGATCGGGCAGAATGAAGGCAACACAATATCCTGGTGACATGAAATTGTGACACCACTTTAGGCAAAAAATCACCCCGAGTGCGAAGCACTACACGATCCGGAAAAAAACTCCAGAAAAGGAGGCGAACAAGAAAGACTGCCAACTCAGAGACTCTCCTCAAGGAAGTGACTGCAACAAAAAAGCCACTTCCAGAAAGTAAAGAAAGGCTAGCAGAAACCATAGGCTCAAAAGGTTTATGCTGAGAGCCTCCAAAACAAGGTTGAGCCGCCAGGAGACACGGGAGCCTTCCGCGGCGGGAACTTACGAGATATACCTCGAAAAAGGAGAGCACGTCTCTATTTGAAGCAATGGTTCTCCGGAACAATAAGGACAGAGCAGAAATTGACCTTTCAGGGTGCTGACTGCCAAACCTTGTCTAGCCCATGCTGCGAAAAGCCAACAGTTGGGAATGGAAAATTTTCTCGGGTTCCCGAAGACCCCAAACACCACGAAAAGAAGGTTTCCCAAATTTTGTGGTAAATCCTAGTAGTAGCGGATTTTGCAGCACGAAGGGTACAATGACTCGGCGGGAGAAACCCTCTACGGGTCAAGATTTCGGTCTCAAGAGCCACGCCGTCAAACGCAGGGACATCAAGTCCGGATGACAAACGGGCCCCTGAGTCAACAAGTCCGGTTGAAGAGGGAGGGGAAAAGGAGGTGCCGCCAACAGCGACTTTATTGTCGAGAACCACACCCTTTTGGCCAGTCTGGGCTATCAAAATAGCTGGAATTCTCTCTAGTCTGATCCGACGCAGTACTAGAGGAAGTAAGGATATCGGCGGGAATACATAGATCAGCTCGAACTGATCCACTGAGCCACTAGAGCATCCACCGCCCAGCCTTCGGGTCCTTGCACTGGACAAAGAACGTCGGTAACTTGGCATTGGACCCGGATGCTATCAATCCACTTGTGGGGTTCCCAGCGAGAGCACAGGAGTGCAAAAACTTCCGGGTGGAGATCCATCCCCGGGATCCATCCTTCTGCGACTGAGAAGTCCGCTGTAATATTCTGAACCCTGGAATGTGAATTCGCCGAAATGGCTGGACACTGGCCTCTGCCCAAATCAAAATTCGGGACACCTCTACCATGAGTCTGGAACCCTTCCCACCTTGGTGATTGATATACGCGACAGCCGTCGCATTGTCTGTCTGCATCGGATGGCAGACCGCTCAAAGGGACGTCCAATGTTGGAGGCAAAGGAAAATCGCCCTCAATTCAGGGTGTTGATCGGAAGAACAGACTCTTCCGATGACCATACCCCTGAATCCAGAGATTGTTCCAAACACCCCCCCAGCCCCTCAGGCTGGATCGGTGGTATGACTGACCACTTCGGAGGAGGAAAGACTTCCCAGGGAGAATGCCCTGGACGTAACCACATTTAGAGAATCCCGCACCGCGCAGAAATGGTGACACTGCAATTAGCGATTGCGACTGGTTCCATGACTCAAGATGAACCTTTGGAGAGTCCTGGAATGGAACTGGGCAAAAGGAATTGCCTCCATGGACGCCACCATCAGTCCAGAAGACGCATACACTTCCGAAGGGACATTGCCCTTGAGGATTTCATAATCTGTAATGTCGAAGAAGACATGATGTTTGTCTGGTGGTAGGGAACTACCGACCGAAACGTGTCGAGATGCATTCCCAAAAAGAGGATTGTCCTCGATGGTTCCAGGGACGACTTCTCCAATTGACCAGCCAACCGAAGTCCTTCAGAAAATGAAGAGACAAATCCCGAGCGTCAACGCCTCTCTCCGAGGAAGCCACGATCAAAAGATGTCCAGATAGGGAGAATCGTAATCCCTGTCTTGAAGGATTGCCATGAGGGGCGCCAGAATTTTTGTAAAGACCCTTGGCGCTGAGGCTAAGCCGAACGGCAGAGCCACGAACTGGTAATGATTTGACCTATGGCAAATCGAAGAAAGCGCTGATGAGCCTTTCCGATGGGAATATGCAATAGGCGTCGCGAATGTCGATTGACACCAGAAAATCGTTCTGTGACAGAGCTGCCACAACGGAGCGAAGCGACTCATGCGAAATTTCCGGGCATGGACATGCCGGTTTAATCGCTTGAGATCCAGAATGGGCGAAATTTGTTCTCCTTTTTGGGAACTATAAAAAGGTTGGAATAAAAAACCTTTCCTCGGTCCTCTGACGGAACCGGTATCACTACACCCTTTTGTAGCAGAGATTCGACCTCTCGTGTAGAGCGACAACAAGCTCGGGTTCCGACGGAACGCGAGACTGACAAAAAACTTTTTGGGGGTCGAGAAGCAAACTCTATGAAATAGCCTGCCGACACTATCCGCGTTGCCCAGGAATCTGGAACGCGAGCCATCCAAGTCGCTTGAAAAGAAGCAGGCGACCCCCCACTCGAGAATCCTCGAGTGGACCCCTGGCGTCAATTCGATTTGCGGGCTTCTTGTCAAGTTCCCGCTTGTCCTGGCGGAAAACTCTGCTTCAGGGAGTACGAGTTTTCTGAGAGGATTTCTTTCCTGAGAAGGAAGGACGACCCATCCCCACGAGGAGTGACTAGATCGTCCTCGGCCCCGAAAGGACCCCCGACCACTATAGACACCAGGCTTACTGGACACCGAGGCCATGGCCCTACGCTGTGGTAATGCTGATTCCTTCCCTTTAGCCTTGGAAATCAGCTCTGTGAGGTCGGATCCAAAAGATGGCCACCTTGTAAGGTAAGGCCAACAACCCTTGTTTGGAAACTGCGTCCCCGGCCACTGTCTGAGCCATAAAGCTCTTCTGACTGTGACCGTGAAGCTTGCGCTTTGGCCAGCAGAGATGCCGTATCCAGACGGCATCAAAGATATAACAGGCTGCCGTTTCTAACCATTCACAAGTTTCCCGTATCTCAGATAACGGAGATTCATTTTGCAACTCCGTCTTCAGACGTGCCAACCAGCCTAGAGAAGCTCTAGCAGCACACATGGATCCTAGATGCTCGGAATCCATGCCCCGCAGCCTCATAGTTGCTTTTGCGCCAATTCTGTTTTTCTATCCAAAGGCTCCTGTAAGCTCGCTTTTCCCTTAATAGGGAGTAGTGAGGATTTACTAAGCTGAGATAAAGACACATCCACCTCAGGAGCAGAAGTCCAATTAGCCTTTGACTCGCAGAGAAAGGATAAAGTGTATCCAAGAAATGCGTTCCATGAAAACGCTTATCTGGACATAGACGTTCCTCCTCTATTACACTATTAAGCTCATCCAGAGCTGGCAATGTTGTACGCGAAGCACGGGACTCCTGGAACATGCGTGCTGATTTACCAGGACGACTAGTTACTCCTCCGGTAACTGTAATATATCTCTCATGGCTTCAATTAATGCCTCCGTACGCTTCGCCATAGAGGAACGCCCCTGAGCTCGTCCGCATCTGATCGGATATTTCTCTCCGAATTTAAAGGGGAACTCTCCCCAATATCAGATACGTCTGCTCGCTTCGTGTTGAGGCGGTAACGGCCTGCGTCGCTTCCTCTGAGAGGAATTAGCAGCACATATTGACCTAAAAGGTCAGACAAGTTGTTGATCGATCGAGCGATATCGTCAATTTTCACCGCTGTCGACCGCAGCGCTAGACGCTGTGGAGGTCTGCGTATCTGATTGCCGCAATGGCATGGGACGTGGTCCGCGACATGTGAACTCTGTTCAGACATGTCTCACCTGTATGAGCAGGTCAAAGCGGTATACCAGCAAAAATATGCGTTTTTTTTTTTTTTTTTTTTATTGCTGAAGGGTTAACGCTCCACAGGCGGGTTACCCAGCGGTATTCAGTCAAAAATTTAGCTGGTAGAAATAACCCTCAGAGGGGTTAATATTGCAAAACCCACAATATAATGTTTGTGAGCCCCAGCCAATTTTGTCCTAATGGACGCACTGCGGTAGCGATCGCTGCGTGCGGGGTGAGGAATCACATCACCAGCTGGCCGTGGTGTTTAGAGGAGGGACGGTTGAGGAGCCCAGGGCCTTGTAATGGCCGCCACGTGAGGGGGTCCAGGAGGAAACGAGAGCGCGCGTTTCCTCTCAGAAGACGGGAATAGTTAGGCCACGCCCCCTGCTAGCTCAAATAAGAGCGCGAACTCCCCGCTCCTGCTCCCCTCTGTCCGCAGCTATTGCCCCGCGGACAAAAAGATCACAATTAATTCAGCGTGTACCGCAGCGCTGAAGCACTCACCATTATTATAATAAAAATTGTGTGGAGTACTCACCAGCTTAGGCCAAGGGACCCTCAGGGGTTTCTGGCGCTTGCCCATGCTTCCCCAGGGCGGGAAGCGCAGTGACCCCAGGTGTGGTATTGCGCCCCGCCAGGGAAAAGACTCTCCTATCCCCCGGGCCGGGAAGGTTCTGCAGGGACCCCCCATTATGTAGTTTCAGATCCCGCCAGGGAGAGGCTGGTGAAATACATGATAACATGTAATGCGCTGTCACCGCAGCGCTGAACATACTGATATACATGTAATAGCGCTGCATCAGACGCTAAAGCACTCACACATAATAATAAAAATTTGTGTGGAGTACTCACCAGCCAAAGCGCCACGGGACCCTCAGGGGTTCTGGCGCTATGCCCATGCTTCCCCCAGGGCGAGGAACGCAGTGACCGCAGTGTGGTTTGCGCCCGCCAGGGAAGCCTTCTCATCCCCAGGGCCGGCAAGGATTCTGCAGGGACCATAATGTAGTTACAGATCCGCCAAGGGAGAGGCTGGTGAAATACATGATAAACATGTAATAGCGCTGTCACCGCAGCGCTGAAGCATACTGATATACATGTAATAGCGCTGCCATCAGACGCTAAAGCATCACAATTAATAATAAAATTTGTGTGGGGGTACTCACCAGCCAAGCCCACAGGGACCCTCAGGGGTTTCTGGCGCTGTGCCCATGCTTCCCCCCAGGCGAGGAACGCAGTGACCGCACGTGTGGTTTGCGTCCCGCCAGGGAAGCTCTCCTCATCCCCAGGGCCGGCAAGGATTCTGCAGGGACTTTGAGTAAATACAGATCCGCCAAGGGAGAGGTTGGGGTACAGCAGCGCTGGTACCCCTGAGACCTTAACCAATGGTGATCCAAGTCTCCTGTCCGAATATAAATAATAAAATCTTTGAGGGCTGCATTAGCAGCGACCATCCCTGGACCCCCAAATCTTAGACTGGAGCTGAGTAGGAGGAGCCCGAGCTGGAGGGGCCAGCCAGTCAGCAATCTTTTGATCTGAGGTAACATCTGATCTGGGGCTCCGCCCACCATCAGTAATGAATACTGTGGCTCTCTTCTTTCCATCTGCAGCTGAAACATATAGATAGGGAATCTAGATTGTGAGCCCCATTGGGGACAGCGACGGTAATGTGTGCAGTTGTAAAGCGTGTGGATTGTTAGGCTATATAAAAATAACGATTATTATAAGTCAGAGAGTGCACCAATCCATGGCGGGCACAGGTCAGGCGAGGCCAGGTGCAAGTACATTATATGGCCCTTAGGAGGGCCCCTTAGTCATGATAATGCACGTTCCACCTGCTTTAGAGGTGGAAAATGGGCCCCTTTTCCTCTTGGGCCCCCTGTGCAGCTGCACAGGTGCCTCAATGATGTGTGCACCCTGCGCTATTTTGCTCTACAGTCTATGATATGGCGATAACGTGTGTTGGCAGAATGCCCCCCTGAAAAATTAAATCAGACGATCTGGAATCTATCACCGAAGCTCTGGGCTCCAGGGGGCGCGGCGCTTCCTCTCACAGCAGCGCCGCTGAATGACGTCATCATTCAGTGGCCGGCTGTGACAGAGAGCGCGGACGCCGGAAAGGTGAGATGTGATGTGTATATGTGTGTGTGTGTCTGTCTGTGTGCATCAGTGTGTGTGTGTGTGTGTGTGTGTGTATGTGAGAGAGTGCTTGTGTGCTGCATGTGTGATGGTGGTGGGGGGAGGGCAGTGATGATGGGGAGGCATTGATGATAATGGGGAGGCATTGATGATGATGGGGAGACATTGATGATGATGGGGAGGAATTGATGATGATGGGGAGGCGATGATGATGATGGGGAGGCGATGATGATGATGGGCAGGCATTGATGATGATGGGCAGGCATTGATGATGATGGGGAGGCATTGATGATAATGGGGAGGAATTGATGATGATGGGGAGGCATTGATGATGATGGGGAGGCATTGATGATGATGGGAGACATTGATGATAATGGGCAGGCATTGATGATAATGGGGAGGCATTGATGATGATGGGGAGGCATTGATGATGATGGGGAGGCGATGATGATGATGGGCAGGCATTAATGATGAGGGGAGGCGATGATGATGATGGGGAGGCGATGATATGATGAGGAGGCAATGATGATGATGGGCAGGCATTGATGATGATGGGGAGGCCATGATGATGATGGGGAGGCAATGATGATGATGAGGAGTCAATGATGATGATTGGGAGGCGATGATGAAATGAAAAAAATATTTTGGCTCCTAAATTTTTTGGCTGGCTCCTAGATTTTGAACAACTTTGTCGACCCCTGGCTTAGGGGGTTCTCATTCAGGAGACCATCTCATTCAACCAGCCAGTACCACCTTGCTCTGTACTAATAAGGGGCAAAAACCTTGCAACAGTGCTGTCTACAAACGAGTGTCTGGTTGGCTCGTAAGAGTTACTTTACATTTTCCCCCAAGAGCTTTGCCGTCTACATATTAGTCTCTGGTTTGGCTGGTATGAGATATTTAAGGCATGGTGGTGGTTTTTTTTTCCCACTCATCAGTACAGAGGAAGGCACTGGTTGGCTGAATGAGATGTCTCTTCATGGAGAGCCCCCTGAGCTGTGTCTAAGCATCTCATTCAGTCAACCAATACCCGGTTTTGTACTGATGAAGGGCAAAACCCCCAAAACTCATGGGTTTCTAGCTTGTCTGGTATGCAATATTTTTCATATTTTTGCCCCATAACTTGGAAGAAAAAAGTCACTATACATAGCTGGGCCTCAAGGAGAACAGATACCCAGCTCCCAAAACAATATTAAGAAACGTTGTAGGTGCAGCCATACAAATAGATTCCAGGGACCTGTCAAACGTCGCTTGCCAAGGAGGAAGGAGCCTGCTTGTGAATAAATTAATGCAGACATACCTGAAGCAAACAAAAGACAAATTATTATTCAGCGTCTCATTTACAGCGCACGAGTCAGACGCCCATCATTCATCAGGACTTCGGCGGCATTTTAATGGGACCAGACTTCTTTTCATTGTCATTATTTCCGTAATTAGGTTAACCGAGAAATTTGTTTAACATTATCTTTTTTCCCCCTTTGAAGATCTGCAAGAAAAATCTAATTTGTGCTGACATTTCACACATAGCATCAGCTCGCAATCTGCATCCCTGACACTGCATAACAGGTTCGTCTGAATGCATCAAGGTCTGAAACAAGCCAATTTTCACATGGAGAGATTTTTTAATCAGTTGTCTCTTCACCGACGTGAACTCTGACAGCGGCGTGAAGAACGTCTGAAAGTGCTATTCAGCCACACTTCATTTGCTCATTAAAGGATGCGTTTTTACACACTTGAGGACATTTGCTCAGTCACTTGAACAATCTGCTGGAGCAGTCAGATTCTGCGGAGAAAGTGCCGAACGAGGCAATCCGAGCAAGGACATAGCGGCCATCCATACATTCTGGCCAGCACGCAGCCTACAGACAGGGAGCGAAAATAATGGAAGCAAGAGGGGGGAGAAAAAACGCCAGGAGCAACGATTAACCCAATGAGTGCTTTCACGAGGAGGCAGGCCGAAAAAGCGCAAGGTTGAATTTAAGGCCTGTCTACGTGGACGCGGTGCACCGTGAAAACCTCATGCAATTACCTCCACAGGTCATGCATGGAATCCCACTTTGAAGGATTGGACAAGTAAATCGAGACAAGCGGGATGGGTGAAAGCAGGATTGCCATCCACTGTAGATTCAGATAAGGAATCAGCCCTGATTGAACTATCTATGGTAATCATATCAAGCATTTCCCTTTGACCTTGATTGCGAAAACTAGAAATGGTAAAAAAAAAAATACCATGGTGGAGAAACATCACTGTAGGCTTTGGAAGAGATAGCCAGAAAACACAAAGGATGCAAGAAATTAATAAATTCTGATGAAAGTAAACTATTAGGACAACTTTACATTCCTCAATTATCACTAAGGCCACGGTCAGTATTTTGCATCAGGATTTGTAAAGCAAAAATCAGGAGTGGAACAAATCTGAGGAAATGTAGAATAGAAACACGTCACTCACCTCTACTGTATTTGTGAGCCAAAACCAGGAGTGGGTGAAAGATACAGAACGCGTGTACGTGGCCTACGGCTGGCCATACACCCAAGAATGTGGCCAATCGATCAGACATGTAAACGATCCAATGATCAACATATATTAACTACGCAGAGAGGAAAAGACAAACAGATTGGACTTGCTGCAAACATTTGGACAATCAACCGAAGAGAGAGGGGGGTAAAAAAACAACAAAACACAGACTGACAGACCTGATGGCGTCTCCTGTCGTCTAAAGTGATTCTTCACATCATACATAAAGGCTGGGTGACTAAAAAGGTCAGGTTTGGCCATTTCTTCAGGATTTCATTAAAGAAGCTGAAATCCCAAGGCACCGGATATTCCTCCAACATCACTTTTATTGCATCATCTTTTAAAAAAGTGACAAAGATGGCCACATTTTGGCCTTTGTCAAGCCAATTTTTCACTTGAAAAAGGCCATTTGTGGCTAAAACTTAAGCCAATTCTGTCACTTTTTAAAAGATGATGCAATAAAAGGAATGTTAGGGGTACCGTATATTCCAGGCTTTGGTATTCCAATATTGTGCAATATTTTGGGTAGAGAGTCACCAAAAAGAAAAAGCATGGATCCAGGTGTGGTGCAGGGATGCCAAGCTATAACCAAAGTCATCTGATTGCCATCTTACGTGAACTGAACAGTTTTAAGTCAGTTGTCGAATTACCAGGCACAAAATCGTCCAAGTAGGAATCGGCAAAACTTCATAAACCCCACTATCTTCCCGGAAGGCAAGCCACAAAGGGCAAATGTAAAGGTGCACACCATGTATAGGGATGCGGAAGCCCAGGTTAGTAGTCACTGGTTACGTCATAGAAGCTCAGTGGTTATCACTTGGCTGGAATCCCACCTAGGAGATTGTATGTTCTCCCCGTGTTTGCGTGGGTATCCTCCCACACTCCAAAAGACATACTAATGCAAGATCGCAATTTAGATTGTCAGTCCAGTAGGGACAGGGATGACCATGTCTGTATAGCGTTATATAAAAGTGATAAAGTGACGCAGGGTAATAAATACATATGTGCACTATTTGGTAAGATATTAGCCCCATTAAACATTTCAACACCACTGCACGCAGGCGTTGTTACAGCAGAAATGATAACAATTCCCACAGATCATGCAGGAATCCATCCGAGAACCTTCACACAAGCTTCTTTGTTACAGAAGAGATTGAAGGTGGGCCTTCAAGGATTTCAAGGCATCCAATAGAGTGGGAAGCTGTGGATGATGAAAATGATAATTCTTCACCAACGAAGTCACGCAAGACTACAAAAAAAAAATTCAAGATAAGAGAAATGGTCGATATGAGGCGGATTTGATGGCAGTCACATTCCTTCGCCACATGCGCTCCTTCTGTTCTGCTGTATCCAGCTCATCATTCAAGTCTCGCGGGAAAGCATCTAATAAAAGACTTTACCCTACACTGACTCTCAAAACATATGTGGTGGATATGCTACTGCCAATCACATATTCCCCCAATTACGTTTTAATAGGCACTTACAATTCTAGGAAACCCAAATCCAAAAGACAACAGATAAAAATAGCAATATTTTATTCAAAGCTGGTGAGCAAGTCTCAAGTCAGCGGCCGTCCTTCCTAAAGCCAAAAATCCTTTTTATATATTGGTTTGGAGGATTCGATAAGTAGGAATAAATGAAAGGACACGTCGCCATAAAAATCTTTAGACATTGCAAATCTGAACGACGCAGTTTATGAGCGTGGAAAAGACAGGAGAGGTGAGATTTTATCAAAAGTAAAGAACTGGTGTTTGCAATCTTGAGATGTAAGAATAATATGGGCATACAGGTGACAGAAATGTTACACTAGTCCTACCTGTATGCCGGGACATATATGACCTATTAATATGTTGCATACAGGAGACAGAAATGTTACACTAGTCCTACCTGTATGCCGGGACATATATGACCTATTAGTATGGGCATACAGGTGACAGAAATGTTACACTAGTCCTACCTGTATGCCGGGACGTATATGACCTATTAATATGTGCATACAGGTGACAGAAATGTTACACTAGTCCTACCTGTATGCCGGGACAAATATGACCTATTAATATGGGCATACAGGTTTCCCACTGCATTGGAAAAATACGTATGCCATGCTTTCCTGTGCAGAGGTACGCCATAAGAGCCTCTTCGGTGGCGGACAAAGGCTTACTACTCCTAATATAGGTTTCTGAAGGATGCCTAAAATCAGTTGAAAATAGAGCCTGACCTACACAAACTAAATAAAAAATGGCGTCCTAGAAACAAAAACAATAAAATTAAGACTTTGGAAAAATCCTTCAGATTCAGAGGCCTAGAGTTCACCAGACCTCAATTTCAGGGTCTTAGTAATAAAACACTCAGGAAGGAGCCATACATAAACCATGGCTATAAGTCAGTTGCACAATCCCACACGACCTGACGTAATTTACACACTTTGTTATGGCCAGTAACCATGTCCTATCTCGGAGGACTGGGGTATTGGCTTTTTTCAGTAGTAGGGTGGGGGGGAGGGGAGTTCATCTGTATTAAAGCTCTGTAGCAGCGATAAATCAGGAAAGTGCTCTTTTGACCCCTGGTGTGCTGACGGCATTTGGTAACCAATCACACAAAGTGGATTTTACATCAGGACCGATAGTGATTAGGAGTCAGACCCAGGGTAGCTCCATCTCCAGTCACGTCTACCCTTTCCATTACAGAAAAAGATGACCGCAACAGACCTATCCGATAAATAGATTCCTGCAGCCAAGCATAACCGTAAATTACAGAAACCCGAAAATACTCAAACACAAGCAAATCGCCTTCTCTAGTCACAGTGGTTACCCTTGCTTTACACTGACACTGGCTGAAGGCCTCAGCGTTCCTGAATGCCGGCCGCAGAAGCAACCAGGTCTGGAGGCCGCGTTTCTTGGAAGAACAGAATGTTTCATTTTGCTCTAATTCATTCTATTACTGAATTAAACTTTGATGTATTGGTCTTGACAAGTGCTTCATGCTGATTGTATTGTGCATGATAGTATAATCACTCCCCATGCATTTCGCACTGGCTGGCTGATTAATGCAATAGATTTTTGATGGCAAGGGGGAGCCGGCGCTGCCCTGAAGACTGCATAGGGGGATGGGAGAACAGGAAACAGTACTGAAGCTCAGGAAAACAGCCTTGACCACTCAGCGCCCATTTTGGACAGTAAATAGAAAATAAAAAAGCTAAATATATACATTCAAGGGACTAAAAAAAAAAGAACATTGGAGACACCCCCAAAAAATAAAACAAAAACATACAGTTACAACTTAAACTATCTTTTTTTTCTCCCCTCCCAGAGGAGATCAGAGTCTGTTTCTCCTCTTTCCACCATTGAAAAACAGAAGAACACCCAACCAAGAAGAGCAGGCAATTTGTTTTGGGCCACGTTCACAAGTTGAGCATTCGCTCAGTCTTTTACATCAGTATTCGGAAGCCAAAAATCAGGAGTGGAACAAAAATCAGAGGAAAAGTATAATAGAAACTCGTGCACCACTTCTGTATTTGTAAGCTAAAACCAGGAGTTGGCGAAAAATACAGATTGAAAATACTGAAAATGTGAACATCGCCTTGGAGAAATATTGCAGTTGTTGCTTAATTAGTATTTGAAAATGGCAGCATGATCTGTGATGGAAGCATACAGGCTCCGAACAAGTTTCTATTTCATTGAACACAGCATACATAAAAAAACAAAAATAAAAAAAAAATCAAGGAATCGTTAGGATCGGTGCACTATGAGGAACTACACACAAGAATATCAAAGGAATAGGTCTTCTAATGGACCTCTACAAAAGAGATGGCAAACAGAAATTCTGCATTTATATATTTTCTATTAGGCAAGGAAGAAAAATAAAAATATATAGAGGACAGGCCAAACCTAAGAAAATGGAAATGCTCCAAATGATCTAAGAGTGAATTATTTGGGTGCTTGTCTATTACTTAGTACAAAAAGGAAATCCAAACAGTTCAGAACTAACAAGCGCACCAACAAATATGAGAGGATAATGAGTATAAATGTTATTATTTAAAAAAAAAATCCCTCTAAACTCTCCAAATATTAAACACATTACTGGAAAAATTGTGAATATAAAAAAAGTGTTGTCTTTTTTTATGTATTTCCTTATTAATTTGATCGTATGCACAATTAGCTGGTCATTGGCCAATGAGAAAACAAAAAATAGCAAAAATATCATATTTTTGCAAGTCCTAAATCGAGGCATATAAAGATTTACAAATTTAGCAGACTTTAATGTTTAACCCTCTAAGAGCTGAAATAATCACCAACGATGCAACAATTCAATCATGCAATCTGTGTGCAGGCCTAGGGGAAAGTGGTTCACCTGCAATTATGGGGCGACTGCAGGAAACTCTGGATCAGCATCCAAAAGAGTGTAAACAACCCTGGAAGGTAAAAGGGCGTTTTCCATGGAGCCATAGTCACACTTTTAATCAACAAGCATGGAGAGTCAATGGAGGCCCTTGAATATATGAATGAACAACAATGGGAGAGTCCATGTCTTCACTAGAGAAGAAGGCGATATTCACACTATGCAGTCAGCGGAATGATGAATCCGGTTTACACACAATCCATGCACAGGAAAGAAGCAGAAGATGGAGGTCCTGTCAAGGAAATCAAAATCCTGGTTGTGAATTCACAAGATAAGAGGCGGCTGAGCAGTGTGACAAATGTGAAGTTCTGGACAATGTTTCAGGGAAGGGCCATGCTGGAAAGGTGAACACTACAGTCATGGCCAAAAGTTTTGAGAATGACGCAAATATTAATTTTTACAAAGTCTACTGCTTCACTTTTTCTAATGGCAATTTGCATATACTCCAGAATGTTATAAAGAGTGATCAGCTTAACAGCAATTACTTGCAAAGTCAATATTTGGCTAGAAGATGAACTTTATCCCCCAAAACACATTTCAACATCATTGCAGCCCTGCCTTAAAAGGACCAGCTAGCCTCTTTTCAGTGATTGCTCCATTAACACAGGTGTGGGTGTTGATGAGGACATGGCTGGAGATCAATCTGTCATGATTAAGTAAGAATGACACCACTGGACACTTTAAAAGGAGGCTGGTGCTTGGCATCATTGTTTCTCTTCTGTTAACCATGGTTATCTCTAAAGAAACATGTGCAGTCATCATTGCAATGCACAAAAATGGCCTAACAGGGAAGAGTATCGCAGCTAGAAAGATTGCACCTCAGTCAACAATCTATCGCATCATCAAGAACTTCAAGGTGAGAGGTTCCATTGTTGCCAAAAAGGCTCCAGGGCGCCCAAGAAAGACCAGCAAGCGCCAGGACCGTCTCTTAAAAGTGTTTCAGCTGTGGGATCGGGCTACCAGCAGTGCAGAGCTTGCTCAGGAATGGCAGCAGGCAGGTGTGAATGCATCTGCACGCACTGTGAGGCGGAGACTCTTGGAGCAAGGCCTGGTCTCAAGGAGGGCAGCAAAGAAGCCACTTCTCTCCAGAAAAAACATCATGGACAGACTGATATTCTGCAAAAGGTACAGGCAGTGGACTGCTGAGGACTGGGGTAAAGTTATTTCTCTGATGAATCCCCTTTTCGATTGTTTGGGACATCAGGAAAACGCCTCATTCGGAGAAGACAAGGTGAGCGCTACCACCAGTCTTGTCTCATGCCAACTGTTAAGCATCCTGAAACCATTCATGTGTGGGGTTGCTTCTCAGCCAAGGGAATCGGCTCTCTCACAGTCTTGCCTAAAAACACAGCCATGAATAAAGAATGGTACCAGAATGTCCTCCAAGAGCAACTTCTCCCAACCCTCCAAGAGCAGTTTGGCGATCAACAATGCCTTTTCCAGCATGATGGAGCACCTTGCCATAAAGGAAAGGTGATCACTAAATGGCTCAGGGAACAAAACATAGAGATTTTGGGTCCATGGCCTGGAAACTCCCCAGATCTTAATCCCATTGAGAACTTGTGGTCAATCATCAAGAGACGGGTGGACAAACAAAAACCTAAAAATTCTGACAAAATGAAAGCATTGATTGTGCAAGAATGGACTGCTATCAGTCAGGATTTGGTCCAGAAGTTGATTGAGAGCATGCCAGGGAGAATTGCAGAGGTCCTGAAGAAGAAGGGTCAACACTGCAAATATTGACTTGCTGCATTAACTCATTCTAACTGTCAATATAAGCTTTTGTTACTCATATGTTTGCAATTATATTTCTGTCTGTGATAAAAACATCTGTCAAACACACACATAAAAACCAGAGGGCAGCAGATCATGTGAAAATATAATATTTGTGTCATTCTCAAAACTTTTGGCCATGACTGTACTCAGAGATCCTCGCACAATGGTGGTCAGTGTATCTAATTGGCAGGTGTACACAACAGCATAATGGTGTCGCACCGAGGCTTTTCGCCCATCCAGACTTTCTCAAGGCGTTTTACAGAAAGTCTGGAGGAGGCGAAAGACCTTGGTGAGATTATGCGGTGGTTTACACATGCCGAAATGAAATGATGGGCCGAGGAATGCTATAATCTGTGAATTCACTGCCAGGATTTTGATTATTTCCTTGACAAGACCTCTGCTTTATGCTCATCTTCATGCATGGATTGTGCATGAACAGCAAAGCTTCTACTGACTGCATAGTGTGAACTATCGCCTTGTTATTGGCTCCTAAGGAACACTGGACTCTCCTATTGTTACCTAAATTTGTTAATCTTTATATGCAGCCATATAACACGTGCAAAATATTATATTTTTGTAAATGTTTTTCTTAATATGCTAAATTTTTCCAGTAATGCATTTAATATTTGTAGAGTTAAGGGGATTTTGTAAATAATAAACGATGCTGAGGTCACAGAAGTTCAGCTGTCAGCGAGCACAGGCTCAGTGACGTCACCACTTGTCACTGAGCCTCTGCGCGCTGCTTCCAGTCATTCCCCAGTAGTTTACAGTCAGAGCAGCTGCATTAGCAGCACTCCGGCTGTAAAATGATTAACCCCCCGAGATGGATTGCGCCGTGGGACTTGACTGTATGGCGGACAGGTATGGGTATATTGTTGCTTTTTTATTTAGTTTTTTTTCAAGGAGAACAATGGCTTCGATAGGGATTAGGTAGTATAATAAAGATTTTAAAACTGTGTAGTGTATTCTTTCATTAAAATACTTTCTTCTTATGTGTGTGTGTTTATTTAACCCTTTGAATAACTCTAGGTTAGGTAATGAATAGATGTCTTATTGACACCTCTTCATTACAAAGCCGGGCTTAATGTCACCTTACAATAGAAAGGTGACATTAAACCCTTATTACCCCCACTTGCCACCACTACAGGGTAAGTGGGAAGAACCCGACAAAGCTCCAGAATAGGAGCATCTAATAAATGCGGCTTTTCTGGACAGCTGCGGGCTGCTGTTTTTATGCTGGGGAGGGCCCATATTCATGGTCCCTTTCCACCCTGAGAATAGCAGCCCACACCTGTATAGTTTTGCCGGGTTGGTTCACAAACAGAGGGGGACCCCACGTCGGGTTTTCTTTCATTCATTCTCTCCTGCTCGTTGTTGCAGGCAGAGCAGAGAGAATAATGACAGGCAGCTTTAGCACCACAGGCAGGGGAACAGCGCTTACTGTAGCGCTTCTTCCCCGGCAGCCGTCCATGCACACGGAGGACAGTGTGAACTGTTCTCCGTGTGCAGCACGCTTTGCGGACCGTGCGCTCCTGCAAACACTGATATATCTCCGTGTTTTGCACATGGACACAGGGTCTATGAAAATACACTGACATGTGCAGAGACACATTCATTTTAAAGGGTCTAAAGCCCCGTCTCACATAGCGACATCGCTGCTGAGTCACATGTTTTGTGACGCAACAGCGATCTCCCCAGCGATATCGCTGTGTGTGACACTTATCAGCGACCGGCCCCCCTGCTCGGTATCGCTGATCGTTCTGGAATGTCCTGGACATTTTTTTGATCGTTGGTCTCCCGCTGGCCAGCACGCATCGCTGCGTGTGACAGGCGGGAGACCAGCGATCAGCGAGCTGGTAACCAAGGTAAACATCGGGTTTCTAGGCGCTGCGCCTAGAAACCCGATGTGTACGTTAGATACCAGCGCGCTGGTGCAGGGGAGCTGGTAACCAAGGTAAACGCTGCTTACCTTGGTTACCAGCTCCCTGCACCAGCGCGCTGGTATCTAACGTACACTGCGGGTAACTAAGCGACGTGCATCACTTGTTACCCGCATAGTCGCTGTCCTGATCGCTGCTGAGATCTGCCTGTTTGGCAGCTCACCAGCAATCATGTAGTGACACACCAGCGATCCTAACAAGTTCATATCA
The DNA here is from genome assembly GCA_033576555.1 of Oophaga sylvatica. Taxonomy (NCBI): domain Eukaryota; kingdom Metazoa; phylum Chordata; class Amphibia; order Anura; family Dendrobatidae; genus Oophaga; species Oophaga sylvatica. The sequence continues at coordinate 936,913,222 of JARQOD010000001.1, forward strand.
TTGTCGGGATCCCTAGTGAGTCGCTATGTGTGACGGGGCCCTAAAGCCCCCGTCTCACACAGCGATCTCGCTAGCGAGATCGCTGCTGAGTCACTAGTTTTGTGACTCAGCAGCGATCTCCCCAGCGATATCGCTGTGTGTGACATTCAGCGACGATCAGCCCCCCTGCCGGGTATCGCTGATCGTCGCTGAATGTCTGGGCCATTTTTTTGATCGCTGGTCTCCCGCTGACAGGCACGCATCGCTGTGTGTGACAGGCGGGAGATCAGCGATCCGCTGGTAACCAAGGTACACAGCGGGTTTCCAGGCGCGGGGCTGTGCCTAGAAACCCGCTGTGTACCTTGGATACCAGCGCCCTGATGCAGGGAGCTGGTAACCAAGGTACACAGCGGGTTTCCAGGCACCGCACAGCGGCTGGAAACCCGATGTGTACCTTGGTTACCAGCTCCCTGAAAAGGGCGCTGGTATCCAACGTACACTGCGGGTAACTAAGCAATGTTACCCGCAGTGTCGCTGTGCTGATCGCTGCCTGAGCTGCCTGTTTGGCAGCTCAGCAGCGATAATGTAGCGATACACCAGCGATCCTGATCGTTGTCGGGATCGCTGGTGTATCGCTATGTGAGACCCAGCCTTAAAGGGTATGCCACACTAAACAACATCGCTAACGGGATCGCTAAAAAAGTCACTATTTAGGGATCCCGTTAGCGATGTTGTTGTGTGCGGCATCTACCAGCGACGTGGCCCCTGCTGAGATCCTGCTGTGATCTCGCTCGTCGCTGACATCGTTCCGGACCCTATTTTATCGTCGGCGCCCCCGCTGGTAAGTATATATCGCTGAGTGTGGCACCTTTTCTTAGCGATTTAGCGGTACTTTTGTACCGCTAAAGTCGTTAAGGAGATCGCTAACCGCGATAGCGTCCTTAACGACATCGCTAAGTTAAGCCGCTATCAGCGATATAGAAACAATCCCGCTAGCGATCGCATTAGTATGCGTCTTTATCGTGATCGCTAGCGGGATTGTTTAGTGTGGCAGTACCTTTAGTGTGTCAGTGTCTCTGATAGGTGAGAAAACGGTCAGGACACATACCAGAGCCACTGATGTGTGAAACTGGCCTGAGACAGTGAGGACACCAGGCCTCTAATCTTACATGGATATTGGGACAATAAAACTGTCACACCACTTATCTAAGCTATTGAAGGATTTAAGGTACTGCCACACTAAACAATCCCGCTAGCGATCACGATAACGACGCATACTAATTGCGATCGCTAGCGGGATTGTTTCTATATCGCTAGTGGCTACCTATTTTAGCGATATCGTTAAGAACTCTATCGCGGTTAGCGATCTCCTTAACGACTTTAGCGGTACAAAAGTACCGCTAAATCGCTAAGAAAAGGTGCCACACTCAGCGATAATACTTACCCAGCGGGAGCGCCGACGATAAAATAGGGTCCGGAACGATGTCAGCGACGAGCGAGATCACAGCAGGAAGCTCGTCGCTGACAGATGCCGCACACAACAACATCGCTAACGGGATCGCTAAATAGTGACGTTTTTTAGCGATCCCGTTAGCGATGTTGTTTAGTGTGGCATACCCTTTACTCTCTGAGCTCAGTTTGTTTGCTTTTTTAAAGTGTCCATTTATTTAATTTATTTATGTTCTATTTATTTGTCTATTTATTTATTATCTAAGGGTCACATTTGTTTCTTCAGATACTTGGTTATACCATGCTGGGTGAAGAGACCTGAGAAGTCTGGAAAGCTTGCTTTGTAACATCAGTTATTTTCCTTTTGTTAGCTATTAACCCCTTTGTGATGGAGCCAATTTTGACTTTAATGACCAGGCCAAATGTTACAATTCTGACCAGTGTCAATTTATGTGGTGATGTTTCAACAGATCCCAGTGATTTGTTTTTTCATGGCATCTTGTAATTCATGTTTGTGGTAAATTTTAAATTGCGGTCGGTACGATTTGCGCATATCTATGAAAATATCAAAAATTTGACCCTTTTTGAATTTTGCAATTTTCAAACTTTAAATTTTTATTCCCTTAAATCAGATCACTCTACCACACAAAATACTTGTATATAACAAACTATAAACTATACAGTTGTGGTATAACAAAATAGGGACCACATCACATTTGAAGAAGTGACTTTGAGGGGTCTATACGACAGAAAATATCCAAAAGTGGCACCATTCTAAAAACTGCACCCCTCAAAACCACAGCCAAGAAGTTTATTAACACTTCAGGTGCTTCACAGGAAGTAATGGAATGTGGAAGGAAAAAAAATGAATATTTACATTTTTTCCTCACAAAAATTTAGCCCCAAATTGTTTACATTCAGAAGGGTAACAGGAGAAAATGTACCTGAAAATCTGTTGTGCAATTCTCCTGAGTACGCAGTTGCCTAATATGTGTGGGAAAACTACTGTGGGCGCACGGCAAGGCTCGTAAGGGAAGGAGCACTGTTTAACTTTTGAATGCAAAAAAAGGCTGGAATTGATAGCGTACCCCATGTTGTTTTTGGAGAGCCCCTGATGTGCCCAAACAGTGGAAACCCCCAAGTGACCTTGTTTTGGAAACTAGACCCCTCAAGTATTTTATCCAGGATATAGTGAGGATTTTAACCCAAGGATACTACACAGAATTTGATAACATTAGTTCGTCATATTGAATATGTCGTCATTAGTGTTGAGCGCAAGTGCATGTGCTCCAGTATGCATCAAGTATCGCGGGTGCTAGAGTGACCTCGATGCAAACTCCAGTAGCGAGCACTTGCACTCAACACTAGTCGTCATATAGTCTTTTTTTTGTTTGTTTTAACTTTTGAAAAAGCCCTAGCCCAACCCTAACGGCAAAGAATGTAAGAAATAAAAATAAAAAAGTGTAATCTGACTAAAGGGATGACACAGGGGAATGATATACTAGTTATTGGCTTCTTATCACAGTGACAGGGTCATTATCGTCATCAAAATGAACTAATAGGAAAAATCCCTGCTGTTGCAGGCCGCCATTTTTTTTTCAGGAAGAGGAGAAAGAGTTCCGGGGGGGACTTGGGACCTCATTTATCTCTCCTCTGACACGTATTTCATTCTCAGAAAACAGAGAAATGTTTTTTAATATATGGAGACCATAAAAACGGCCCTGATTGAGTTCTCAGGGTCTCAGCTACCCCGGTAGCTGTAACCCCGGAGATTTTCCAAAGCTGGGGGTAGCTATATAACCTTATTCCCAATCGCAGTTTTATAACGGCAATGAGGGAATAAAGCTCCTTAACGCCGATGGTTTAATGCGTATTATCTGTCCTTAAGGGTTAAAAAGGTGTCATAACTACAATATTATTTTGTTATCCCACTGAGAACAATCTTTTTTCAACTGGCTAATCAAAATCACATTGGAAAGGAAGATTTCCAACTGCTCCAGTCCCAGGTCCAAATGTTTCTTACCATCCGAAGATATAGCAGCTATCATTCTGTTATGACAAGTGACTGGAGGGGTGGGTGAAGGTCCAATAGGAGCAAAGCAAGCACATCGGTAATCGACATCGATAGAGAAGGGCCACAGGACTAGGCTTCTGCAGACCATGAATCCGCAGACCAGGAATACTATAGACCAGGACGCCGCAGACCAGGATGCCGCAGACCAGACTCCGCAGACCATTCAGGGAAGATGTAGATTGGCCATGTCTCCATGTTGGGAAACTCCTTTAATGACGTCAGGCCTGAAAACTCTGCTCCTTGAGTTAACTTTCAATTAAACTTTGTGGCTTTATTGTTTCAGTCTCCGCTTTATTAAACTGTCAGATGAATCAGCGTCCTCCGATAGCCGCGCCAATTACAGATTGCTTTACAGTTGACAAGTATAATGACTCAGTGGTGGCACATGAGAAGGACACAAAGATTATTTTGCATTACAGGTTAGAAAAAAAAAAAGAAAAAAGTGTGGGTATTTTTTTCATTTAATTTGTCACTTATCTTGTCTAAAGGAGACATCTAAATTGCAGCGGAGAGGCGAATGGGGCTTTTAGTTTTAATATAATCCTCATATTTAAATGATCGGTAATAGCCCAGTGTTTGAGTGAGCATGCCATTGTCTTGCAGTGATCCCCACCGTGACTTGTGACATTTGTATTCAGGTCCTATGTTCTCCATCTTGCTAAAGGGCTTCCAATTTCATTTCACAGCCAGGAGCGAGCAGAAAACACCAATTAACTTGCAGATCCCAATTGCTGACAAGGTCGGCCCTCTTCTCAATGTCTGGCGTGAGCACAGACCCACACAAGGCACAAGTCACTTCTTTTTTTAATAACCAAGATTAAAAGGAAAAAAAAGAAGAAAGGCTTGTATTATACTGCGGAGGTCACCAGTTGGTGCAGCCGGTGTTGGGAGGTCACCAGTCGGTGCAGCCGTTGTTGGGAGGTCACCAGTCGGTGCAGCCGGTGTTGGGAGGTCACCAGTCGGTGCAGCCGGTGTTGGAGGTCACCAGTCGGTGCAGCCGGTGTTGGGAGGTCACCAGTTGGTGCAGCCGTGTTGGGAGGTCACCAGTCGGTGCAGCCGGTGTTGGCCCCAACACCTTATTGTTTCCTCTTAGTGATAATATATCTATATACTGTAGATGCAGAGAATAATTATCCACTATAGCTGTCATTTTATTCAGTGGTTTCTTATGAAACCTTAGATGTTGGTCAGCCGGACTCCTCCTGCAGACGCACACTATGGGGAGAGTGTAGTCTGCTGCTAAACACTTGAAAATCCACTATGTCTGACCCTATATGCCCCCGACATCTGCTGTTAGGGGTGTCAGGACACCCGCATACACAGAAGATGGCCTTCAGGTTCATTTTCTGCATGTGGGGACCTTTAGCCATACATACAATGGCCACCTTATTGGTTGTTGCAGATTATCCTCAGTTGACCACTGATTGATAATCGCTGTATGGGCAGCAGCCAATGTCCTTCCCATATCTTGGCCAGGGCAAACAATTATCAACTTGTTAGATAGGTTAAAAAAAGGTGGTACGAATTTAGTAAAATATGAATGCTTCAAAAAACAGCGCCACACGTGCCTACAGGTTGTGTGGGGTATTGCAGCAAAGCTCCACCCAGGACCTAATGTGGTGCAGTTATTGGACAAAAACAGGCATGTTTTTATAATCCAGAACAAACTGTTAGAATGACAGATTGGTGGCAAGGAAAGGAAGTCCTAAAATCAGTCAGACACAGCGCCACCAATCAGTATGGGAGATATGGGACAGCCATATAGAGGCAACTGCATACATGTGCATGGGAGAGGACAACGGGCTGGTTTTACCCAGGTCTGATAACCATAAGGGGTCATAATCTGAGCACAAAACTCCCGCTAATCAAGAGTAATAAAATAAATATTACATTTTAATTAAAAAAAAATTAATAAAAAAATTCACAGCATTAAAGGGCCAATATTAAAGGGTTCTTGCATATTGATTCTATATTCCACACTGTTCACCCACCGTGAATATCACATTTATACACATTATGCACAATGTATGACAACATGCTTTGTAAAAAGCCTATAATTTCCATCTATGATATAGATTTATGGAAAGTATGTAAAATACAACAGACAACATCTATGAATAATCTGACAGCAATTGTTTCTCTGCTGGAATGAAACTGCAATTTCCTTGCCTATTTAGAGAAAAAAAAAAAAGCCAACATTTGCTGATTGTTCTTCCTTTCTGCAGTCTTGACAGAAGGCAGCACACAGATCGAGAAGACGAATATCCTCCCTGCTGCAGTTTCCTGTCACAAATGTGCTGGATCACCTCCACAGGCCTGTCTCCTTCTGGACATCTCTGCCACAAGCTGCCGCCTGTACAGCGATGTACCGTGGCATTCTGTGTGATTGGCACCCGCACCCTCGGAGGTGCAATGAGCAGGAGGGAAACTTTCACATTCTGGACATTTTACTGAAAACTCTCTGGCGGTATAGCTGTTGTGGACATATGGCCGGGATAATAATGGAGCAAGATGCGAGTCGCTTGGAAAGTGATGTTCAGTTTTTATAATACAAGAACAGGAGATTCGGCTGTGGGAGAGGAGCGCCATTACCAGAGCTCAGGGTAGATCTTTAGTCCTAGTCCTGGAGGCGGAGTCCCAGGTCAGCAGCGATCACTGCACCAGTCACATGACACGATGGAGAGAGGGAGCAGTTTTAGGACTGGGGTTTCGGCTATTTGGTAGCCCCCATATGAGGTTACGATGTTATAACTTTTGCCAATTACTGTATATTCCATCTGGGGTCTGAATTTAAGTTTCTCATATCTGTAGCTATAAAACCAGAAGGATCTGACAGCAGACAGCAAGGATTACCAGTAACAAACAAAAATTGGACATTTTGCGGTAATGCATATTCCAAATTTTTAACCTAAATTATCCAAAACATTAGTTTTCTTCCTCCAGGATATCTATGCAACATTGGCACAAGTCCGATGAAGAACCACCAGCAAGGCAAAAACTAGTGAAGAGTTCAACCACCAAAATCTCCTGTAAAACTACAACTCCCAACATGACCATACAGCCAAAAAAGAGAAAAAAATACTCAATGTAATGAAAACCTGCATCTAATATGCCTCTGTTCTGATGTCTGGATATATGATGTCACTCATACAGTGAATTACTTCCACTAGTATTAACTAGAGATTAGCAATTCGTTGTGCACAGCCATGGTCCGGCGTCTACTCTGGTCCTCTGTGGCAGATGCTGTTCCCTTCTGTGCCCTTCGACATACTTGCCGCTTCTGGCTTTTACTAGGCCCTGTGCTGCTCGACATACTTGGCGGCCCAGCACCCTTTGACATACTTGAGGCCCCGTGCCCTTTGACATACTTGGAGGCCCCGCGCCCTACGACATACTTGGAGGCCCCGTGCCCTTCGACATACTTGCCGACCCCGTGCCTTTCGACATACTGGGTGGCCCCTCGCCCTTCATCATACTTGACGGCCCCTTGCCCTTTAACATACTTGGAGGCCCCGCGCGCTTCGACATACTTACAGGCCCCGCGCCCTTTGACATACTTGGAGGCCCCGTGCCCTTCAACATACTTGGAGGCCCCGCGCCCTTTGACATACTTGGAGGCCCCGCGCCCTACGACATACTTGGAGGCTCCGCGCCCTACGACATATTTGGAGGCCCCGTGCCCTTCGACAAACTTGCCGACTCCACACCCTTCGACATACTGGGTGGCCCCTCGCCCTTCATCATACTTGGCGGCCCAGTGCCCTTTAACATACTTGGAGGCCCCGCGCCCTTCGACATACTTGCAGGCCCCGCGCCCTTTGACATACTTGGAGGCCCCGTGCCCTTCAACATACTTGCCAGGCTTAGTAGACGTCAAATGCGTCCAGGATGCTGGGCGCAGAAGTGAAGACTGGCTGCAATGTAAGATGGGACTGGACGCTGGACCGGGGCAATGAGAAAGCATCTACCCACTAGTAACCTCGTCCATTACATCTGTGAAGCATGAGTCACAAAACGACCATTATAAGGATGGAGTGCTAGAGACATTTACTCACAAAAAACCCTACTTTAGTTCACCTTCCCATCAGGTACATGAGTAAGGTCGTCCTTTGGTGCATCTAGAAGCAAAGGGTGACTGTCATAATTGTCAGGTTACTTCACGACGCCCAACCTGGGAGAGCTGTCCCGGGAGATGGATGGGCATTGAGGAATTACACAGAAGCGGTCTCAGATGTTCTTGTGCCTTCTCCCCTATTTTAGAGCACATTATTATTATGTCTACACAGAACATCCCCCACAGGACTATACGACGTAAAGAAAAAAAAAATATTTACCATTGTATGTATGGCGTTCTCCATCCCATGAGGCGACAATGTACACAATACCGAGGAAGCCGGCACATCTGGCTACGGCCCGGGCGGCACACAATAGTGACAAACCAAGCAGCCGGTCACAGATCGGAGCGCCACACTAAATAATACATTTTTGCAGAGTAAAAAAAAAAAAAAAAGGGAAAAACTCCAGCTTCTAACATCACAGCCATTTGCGTAGACACCCCTTCGTTTCTCTAGCTTTGGCCATGTTAATCAAGATATTACTGTCAAAATTACAGATTAGGCCTCTCACATTACCACAGAAAGAGAACAAGTTATTTTAGGGAAAGAGAGGTATCTGATAAGCATTAAACTGACAGATAAAGCTATACAGACATGTGGACAAATGCAGTCATGAGAAATGTAAGAAAAAGGGAAAATGTATTTTTTTTTGTTTTTTCTTACACGTGGACATATCAAAATATGATATTTCCAGCTTTATATGCAGTTTGAGCTGAGGTTTTGTATGTAATTTCATAACCAGACCGATGCAGTGATAGGGTAAAAAAAAAATAGATAAAAAAGAAAAATTTAATCCATACTGAAAATGACATCCTGGAGTCAAAGTGGTTTCTGCAGCCAAAGGTGAATGAACCCACTGAACAGCCATGGAACCGCATGCAGATGAGCCCTGAGTCGTACAGCAGAAATCAGAGGGGCAGTCTCATATTTAGGGCTCATACTCACTTGCGAGAGACTTGCACGATTCTGGTGTGAGTCTCTCGCATGAAAACCTGGCACTGCCGCCGGCACTCAGACCGAAGTGTGCGGCTGCATGTATCTCTATGCAGCTGCACGCTCCGGTCCGAGTGCCGGCGGCAGTGCCAGGTTTTCATGCGAGAGACTCACACCAGAATCGTGCAAGTCTCTCGCAAATGAGTATGAGCCCTTACAGAGGAATTTGTGATAGGGATATAAGGCCACAATCTGAATTTGGCTTACAAATAGTGATCAAATACTGGAGTGGAACAGTCAGGGGAAAAGTATAACAGAAACAAGTCACCACTTCTGTATTTTTCACCCACTCCCGGTTTTGGCTTACAAATACTGAGGTAAAAAACTCGCCAAATACTCAACGTGTTAACATGGCCTAAGTCGGAGGTTCGCCATGTACACCAACAACTTAAAAAACAAATAAAAATAATATTTCCATCTCATGACTAAGGCACCCATACTGAGACCAATGTTGGTTGAACCCTCCGATACGGACAGCCTATTGCATATGGTGGTGCAGGCCAACCGATGGTCGGGAGAGCGGTCGATCGGACATGTCTGATTTCGGACTGTCGATCACATTCTCTTAGACATAAGCCTTCCTGGTAGGGAACACAGGAGTGCTAGCCAAAATTTGTGTATGGGAGTCGACTGAGATGGCTGTCGGCTGAAAATATCAGCCAAAGCATCGTAGGGATGAAGGCCATCAAATGTGTAATAATAGATCTAAGTTGATGTCACAGCGGCCGACAGTCCCGAGCAATAGCAATGCCAGGCATTAGAACAAGGGTGCACTAATTTTCTTCCACAGACAGTTTCAGATCTGTAATAATTAAGTAAGTTTTGTGTAATTAAAAAAATACATCACATATTGCCATGTCCACGTTAGTCCGTACAGAGCATAGATGGAGAGGGTTTGTCACTAATTACCACAGGCAAAAAAAAAGTCCAGCACAGTCCTTCCTCTACAAAGTACAGCCAGTTCCCTCTCTGCCAGTGGTAACAGTGACAGAAAGCCGCTCATGGATCCTCTTAGAGCCAGGACCACGGGCCATTCCCATGGTTCATTTGTCCCAACCACAGGGAGGGGAGAAGAAAAAAAAAAGTGAACACACAGTTCCTGCACTGTATGCCAAATAACTCCGACCATTGCCAATTTGGCTGCAAACGTGTTCATTACAATAGTAAACACATACAAGGGATTAAAGCGACAAAACAGGAATTAAACATCAAGCCAAATACACAAACAGAGAGAAGGCGAGCTGCGGCCAAGTAGCTTACAATGGCAGAGCCACGGTTCATGCCACATAAATAACAGGGAAGAGACGACCAGGAGAAAAGCTTCACAATTAATGAGGTGCACAAGAGCTTTACTTTATACCATCCACACTGACGGTAGAGGCTCCCCACAAAATCTTGGAGGTGGGAGTTATTAGGGCCGAAATATGTATTTAAATATTTTTTTTATATAAAATATAGGTAGAAAAAAAAAAATCACACAATGTCAACATGAAGCTCCAGATCATTACAACAAGTCAGGTGGGAAAAAGGTTGGTTCAGACCATGAAACCCACATTGGTGTCATATCCCGAGGCCAGCGCCTCCCGCCGCACACAATCCAGAGGCCAGCGTCCCCAGCTGCACAGAATCTAGAGACCAGCGCCACCCCTGCAGCACAGAATCCAGAGGCCATCGCCCCACCCACTGCACAGAATCCAGAGGCCAGCGCCCCCCTGCTGCACAGAATCCAGAGGCCAGTGCCCCCCGCCACACAGAATCCAGAGGCCAGCGCCCCCCTGCTGCACAGAATCCAGAGGCCAGCGCCCCTCTGCTGCAGAGAATCCAGAGGCCAGCGCCTCCCTGCTGCACAGAATCCAGAGGCCAGCGCCCCTCTGCTGCACAGAATCCAGGCCAGTGGCCAGCCGCCCCCCCGCCACAAAGAATCCAGAGGCCATCGCCCCCCCACTGCACAGAATCCAGAGGCCAGCGCCCCCCTGCTGCACAGAATCCAGAGGCCAGTGCCCCCCGCCACACAGAATCCAGAGGCCAGCGTTGGTTCAGACCATGAAACCCACATTGGTGTCATATCCCGAGGCCAGCGCCTCCCGCCGCACACAATCCAGAGGCCAGCGTCCCCAGCTGCACAGAATCTAGAGACCAGGCCACCCCTGCAGCACAGAATCCAGAGGCCATCGCCCCCCCACTGCACAGAATCCAGAGGCCAGCGCCCCCCTGCTGCACAGAATCCAGAGGCCAGTGCCCCCCGCCACACAGAATCCAGAGGCCAGCGCCCCCCTGCTGCACAGAATCCAGAGGCCAGCGCCCCTCTGCTGCAGAGAATCCAGAGGCCAGCGCCTCCCTGCTGCACAGAATCCAGAGGCCAGCGCCCCTCTGCTGCACAGAATCCAGAGGCCAGCGCCTCCCGCCGCACACAATGCAGAGGCCAGCGTCCCCAGCTGCACAGAATCTAGAGACTAGCGCCTACCCCCGCCGCACAGAATCCAGAGGCCTGTGCCCCTCGCCGCACAGAATCTAGAGGCCATCGTCCCCCAACTGCACAGAATCCAGAGGCCAGTGCCCCCGCCGCACAGAATCCAGAGGCCAGCGCCTCTCAGCTGCACAGAATCCAGAGGCCAGCGCCCCTCTGCTGCACAGAATCCAGAGGCCAGCGCCCCTCTGCTGCACAGAATCCAGAGGCCAGCGCCTCCCTGCTGCACAGAATCCAGAGGCCAGCGCCCCTCTGCTGCACAGAATCCAGAGGCCAGCACCTCCCTGCTGCACAGAATCCAGAGGCCATCGCCCCCCACTACACAGAATCCAGAGGCCAGTGCCCCCTGCCGCACAGAATCCAGAGGCCATCGCCCCCCCCACTGCACAGAATCCAGAGGCCAGTGCCCCCTGCCGCACAGAATCCAGAGGCCAGCGCCTCCCTGCTGCACAGAATCCAGAGGCCAGCGCCCCTGCTGAACAGAATCCAGAGGCCAGCACCTCCCTGCTGCACAGAATCTAGAGGCCAGCGCCTCCCCCCACCGTACAGAATCCAGAGGCCAGCGCCTCCCTGCTGCACAGAATTCAGAGGCCAGCGCCCCTCTGCTGCATAGAATCCAGAGACCAGCACCTCCCTGCTATACAGAATCCAGAGGCCAGCACCTCCCTGCTGCACAGAATCCAGAGGCCAGCGCCCCCCTGCTGCACAGAATCCAGAGGCCAGCGCCCCCCTGCTGCACAGAATCCAGAGGCCAGCGCCCCACCACACAGAATCCAGAGGCCAGCGCCCCCCACCACACAGAATCCAGAGGCCAGCGCCCCACCACACAGAATCCAGAGGCCAGCGCCCCCCCACACAGAATCCAGAGGCCAGCACGCTCCATCACACAGAATCCAGAGGCCAGCATCTGCGGCAGCACAGAATCCAGAGCAATGGTGCAAACCGAACAAATAGAAAAGTCCATCCAATACTTATCTGATGTTAAAATGAAAGGTAAGCCATACCTAGCTCATCCCAGAGCTGCCTGTACTTGTCAGTCATCGCAGTGCCTTGTTGTCTCCAGAGCGAAAGACGGGGATCAGCCATGAACTGCTCCGTTATTAAGGTTAACATACGAGCTCCATTGGAGTCCCTCATTTTTAACATCTCCCGTACCTGCCAACAATGAGTGGAATCATAAAAAAAGGCATTAACTTTACAGTATAAAATAAAAAATATCAGTTCAATATGTAACAAAATAGGGCAATATTGCAGTATTGCATACGAAAAGCAAGAATGACTAAAATACACAAATCAACAATAAATACAAATTATATATGAAAACTGCATGTGTAGGGCTGAGGAGCAGGCAAGCAAATGAATGTTTATTAGCCCAATCTGTACAAGGCACACCATTCATCTATGTACATTGTGCCGCACATGTACAGAGCTGCAGACATACATCTGGCCTTCAGGGGGCGACCTTGCCAGGCACTTCACCGCTCTGCAATGACTCAGAAATGGACGTCAGATGGAAATGGTCAGGCATGAGAAATGGGTTTTCGTCCAAGTACACATTCCAAGCAATGCACCAATGTAATAGCTGGGGTTAAGAAAAAAAAAAGTCCCCAAATGGCCCTTATGGGCAAGTATTGTATCATATGGATATCCGAACGTATGCCCAGCAGAGCGCCTGCCTGGAAGCGGAAATACGGAATTTATAGTTTATAAAGATGAAATTACAGTCACATTCCTTTAATCCGGCATTAATGGGAACGGGATCAGAAGTTCACGTATTTGCACCAAACATCCTCAGCAGTTTACAGTACAAGTAAATGGGGATGACAAAATCCCATTCACATGATGCAGGATATATAAAAAAAAAATAAAAAAAAAAAATAATAATCTGCACAAAAATAAGAGCATGGCGTGGATTTCCAATCTCTGCAGCCTCCTCATTCATCTGCGGATTTTCCACTCAATGTTTAGTAATGGTGCCGCCAGATCAGCAACAAAATCTGTGTCAACATAAGCCAAGTGTCCTGTGCTATATACAAACAGCTCCGATACTCGCCAGCACTAAATCTTCGGGGGTTGTTTTTGGAGACTGTCAGTGTCAATTGAATTCTTAGAAGACGGATAATTTATAATCTCTGATCGTCTGCAGAAATCCAAATATCCCAATGAAGATTCGATATTAATGTTCACATGAGCTGCGTCCGTCCAGGGACAGATTACATCACAGCAATATCAGATGAATGAGGGGAGCTGGATGAGGACGGGCACGGCCCCTACTAGCCGTACGTACGCCCTTTGTATACCCCTATGCTTTCAGCATCCTTGCCATATAATAAAGTCATACCTTGGCAAAAAGCAAGTTGAGCTGTTTTCCTGATCCATGGTAACCACCCTGGGAGAGGAATAGCTTGACCTGTTCCTGGACCTGTTCTTCATCCAGATGCCAGCAATTCTCATCATCTATGCTGGCGCCGGCTGTCGGGTCTGGAGCACCTGTTCACATGGAAAGACAGCTGTATATTAATGCACAGGACATGGGTAGAGAGGCGGGCGGTGGTCTGTGCAAGGAGATCATGCAGATTAAAAAGACGCCATGAATCAGGGTTAACAGCAACCACTTTCTACATTCTGATCATACCCGTCATTTCTACTGAAGGGGTCCGGGCCCCTGAGGGGATTACAAGACACGACTGCACCTACCATTGGTTCCAATTACCAGCGACTGTGGTGCCTTTACCATAGGAGACTGAGTATACAGTATGTATAGATCGATCCAGGAGAGATAAATAATTCTATACAGAATTACACAAGTCAGTATTGTACAAATAGTCGGCCATCGCTGAAGCTGGCTGCCAGACAAACAATGAATTGGCCGGCAGCCATCTCCCGACTCCCCCATACACAGGAGTCATCAGTCAGAGTGCTCGTCTTCTCTGAGAAAGCTGCAGGTCAACCGGCGGCTTATCCCCGGGAGATGGAAGTGATCGGCAGTCCGAAATCAGACATGCCTGATGGATATCTCCCCCGACTATCAGTCGGCCGGCGTCCCTATATAAAGACCATTGGCCGAACCTGTCGGCGGGTTCAGCTTACATTAATGGGTCTCACAATCACAGGATCCCATCTCAGACACAAAAGGCAATCTGGGTGTTTTGCGGGTGTCAAAGCCAAGTGCATTTCCTATGGGTTCTCCGTGATCCGAGTACAGTCCAATATGTCCAAACCACCCGCGGATCTCCTGACCAGAACCTTGCCTTGTATGTGCTTATACGACTATTCAGTAAGTCAAGAGACCGCTGATGGTCTAGACATGGCAGCCCGTACTTACAGTGAAACCGGCCTGAGCTCAATCACTGACAGCGGGATTTAACACACGCCGGGCAGAAGCGAGTCATTGATCCCGCCCATCGGCACCCGGCACGTGATCGTGGGGAGCTGAAGAGTTGTCATGAACCCCGTGCCAGCCATTGTGAATTTTCCGTGAACGCTGGCCCGTGGCCGCTGTTCATAGGAGATCGGCATTTCTGCAATACATAACACTGCTGAACCCGGCTATGTGTAGCACAAGCGATCGGGCGATCGCAGCTTCAAGTCTCCTAAAGGGACTACTGAAGTTAGTAAGAAAAAAAAAAAGTGTGAAAAATGTTGAAAAACAAAAAACTTCAAATCACCCACTTTTCGCGCAATTGCAAATAAAACAAAAAATACACATACAAATGCCAGAATTACGTTTTTTGGCTGCCGCAACATTGCAATAACAGGCAACCAAAACACTGTATCTACCCCAAAATGGTATCAAAAGAAACGTAAACTCAGGGAACAAAAAATAAGCCCTCAACCAGCCCCGGATCCCTAAATAAGAGAACGCTACGGGTCTTGGAAAATTGCGACATAAGCCAATTTTTTTTCCACCACCTAAATAAAAACATACTTGTACTGACCTGCAAAATCATACTGCCGGGTCTGTTTTACCATGCAGCGAACACTGTATATAAAAAACAATTGTGAAGTTGCACTTTCATTTGGCAATTTCACCAAACTTGGAATTTATTTCCCTTTTTACCAGTACACTATATAGTAAAACCATTGGCGTCAGTCAAAAATGCAACTCGTCCTGCAAAAAACAAGCCCTCATATGGCTATAGTGAGGGAAAAATAAGTTATGGTTCTTGGAAGGGAAGGAAAAAAACAAATGTGTAAAAAATGGAAAAATCGCCTGGTCAAAAAGGGGTTAAAGAGAACCAGTCAGCCTGATTTTGTCATCACTTTGTGGATCTACTGTACTCGGTATTAAGTTTTCTGGCACTGAGATTTTGGGGCACAGGTGCCGGACTGTGAACCGGGGATTCTCCTTCCCCTCCGCATGCGTCCGTGTTTGATTGACAGGTCATGCTTTTTCGCTGACCTGCCTTTTGCTTGAAATTTTGCGCCACCATTTCTATGTACGGCACGTGTGCAGATTGATTTCCTGGCTTGTCTTCAATAAAATGGCACTAGGGTGGAGAATGCGCAGATTGGGATTGCAGTGACCAGTCATTCAAGCATCAGAGGCAGGTTGAGGGGCAGAAGAAGACCCCATGTACAGTCCCGCCCCTGGGCACCGACCTCATTACTATTATTTGGCAAGCTGTAGCGCTTGCCGAATAAGCTGCAGCGGGAACCCGGCTTCCGGAATCGCAGCGGCTGAACAGCTGATCACCGCCGCAGCTGCATGTGTCGGTGATCAGTTATTCAGCCACCATGATCCAGGAAGCCGGCTTTCCTCTCCAGCTTATTCGGCAAGCGATACAGCTTGCCAAATAAGAGGGAAAGCTGAGATATTCGCTCAACTCTACTCAGATAACGTTGCTTTGTTGTACTTCTTTAATCAATTTGGATCTCTTCACCAAAGGTGTCAATGTAATCTGTATATCCGCTCCATACAGCTATGTCTTCTCTATACACTACTAATAATCTCTATGTCCCCATATACACTACTATTAAGCTCAATGTCCCCCAGATCCATAACTAATAATCTCTATGTCTCCCATATACACTACAAATAATCTCCATGTCCCCCATATCCACGACTAATAATCTCTATGTCCCCCATATCCACGACTAATAATCTCTATGTCCCCCATATCCACTACTAATAAGCTCCATGTCCCCCATTTCCACGAATAATAATCTCTGTCCCCATATACACTACTAATAATCTCTATGTCTCCCATATACACTACTAATAATCTCCATGTCCCCCATATCCATGACTAATAATCTCTATGTCCCCCATATACACTACTAATAAGCTCCATGTCCCCCATATGCACTACTAATAATCTCTATGTCCCCCATATGCACTACTAATAATCTCTATGTCTCCCATATACACTACTAATAATCTCCATGTCCACATATACACTACTAATCAGCTTTATGTCCCCATATACACTACTAATAAGCTCTATGTCCCCCATGTACACTACTAATAATCTCTATGTCTCCCATATACACTACAAATAATCTCCATGTCCACATATACACTACTAATCAGCTTTATGTCCCCCATATCCACGACTAATAATCTCTATGTCCCCATATACACATATACATTACTAATAAGCTCTATGTCCCCATATACACTACTAATAAGCTCTATGTCCCTCATATACACTACTAATAAGTTCTTTGTCCCGCATATACACTACTAATAAGCTCCATGTCCCCGTATACACTACTAATAAGCTCTATGTCCCCGTATACACTACTAATCAGCTTTATGTCCTCCATATACACTACTAATAAGCTCTATGTCCTCCATATCCACGACTAATAATCTCTATGTCCCCCATATACACTACTAATAAGCTCCATGTCCTCATATACACTACTAATCAGCTTTATGTCCTCCATATACACTACTAATAAGCTCTATGTCTCCATGTACACTACTAATAAGCTCTATGTCTCGCATATACACTACTAATAAGCTCCATGTCCCCGTATACACTACTAATCAGCTTTATGTCCTCCATATACACTACTAATAAGCTCTATGTCCTCCATATCCACGACTAATAATCTCTATGTCCCCCATATACACTACTAATAAGCTCCATGTCCTCATATACACTACTAATCAGCTTTATGTCCTCCATATACACTACTAATAAGCTCTATGTCTCCATGTACACTACTAATAAGCTCTATGTCTCGCATATACACTACTAATAAGCTCCATGTCCCCGTATACACTACTAATCAGCTTTATGTCCCCCATATACACTACTAATAAGCTCTAAGTACCCCATATCCACGACTAATAATCTCTATGTCCCCCATATACACATATACACTACTAATAAGATCCATGTCCCCATATACACTACTAATCAGCTTTATGTCCCCATATACACTACTAATAAGCTCTATGTCCCCATATACACTATACACTACTAATAAGCTCCATGTCCCCATATACACTACTAATAAGCTCTATGTCCCCATAATACTACCTACTTAATAAGCTCTATGTCCCCATATACACTACTAATAAGCTCTATAGTTCCGCATATACACTACTAATAAGCTCCATGTCCCCGTATCTACACACTAATAATCTCGTCCCCCATATCACGACTAATAATCTCTATGTCCCCATATCACTACTAATAATCTCCATGTCCCCCATTTCCACGACTAATAATCTCTGTCCCCATATACACTACTAATAATCTCTATGTCTCCCATATACACTACTAATAATCTCCATGTCCCCCATATCATGACTAATAATCTCTATGTCTCCCATATACACTACTAATAACTCCATGTCCCCCATATTATGCCATACTAATAATCTCTATGTCCCCCATATGCACTACTAATAATCTCTATGTCTCCCATATACACTACTAATAATCTCCATGTCCACATATACACTACTAATCAGCTTTATGTCCCCATATACCACTACTAATAAGCTCTATGTCCCCCATGTACACTACTCTAATAACTCTATGTCTCCCTATATCACTACAAATAATCTCCATGTCCACATATACACTACTAATCAGCTTTATGTCCCACATATCCACGACTAATAATCTCTATGTCCCCATATACACTATACATTACTAATAAGCTCTATGTCCCCATATACACTACTAATAAGCTCTATGTCCCTCATATACACTACTAATAAGTTCTATGTCCCATATACACTACTAATAAGCTCCATGTCCCCGTATACACTACTAATAAGCTCTATGTCCCCGTATACACTACTAATCAGCTTTATGTCCTCCATATACACTACTAATAAGCTCTATGACCTCCATATCCACGACTAATAATCTCTATGTCCCCCATATACACTACTAATAAGCTTCATGTCCTCATATACACTACTAATCAGCTTTATGTCCTCCATATACACTACTAATAAGCTCTATGTCTCCATGTACACTACTAATAAGCTCTATGTCTCACATATACACTACTAATAAGCTCCATGTCCCCGTATACACTACTAATCAGCTTTATGTCCCCATATACACTACTAATAAGCTCCATGTCCTCCATATCCACGACTAATAATCTCTATGTCCCCCATATACACTACTAATAAGCTCCATGTCCTCATATACACTACTAATCAGCTTTATGTCCCCATATACACTACTAATAAGCTCTATGTCTCCATGTACACTACTAATAAGCTCTATGTCTCGCATATACACTACTAATAAGCTCCATGTCCCCGAATACACTACTAATCAGCTTTATGTCCCCCATATACACTACTAATAAGCTCTAAGTACCCCATATCCACGACTAATAATCTCTATGTCCCCCATATACACATATACACTACTAATAAGATCCATGTCCCCATATACACTACTAATAAGCTCTATGTCCCCATATACACTACTAATAAGCTCTATGTCCCCCATATACACTACTAATAAGCTCTATGTTCCGCATATACACTACTAATAAGCTCCATGTCCCCGTATACACGACTAATAATCTCCGTCCCCCATATCCACGACTAATAATCTCTATGTCCCCCATATCCACTACTAATAAGCTCCATGTCCCCCATTTCCACGACTAATAATCTCTGTCCCCATATACACTACTAATAATCTCTATGTCTCCCATATACACTACTAATAATCTCCATGTCCCCCATATCCATGACTAATAATCTCTATGTCCCCCATATACACTACTAATAAGCTCCATGTCCCCCATATGCACTACTAATAATCTCTATGTCCCCCATATGCACTACTAATAATCTCTATGTCTCCCATATACACTACTAATAATCTCCATGTCCACATATACACTACTAATCAGCTTTATGTCCCCATATACACTACTAATAAGCTCTATGTCCCCCATGTACACTACTAATAATCTCTATGTCTCCCATATACACTACAAATAATCTCCATGTCCACATATACACTACTAATCAGCTTTATGTCCCACATATCCACGACTAATAATCTCTATGTCCCCATATACACATATACATTACTAATAAGCTCTATGTCCCCATATACACTACTAATAAGCTCTATGTCCCTCATATACACTACTAATAAGTTCTATGTCCCGCATATACACTACTAATAAGCTCCATGTCCCCGTATACACTACTAATAAGCTCTATGTCCCCGTATACACTACTAATCAGCTTTATGTCCTCCATATACACTACTAATAAGCTCTATGACCTCCATATCCACGACTAATAATCTCTATGTCCCCCATATACACTACTAATAAGCTTCATGTCCTCATATACACTACTAATCAGCTTTATGTCTTCCATATACACTACTAATAAGCTCTATGTCTCCATGTACACTACTAATAAGCTCTATGTCTCACATATACACTACTAATAAGCTCCATGTCCCCGTATACACTACTAATCAGCTTTATGTCCTCCATATACACTACTAATAAGCTCTATGTCCTCCATATCCACGACTAATAATCTCTATGTCCCCCATATACACTACTAATAAGCTCCATGTCCTCATATACACTACTAATCAGCTTTATGTCCTCCATATACACTACTAATAAGCTCTATGTCTCCATGTACACTACTAATAAGCTCTATGTCTCGCATATACACTACTAATAAGCTCCATGTCCCCGAATACACTACTAATCAGCTTTATGTCCCCCATATACACTACTAATAAGCTCTAAGTACCCCATATCCACGACTAATAATCTCTATGTCCCCCATATACACATATACACTACTAATAAGATCCATGTCCCCATATACACTACTAATCAGCTTTATGTCCCCCATATACACTACTAATAAGCTCTATGTCCCCATATACACTATACACTACTAATAAGCTCCATGTCCCCATATACACTACTAATAAGCTCTATGTCCCCATATACACTACTAATAAGCTCTATGTCCCCCATATACACTACTAAGCTCTATGTTCCGCATATACACTACTAATAAGCTCCATGTCCCCGTATACACTACTAGTCAGCTTTATGTCCCCCATATACACTACTAATCAGCTCTATGTCCCCCATATAAACTACTAATAAGCTCCATGTCCTTCATATACAGTCATGGCCAAAAGTTTTGAGAATGACACAAATATTAATTTTTACAAAGTCTACTACTTCACTTTTTCTAATGGCAATTTGCATATACTCCAGAATGTTATAAAGAGTGATCAGCTTAACAGCAATTACTTGCAAAGTCAATATTTGGCTAGAAAATGAACTTTATCCCCCAAAACACATTTCAACATCATTGCAGCCCTGCCTTAAAAGGACCAGCTAACCTCTTTTCAGTGATTGCTCCATTAACACAGGTGTGGGTGTTGATGAGGACATGGCTGGAGATCAATCTGTCATGAATAAGTAAGAATGACACCACTGGACACTTTAAAAGGAGGCTGGTGCTTGGCATCATTGTTTCTCTCCTGTTAACCATGGTTATCTCTAAAGAAACACGTGCAGTCATCATTGCAATGCACAAAAATGGCCTAACAGGGAAGAGTATCGCAGCTGGAAAGATTGCACCTCAGTCAACAATCTATCGCATCATCAAGAACTTCAAGGAGAGAGGTTCCATTGTTGCCAAAAAGGCTCCAGGGTGCCCAAGAAAGACCAGCAAGCGCCAGGACCGTCTCTTAAAAGTGTTTCAGCTGCGGGATCGGGCTACCAGCAGTGCAGAGCTTGCTCAGGAATGGCAGCAGGCAGGTGTGAGTGTATCTGCATGCACTGTGAGGCGGAGACTCTTGGAGCAAGGCCTGAACTCAAGGAGGGCAGCAAAGAAGCCACTTCTCTCCAGAAAAAAACATCATGGACAGACTGATATTCTGCAAAAGGTACAGGCAGTGGACTGCTGAGGACTGAGGTAAAGTTATTTTCTCTGATGAATCCCATTTTCGATTGTTTGGGACATCAGGAAAACGCCTCATTCGGAGAAGACAAGGTGAGTGCTACCACCAGTCTTGTCTCATGCCAACTGTTAAGCATCCTGAAACCATTCATGTGTGGGGTTGCTTCTCAGCCAAGGGAATTGGCTCTCTCACAGTCTTGCCTAAAAACACAGCCATGAATAAAGAATGGTACCAGAATGTCCTCCAAGAGCAACTTCTCCCAACCCTCCAAGAGCAGTTTGGCGATCAACAATGCCTTTTCCAGCATGATGGAGCACCTTCCCATAAAGCAAAGGTGATAACTAAATGGCTCAGGGAACAAAACATAGAGATTTTGGGTCCATGGCCTGGAAACTCCCCAGATCTTAATCCCATTGAGAACTTGTGGTCAATCATCAAGAGACGGGTGGACAAACAAAAACCTAAAAATTCTGACAAAATGAAAGCATTGATTGTGCAAGAATGGACTGCTATCAGTCAGGATTTGGTCCAGAAGTTGATTGAGAGCATGCCAGGGAGAATTGCAGAGGTCCTGAAGAAGAAGGGTCAACACTGCAAATATTGACTTGCTGCATTAACTCATTCTAACTGTCAATATAAGCTTTTGTTACTCAAATGTTTGCAATTATTATATTTCTGTCTGTGATAAAAACATCTGTCAAACACACATAAAAACCAGAGGGCGGCAGATCATGTGAAAATATAATATTTGTGTCATTCTCAAAACTTTTGGCCATGACTGTACACTACTAATAAGCTCTATGTCCCCATATACACTACTAATAAGCTCTATGTCCCCCATATACACTACTAATAAGCTCTATGTTCCGCATATACACTACTAATAAGCTCCATGTCCCCGTATACACTACTAGTCAGCTTTATGTCCCCCATATACACTACTAATAAGCTCCATGTCCTTCATATACACTACTAATAAGCGCTATGTCCCCCATGCATTCCGGCTGCTTTTTCAGCCAAGTCTCAAAAATACGCTACTGGTCTGTGTTTCCAGCTGCAATGCAGACACATGAGGCTTCATTGTAACAGACAACAACTCTAGTTCACAGAAATATTAAATGTCCGTTAATAAAAATTAGGAGACCACTAGAAAGCAAAAAAAAACCCAGAAGAATAAAACTAAACACAAAATAACAGTTACTATGGAAACAAATAGGTCTGGATAGGAGCTGTGGGCACAAAACGATACAATAAGTTTAATCAAAACAGTTCTCAGATTAGCTATAGAATTATATTTTTGATGCCGTTTAATGCCATTTTTTTTACTACCAAGACCGAGCGATGTGGAAGGTGGGGATTATATGACGGCACTACAGACGGCCCCTCGCAGGGTTGTACAAACACGGAGTCTTGAGCGATTCATCTTCTATAAAGGGCCCAGATGACGGGACTCCTTCCCGACTCCTCTTCTAAAGGTTGCAGATAACACACAGGAGGAAAGTTCGGCTCTGCTGGAGGAGGCAGCTGTTGTCAGCGTATGTTTCTAATATCATCTTGCACAGATTCCTAAATGTTTCATAACTGGGGATCTGATCTTCCCGCACGGCGCAGGCGGCTGGCGAAAAATCATTTGTTTTCCGGACAAGATTTGCCATTCAATTATTATAAGAAATGTACAACACGCTCGCACTGATTGACCCACACAGGCTCTCAGAGCTCATACATTTATGCTACAATTTAACCAGCTGCTGCCAGGTTTAAAACTAATCAAGAATCTGGCTCTTACAGAGGCCCATCAATCATCACTATGGACCCCAGGAACCCACTCTAATTAGCCCTGGAGACCCCCAGATACTCTGTGCTGCAAACATTTACTCCCTACATCAACATTGTCATAATTAAAGGGTTATCCCCAAAATATTGAGGTTATTTCACATCATGAGGATATGCAATAATTAACTGATCGTTGAGGGTCTGAGAGCTTGGACCCCCACGATCCAGAGACTGAGGCTGTGGAAACGGAGCCGGGTTCTGCAAAGCTCCATCATAAACGGCAGAGGGTCAATCAGATGCATTTCCGCTATATGCAACACCGGGATCTGCAGAGCCTCATCATGAATGGCGGAGTGTTGTGTTTCGGTAGCTGAGGAGGACAGGAACAACAGCAGGGCAGCAGAGCACCTGAGATGTTGGTAACTGATGGGTTGCAGATTCCTAAACTAACGACACAACTAGAGGTAGCCGTGGAGCGTTCCTACGTTGATCCTAGATGCCTCGTCACAGCCTGAGAGATAACTACACCTAAAGGCCGAAAGATGAAAGCTATCTGCCCCGGAGCAGATCCCCAAAGAAAATAGGAAGCCCTCAAACATATAATGGCAGTTAGACAAGATGAAAACACAAACATAGGCAGAAAATAGATTGAGCAAACGCTGGGGCCACAAGCTGACTAAATAGGATAGGAAAGGAGAGATTACTTTCTGCAACCCAGAAAACCCTACAAAAATCCAACAATTCTGATTACAAAAATACTGAGATCACACGATCTCGCCTCCCACTAAATCAGATCTCAGTGTGAACAAAACCAAGCTGCAGCCGCTGAAGAAACAGGAAAAAGCAAATGAGCAAATAACAGTGGCTGCAGATAAACTGTGAGGAGCTCAGGCCCCAGGAGGGGACCTGGCTGACCTCCACAAAGGTGCAGAAAACAATGCAAAAAGCAAGCACAAAAAGAAAAGCAAAAAATATCTTATCTGAAAGCAGGAGATGCAGGCAAGACTCCAGCAAACTTTCAAATGAACCAGTCACCACAATTGAGACGAGAACAATCGATCACCGGCAACCATCATGGGAGGGAACCTCCCTTATATCAGACCAGTTAGTGAACCCAGATTGCCATTCCTCACTGAAAGGTTCAGTACTGTCTGTAACCACCAGAGGGAGCCTCTGCTCAGAAACCATCTCTAGCACATTCATAACAGCGGAGGGTCGAGCAGATGCATCTCCGCTATATGCAACACCAGGATCTGCAGAGCCCCATCATGAATGGCAGAGGGTCTAGCAGATGCATCTCCACTATATGCAACACCGGAATCTGCAGAGCCCATCATGAATGGCGGAGGGTCTAGCAGATGCATCTCTGCTATATGCAACACCAGGATCTGCAGAGCCCCATCATGAATGGCGGAAAGTCGAGCAGATGCATCTCCGCTATATGCAACACTGGGATCTGCAGAGCCCCATCATGAATGGCGGAGGGTCGAGCAGATGCATCTCCGCTATATGCAACACCGGGATCTGCAGAGTCCCATCATGAATGGCGGAAAGTCGAGCAGATGCATCTCCGCTATATGCAACACCGGGATCTGCAGAGTCCCATCATGAATGACGGAGGGTGTAGCAGATACATCTCCGCTATATGCAACATCGGGATCTGCAGAGTCGCATCGTGAATGGCGGAAAGTCGAGCAGATGCATCTCCGCTATATGCAACACCGGGATCTGCAGAGTCCCATCATGAATGGCGGAAAGTCGAGCAGATGCATCTCCGCTATATGCAACACCGGGATCGGCAGAGCCCCATCATGAATGGCGGAGGGTCTAGCAGATGCATCTCCGCTATATGCAACATCGGGATCTGCAGAGTCCCATCATGAATGGCGGAAAGTCGAGCAGATGTATCTCCGCTATATGCAACACCGGGATCTGCAGAGCCCCATCATGAATGGCGGAAAGTCGAGCAGATGCATCTCCGCTATATGCAACATTGGGATCTGCAGAGCCCCATCATGAATGGCGGATGGTCGAGCAAATGCATCTCCGCTATATGCAACACCGGGCTCTGCAGAGTCCCATCATGAATGGCGGAGGGTCAAGCAGATGCATCTCCACTATATGCAACACCTGTCTCTGCAGAGCCACATCATGGATAGCGGATGGTCTAGCAAATGCATCTCCACTATATGCAACACCGGGATCTGCAGAGTCCCATCATGAATGGCGGAAAGTCGAGCAGATGCATCTCCGCTATATGCAACATCGGGATCTGCAGAGCCCCATCATGAATGGCGGAGGGTAGAGCAGATGCATCTCCGCTATATGCAACACCGGGATCGGCAGAGCCCCATCATGAATGGCGGAGGGTCTAGCAGATGCATCTCCGCTATATGCAACATCGGGATCTGCAGAGTCCCATCATGAATGGCGGAAAGTTGAGCAGATGCATCTCCGCTATATGCAACACGGGATCTGCAGAGCCCCATCATGAATGGCGGAAAGTCGAGCAGATGCATCTCCGCTATATGCAACATTGGGATCTGCAGAGCCCCATCATGAATGGCGGATGGTCGAGCAAACGCATCTCCGCTATATGCAACACTGGGCTCTGCAGAGTCCCATCATGAATGGCGGAGGGTCAAGCAGATGCATCTCCACTATATGCAACACCTGTCTCTGCAGAGCCACATCATGGATGGCGGATGGTCTAGCAAATGCATCTCCACTATATGCAACACCGGGATCTGCAGAGCACCATCATGAATGGTGGAGGGTCGAGCAGATGCATCTCCGCTATATGCAACACCGGGATCTGCAGAGCCTCATCATGAATGGCGGAGGGTCGAGCAGATGCATCTCCGCTATATGCAACACTGGAATCTGCAGAGCCCCATCATGAATGGCGGAAAGTCGAGCAGATGCATCTCCGCTATATGCAACACTGGGATCTGCAGAGCCCCATCATGAATGGCGGAGGGTCTAGCAGATGCATCTCTGCTATATGCAACACCGGGATCTGCAGAGTCCCATCATGAATGGCGGAAAGTCGAGCAGATGCATCTCCGCTATATGCAACATCGGGATCTGCAGAGCCCCATCATGAATGGCGGAGGGTAGAGCAGATGCATCTCCGCTATATGCAACACCAGGATCTGCAGAGCCCCATCATGAATGGAGGAGGGTCTAGCAGATGCATCTCCGCTGTATGCAACACCGGGATCTACAGAGCCTCATCATGAATGGCGGAGGGTCAAGCAGATGCATCTCCACTATATGCAATACTGGGATCTGCAGAGCCCCATCATAAATGGCGGAGGGTCGAGCAGATGCATCTCCGCTATATGCAACACCAGGATCTGCAGAGCCCCATCATGAGTGGCGGAGGGTCTAGCAGATGCATCTCCGCTATATGCAACACCGGGATCGGCAGAGCCCCATCATGAATGGCGGAGGGTGTAGCAGATGCATCTCCGCTATATGCAACATCGGGATCTGCAGAGTCCCATCATGAATGGCGGAAAGTCGAGCAGACGCATATCCGCTATATGCAACACCGGGATCTGCAGAGCCCCATCATGAATGGCGGAGGGTCGAGCAGATGCATCTCCGCTATATGCAACACTGGGATCTGCAGAGCCCCATCATGAATGGCGGATGGTCGAGCAAATGCATCTCCGCTATATGCAACACCGGGCTCTGCAGAGCCCCATTATGAATGGCGGAGGGTCAAGCAGATGCATCTCCACTATATGCAACATCTGGCTCTGCAGAGCCCCATCATGAATGGCGTAGGGTCAAGCAGACGCATCTCCACTATATGCAACACCTGTCTCTGCAGAGCCACATCATGAATGGGGATGGTCTAGCAAATGCATCTCCGCTATATGCAACACCGGGATCTGCAGAGCACCATCATGAATGGTGGAGGGTCGAGCAGATGCATCTCCGATATATGCAACACTGGGATCTGCATCATTGGGGAGGTCCACGTGGTCTGAACCCCATCAATCAGTACATTTTCCCCTATGCTACGGATTATGACTTAAGGGGTTACTCACAAAACTATCTCTCAATTCACTACTATGGAGAGAAGCTAGATGGGGGGTTATTTGGTGCGTGACCGCAGGTACACCGCTATCTATAGAGCAAACGATCTCACTAGTCGTTTGCTGCTCTACAGAGGGGACATCATTGCTGCAGACCATAACGACACAAACGCCGTTTCGTGAATGGTTACTGATCGCCAGTCGTATCATGACCCCGGTCGGTCTGGGTGAGCGGACCCTTACTTTTGTAGTCATTTGGTTGCCATCATAAAGCTCCACATGGATGATCTACTCTGGGGAGCACCGGCAGAGGTAACATAAAGAGCAATACATAATTTGACAAGCAGGTCTCAGGCCTCGCAGAAGAAAACTTAAGCAGCCGCTCTACGCCACTATTGTTGCGGATATGGGTAGTGTTGAGAAATCTACAAAGAAAAGGAGCGGTCAGCTGGACAGATCAGTAAACAGCAGCGGGTCCGCGTCTCCCTGACACAATGTATGCTGTCGGTTACTGCAATCAGAAACAGACTTGCTGGAGATCTGTTGTGTGAGATCGGCCTCTGAGTTTAGTACGGAGACCACGTCAGGGCCGGTCGCACTCCGGTGGATTACTACATGGTTTAGTGGCGCTTCTACCACACACCTGTGCCTACTGCGCTCCCATCACATACCTGAGCGCTGAGCTCACAAGCCTGAAGCCATGTTCCTAACAAAGAGCGACTGTTCAGCCAAACAAGCAGCTCCTCTTGTTGTCAGGACATTCTTCCAGACTTATTAGCTCCCCCTCATTCATCGGTGAATGTAAAGTACACAGCCTGGGTGTGGAAAATAATCCACCATAATATAAGCGCAATGGGAATTCTAGAGTAAATCTAAAGAGAAACGGTGCACCTGCACAAGGATCACTTAAAAGGAGCGTCCCCCCCATCGTGCATAGTGATGGCAGATCGCTCGGATATGCAGCCACTTTATCATTGCGGGGGTCCGAACAGAAGCACCCTTCATTCTCAGGTGCAGGAGAGACCCAGAGGGCATCGCCCACCGATCAGAAGTGATGAATGTCCTTCTGATACACCATTTTACAAGAAGAGAAGAATTTCAAAAAAAGTGGTGAATGGTCCTTTTGATGCAGATTCCTCACAAACTTAAAGGGAATCTGTCAGCAGGTTTTTACTACCTCATCTGAGAGGAGTATTATGTAGGAAAAAGACCCTGATTCCAGCGATGTGTCACTTAGATTACTGGGTGCAGCCGTTGTAATACAATCAGTTTTAAATGTAGCATGTAGCAGAACTGAGAAAGCTGCCCCCGCCCACACCGGGCTCTCTATGTACAATGTCTGTTGACAGTGAGCTGCTTATCACAGGAGGGTTTGCACATGCAGTAGTCCAGGCAGTGATAATTTCCTGGTGATAACACCTTCACTGTATGGAAACAAC
This sequence comes from Oophaga sylvatica, assembly GCA_033576555.1. NCBI lineage: Eukaryota > Metazoa > Chordata > Amphibia > Anura > Dendrobatidae > Oophaga > Oophaga sylvatica. The sequence continues at coordinate 936,941,957 of JARQOD010000001.1, forward strand.
AGCACACAGCCCAATAAGAGACACATTTCTGAAATCTGTGTCTCAGCCCCTACTTGCTGCCCTCCTATTACATAGCAAAAATCTGCTGACAGATTCCCTTTAAAAAGAACCAGTTATCGGGATTTTATACCCCAAAAGAATAGTCGTGCGGAGTAAATCCTTACTTTCCTTGGATAAATTTGTTTTGCAGTTTTAGAAAAATTCAAAGCTGAAATTATATGCTAAGAAGCTGCAAATGTGGTGGGCAGAGTCTGCACTTACAGCTCTCCTGTCTACTGTCCGACTGACAGGTCACTCATGTTTCAGTGATACGTCCGTCACTAAAAAAAAAATGACTTTGGCTCACTACAGCACCAGAAGAAACACTTGTAAATTGAAAGACTGTTGATGCTCAGATCTTTGAGGACACCGGACTTAATTAGTCAATAGAAAAAAAATTTTTACCAAAATTTTAAATATTTTTTCTAGGTACCGGATTAGGCCGGGGTCACACTTGCGATAAACTCGCACGAGTCTCACACCTCAATACCCGGCACTGCTGCCGGCACTTGGACAGGAGCGTTCAGTTGCATAGAAATACATACAGCTGCACACTCCGGACTCGAGTGCCAGCAGCAGACCCGGGTATTGAGGTGTGAGACTCGTGCGAGTTTATCGCAAGTGTGACCCCGGCCTAAGGAGCACAAGTGAAGAGCAGTCAGTTTTTGCACTTTTATCCCCACTGTACCCCTGAGAGGGTCACATCCGCAATAAAAAAAAAACAAAAAAACATTTTTTTTAAATATCACCGTAATAAAAACACCTCCAATTTTTATGCCTTAAGTGGATTTCATCTGAAAACCTCTAAACTAAAAACTTTTAAAACAGGAACATACTTTTCATAAGTACCCCACTTGTGTTTTTAATGTTTTTTTTTTTCCAGTTTTTCGACACAACACTGTTATAGAGGACATGTCACCAGTGGCCAGATTTGCTCTTACTTTATTCCCATTGCCTCCCTGAATATTGCAGGTTTATTTTTCTTACGGTTGGAGATCTATAGTGTTTGGTACAAGTTTTAATGATCTTCACCAAGTAGGCGTCTTCTGGGGCTGCTCTGTACAATTACTATGAACACCACCCCCTCAGTAAAAAACATAAACCATTAGCACTAAATAAAGCCCTAATTTATGGAGCAAAATGGTGTTTTCTTTTTTAAATTACATTAAAAAACACTGCGATACCCAGCAGCAGAAACTGACCACATCTGACCTGGTGACGGGTTCACCTTAACAGCGTCAAGACAAAATATATACACAATACAGTCACACAAATACACCCCACATCAGTGACGGTGGGGACAGGTCCTTTAAAACAGCGAGTATGATATGGATCAGTATCACGTAAATTTTGGCAGCTATTCCGCCCGTGGACGGCTTTATACTCCTCTTTGCCCAATTCGGATGATGCAAATGTCTACATTCTCCAATGCAATCGCTTCGGAGTAGTAATTTTTTTTTCTAAAGAAGAGAAAACATTGGTTCTTGTTTTCCTCTTTTTTTTTTTTAATAGAACTCCCTATTTAATCTTTTTTCACAATTCTTTTGTGCATGTTTAGGGGGCGCATACTGTTAGCAGGATGGCCTCTATTCTCTATAGCACAGGAACATGGCTGCTTTTGGAAACTAAAATTGTGGTGGAAAAGACCTAACCAGTCAGCTGTACATAAAGTACTGCTTATAACTTACATAGGTGACCCGAGAAAGACCCCACTATCAATGGCCGCAGCCCTAGCATTTATGTGCCCAGAGTTTGGAGCGTGAATGTAAATGATTACAAGCAAATGTACAATGCAGAGCGCCAAGACAATAGGCTGAAATTAATTCTGCTCAATATTAAATTTTATATTATTAATTGTATCACTTAGGCTAAGTGCACACGTTGCGGAATTGCCGCGGTAATTTCCGCGGCAATCCTGAACCTCCCTGCCGCAGGAAATGCGCAGTTTTTTTGGTATGTGTATTCCCGCCAGAATGCTAGCATTTTCCTAGCGATCTGTAGCATCGCTTGGAAAACTGATTGACAGGTTGGTCTCACGAGTCAAACATTGTTTGACAAGTGTGACCAACTTTTTACTATTGATGCCGCCTATGCCGCATCAATAGTAAAAAGATCTAATGTAAAAATAATAAAAAAAAATAATAAATCGTGATATTCTCACCTTCCGGCGGCCCCGCATTGCGACAATGACCCCAGATGACGTAGCATCACGCGAGACCGCTACGTCATCTGGGTGATTCTCGCAATGCATCACTGGGAACAGGATTGGCCGGGAGCGTCGCTGAGGAGCGGTAAAGCTGCGGGGGCCGCCGGAAGGTGAGAATATCATGATTTTTTATTTTAATTATTATTTTAACATGGATATGGTACCCAGGGCCTGGAGGAAAGTCTCCTGTCCTCCAGACCCTGGGTATCATCCGCACATGAACCGCTCACTTTGCGCATGGTGGGCATAGCCACATGCGGAAAGTAATCGGTTCAATGCATTCCTATGGCGGCGGAATCACCGCGATTCCGCAAAAAGAATGAGCATGCTGCTTTTTTGGGATGCGATTGAGGAATCCCATAGGATAGAATGAGTTGCATTGGGTAAGCGTTTTTGCCACGTTTTTCGCCGCGAAAAACCGCAGCAAAAACGCTAAGAATCCTCAACGTGTGCACTTAGCCTTAAGTGCTCAGAATTAAGTATGCCGACATCCCCTATGTACACCGTATGAGCTCATACGTAGTCCCACTATATGCCCCACACATAGATACGTACACAGTGCGAGCAACACATAGCTCCCCTATATACAGTGCCCCACATAGCTTCCTATATGCAGAATCAACCCTACATAGCCCCCTACGGTATGCGTACCACAAAGGCCCCCTATGTACAGTACAAGCCCCACATAGCCACCTATATACAGTATGAGCCCCACATAGCCCCTATACACAGTATGAGCCCAACATAGCCCCTATATACAGTATGAGCCCAACATAGCCCCCTATATACAGTATGAGCCCAACATAGCCCGCTATGTAGAGCCACCCACTTCTTATATGCATCATGCCTACACAGCCCTTATATACAGTATGAGGCCCCACACAGCCACCTATACAGTACAAGCCCCACATAGCCACCCCATATACAGTGTGAGCCCCTGATGTAGCTTCATATATAAAGCATCAAACTCACATAGCCTCCCTCCTTATATACAGTATAAGACTCCACACAGCCCTTATATATATTATATAATATATTATATAGCAAGGCCCTCTACATAGCCTCCTATATACAGTATGATCCCCTACAGCCTCCTATATACAGTAAGAACCTCTACATAGCATCCTATAAACATCAGCCTCCTACATACAGTAAGAACCTCAACATAGCCTCCTATATACAGTAAGAGCCTCAACATGGCCTCCTATAAACAGCAAGAGCCTCTACATAGCCTCCTAT
>JARQOD010000001.1:936945540-937205854 GCA_033576555.1 Oophaga sylvatica
TATTTCTAGGTTCTTCAAAGTAGTCACCTTTGCTTTGATGACTGCTTTGCACACTCTTGGCATTCTCTTGATGACTTCAAGAGGTAGTCACTGGAAATGGTTTTTCACTTCCACAGGTGTGCCCTGTCAGGTTTAATAAGTGTGATTTCTTGCCTTATAAATGGGTGGGCCATCGTTGTGTTGTGCATAAGTCTGGTGGATACACAGCGATAGTCCTACTGAACAGACTGTTTGAATTGTATTATGACAAGAAAAAGCAGCTAAGTAAAAAAAAAACAAATGGCCATCATTACTTTAAGAAATGAAGGTCATCATGTCCGAAAAATTGGGAAAACTTTGAAAGTGTCCCCAAGGCAGTTGCAAAAACCATCAAGCGCTACAAAGAAATTGGTCACATGAGACTGCCCCAGGAAAGGAAGACCAAGAGTCACCACTGCTTCTGAGGATAAGTTTATCCGAGTCACCAGCCTCAGAAATCGCAGGTTTACAGCAGCTCAGATTAGAGACCAATCAATGCCACACAGAGTTCTAGCAGCAGACACATCTTGCAACAACTGCAGAGGAGACTTGTGCAGCAACAAGCAGAAGAGACTTGTTTGGGCTAAAGAACACAAGGAATGGACATTAGACCATGGAAATCTGTGCTTTGGTCTGATGAGTCCAAATTTGATATCTTGGTTCCAACCACTGTGTCTTTGTGCGATGCAGAAAAGGTGAACGGATGGACTCTACATTGCCTGATTCCCACCGTGAAGCATGGAGGAGGAGGTGTGATGGTATGGGGTGCTTGCTGGTGACATTGTTGGGGATTTATTCAAATTGAAGGCATCTGAAGCAGCATGGCTACCACAGCATCTTGCAGTTGCATGCTATTCCATCCGGTTTGCGTTTAGTTGACCCATCATTTATTTTCAACAGGACAATGACCCAAACACACCTCCAGGCTGTGTAAGGGCTATATGACCAAGAAGAGAGTGATGGTGCTACGCCAGATGACCTGGCCTCCACAGTCACCAGACCTGAACCCAATCGAGATGGTTTGGGGGAGCTGGACCGCAGAGTGAAGGCAAAAGGTCCAACAAGTGCAAGTATCTCTGGGAACTCCTTCAAGATTGTTGTAAGACCATTTCTGGTGACTACCTCTTGAAGCTCATCAAGAGAATGCCAAGAGTGGCAAAGCAGTCATCAAAGCAAAAGGTGACTACTTTGAAGAACCTACAATATAAGACTAATTTCAGTTGTTACACACTTTTTGTTAAGTATATAATTCCACATGTGTTAATTCATAGTTTTGATGCCTTCATGTGAATGCCAATTTTCATAGTCATGAAAATACAGAAAAATCTTTGATGAGAAGGTGTGTCCAAAATTTTGGTATGTACTGAATATATATATATATAATATATATATTAATAAAATCTTTTTTTTTTCATTTTAAAAAATTACAAAAAGGAAAAATGGTTGATTAAAAAGTTTGGGCACCCTTGGAGATTTGTGTGCTCAGATAACTTTGTACCAATGTTTCAGACCTTAACCCTATACGCCATCGGACGTTACTACCCGTCCATGGTACCTGGGCCCGTATGACCATGGACGGATAGTACGTCTCGTGCGATCGGACGCGCTCCCTGGGGGAGCGCAGCCGATCGCGCCCGTGTCAGCTGATATCACAGCTGACACCCATGACTGTGTGTCAGGAGCGGTCACGGACCGCTCCCGCACATTAACCCCTTGCACACCGCGATCAAACATGATCGCGGTGTACTGGGGGCACAGGGGAGGATCGCGCAGGGTTGGGGCTCCCTGCGCGCCCCCCTGAGACCCTCAGAGCAGCGCGATGTGATCGCGCTGTTCTGAGGGCTTCCTCCTCCCAGACCCGGATCCAAGATGCGCCGGGGTCCTGGAGGAGAGGCTACCTCAGTGCCTGCCGAGAGCAGCACTGAGAAGCCTGCTGCACTGCCTGAGCGATCGCTGGTGTGACAGAGGCTGTGCACACTGTCACACCAGCGATCTGATAAAATACAGTGATGTCCACCCTGGACAAGTAAAAAAAGTTAAAAAAATAAAAATAAACATGTTTTTAAAAAAAATCCAAAATAAATAAAAAAAATATATATATATTCCCCAATAAATTCACTTCTTCCTGTAAATAAAAAAACAAAGCAATAAAGTACACATATTTGGTATCGCCGCGTCCATAACGACCCCCCCTATAAAATTGTCCCACTAGTTAACCCCTTTAGTGAACCCCTTAAAAAAAAAAAAAAAAACGAAGCAAAAAATCAATGCTTTATCATCATACCGCCGAACAAAAAGTGGAATAACACGCGATCAAAAGACCGATATAAAAAAACAAATGGTACCGCTGAAAACGTCATCTGTCCCGCAAAAACGAGCCATCATACGCATCATCAGCGAAAAAATAAAAAAGTTATAGCTCGCAGAATAAAGCGATGCAAAAATAATTATTTTTTATATAAAATTGTTTTTATTCTATCAAAGCGCCAAAACATGAAAAAATGTTATAAATGAGGTATCGCATAATCGTACTGACCCGAAGAATTAAAACTGCTTTATCAATTTTACCACACGCGGAACGTATAAACGCCTCCCCAAAATAAATTCATGAATTGCTGATTTTTGTTCATTCTAACCTCCCAAAAATCGAAATAAAAAGCGATCAAAAATGTCACGTGCTCAAAATGGTACCAATAAAAACGTCAACTCGCCCGCAAAAAATAAGACCTCACCATGACTCTGTGGGCCAAAATATGCAAAAATTATAGCTTCTCAAAATGTGATGATGCAAAAACTATTTTTGCAATAAAAAGCGTCTTTTAGCGTGACAGCTGCCAATCATAAAAACCCGCTATAAATAGTAAATCAAACCCCCCTTTATCACCCCTTAGTTAGGGAAAATAATAAAATTAAAAAAAAGTATTTATTTTTCCATTTTCCCATTAGGGTTGGGTTAGGGTGCGGCTAAAGTTAGGGTTAGGTTGGCGCTAAAGTTAGATTAGGGTTAGGGTTGGGATAGGGTGTGTTAGGGTTAGGTTTGTGGTTAGGGTTGGGACTAGGGTTAGGGGTGTTTGGGGTTAGGGTTGGAGTTAGAATTGGGGGGTTTCCGCGTTTAGCACATCAGGGGCTCTCCAAATGTGAACATGGCGTCTGATCTCAATTCCAGCCAATTCTGCGTTGAAAAAGTCAAACGGTGCTCCTTCTTCTCCTCTGCCATGCGTCCAAACAGTAGTTTTATCCCACATATGGGGTATCAGCGTACTCGACCCCAAGAGTTATTGTGCAATTTGTCCTATTTCTTCTGTTACCCTTGGAAAATAAAAAACTGGGGCGAAAATATATTTTTTGTACAAAAAAAATATTTTTTTTTTTTTACGCTGTACATTATAAACTTCTGTGAAGCACTTGGGGCTTCATAGCGCTCACCACACATCTAGATAAGTTCCTTGTGGGTCTATTTTCCAAAATGGGGTCACTTGTGGGGGTTTCCACTGTTTAGGCGCATCAGGGCTCTCCAAATGCACATGACGCCCCCAGACCATTCCATCAAAGTCTGCAATCCAAAACGTCACTACTTCCCTTCCGAGCCCTGACGTGCGCCCATACAGTAGTTTTTCCCACATATTGGGTATCAGCGTACTCAGGACAAATTGGACAACAACTTTTGGGGTCCAATTTCTCCTGTACCCTTGTGAAAATAAAATATTGGGGGCGAAAAAATCATTTTTGTAAAAAAAAAAAGATTTTTTATTTTTACGCTGTACTTAAAACTTCTGTAAGCACTTCGGGGTTCAAAGTGCTCACCACACATCTAGATAAGTTCCTTGTGAGGTTCTTTTTGCCAAAATGGGTCACTTTTGGGGGGTTTTCCACGTGTATAGGTCATCAGGGGCTCTCCAAATGTGACATGACGCCCCAGACCATTCCATCAAAGTCTGCAATCCAAAACGTCACTACTTCCCTCCGACCCCGACGTGCGCCCATACAGTAGTTTTCTCTCCACATATTGGGTATCAGCGTACTCAGGACAAATTGGAAAAAAAACTTTTGGTTTGGGTTCCATTTCTTCTGTTACCTTGTGAAAATAAAATATTGGGGGCGAAAAAAATCATTTTGTAAAAAAAAAAGGATTTTTTTTTTTACGGCTGTACGTTATAAACTTTAGTGAAACACCGGGGGTTAAAATTCTCACCACACATCTAGATAAGTTCCTTGAGGGTCTAGTTTCCAAAATGGGTCATTTATGGGGGTTTCCACTGTTTAGGCAGATCAGGAGCTCTCCAAACACACATGGCGTCCAGCCAATTCTGCGTTGAAAAGTCAGACGGCGCTCCTTCCCCTTCCAAACTCTGCCATGCACCCAAAACAGTGTTTACCCCCACATATGGGGTATCAGCGCACTCAGGCCAAATTGCACAATAACTTTTGGAGTCTTGTTACCCTTGGAAAAATAAAAATTGGGGTGAAAAGATCATTTTTGTGGAAAAAATTATGATTTTAAATTTTACGGCTCTACATTATAAACTTGTGAGGCCTTGGGGGTTCAAATTGCTCACCAAAGATCTAGAAAAGTTCCTTAGGGGTCTATTTCCCAAATGGGTCATTGTGGGGGGTTTCCACTGTTTAGGCACATCAGGGCTCTCCAAATGCAACATGGCATCCAATCCAATTCCAGCCAATTTTAGTTTGAAAAAGTCAAACGGCGCTCCTTCCCTTACGAGCTCTGCCGTGTGCCCAAACAGTGGTTTTCCCCCACATATTGGGTATTGGCGTACTCAGGAGAAATTGCATAACAACCTTATCTGTCCATTTTCTCCTTTTACCCTTGTGAAAAAAAAAAAAAGTTTGTAAAAGATCATTTTTGTGGCTAAAAAGTTAAATATTCATTTTTTCCTTCCACGTTGCTTTAGTTCCTGTGAAGCACCTGAAGGGTTAATAATCTTCTTGAATGTGGTTTTGAGTACCTTGAGGGGTGCAGTTTTTAGAATGGTGTCACTTTTGGCTATTTGGCTATTTTCTGCCATATAGACCCCTCAAAGTGACTTCAAATGAGAGGTGGTCCCTAAAAAAAATGGCTTTCTAAATTTTGTTGTAAAAATGAGAAATCGCTGGTCAACTTTTAACCCTTATAACTTCCTAACAAAAAAAAATTTTGGTTCCAAAATTGTGCTGATGTAAAGTAGACATGTGGGAAATGTTATTTCTTAACTATTTTGTGTGATATATTTCTCTGTTTTAAGGGAATAAAAATTCAAAGTTTGAAAATTGCAAAATTTTAAAAATTTTCGCCATATTTGCGTTTTTTTTCAAAAATAAATGCAAGTTATATCGAAGAAATTTTACTTCTAACGTGAAGTACAATATGTCACGAGAAAACAGTCTCAGAATCGTGAAGATCCGTTGAAGCGTTCCAGAGTAATAACCTCATAAAGAGACAGTGGTCAGAATTGTAAAAATTGGCCCGGTCATTAACGTGCAAACCACCCTTGGGGGTGAAGGGGTTAATTAGCCTGTTAAGGTTATGGCTTGTTCACTGTCATTGTTAGAAAAGGCTAGGTGATGCAAATTTCCCAGCTTTATAAAACCAGCCTCCTCTGACCTTATACCAAAGAAACAGAAGCCATGGGTTCTTCTAAGAAGCTGCCTTGTAGTCTGAAAATAAATGGTGGCGGCCCACAAAGCATTAGAATGTTAGAAGAAAGCAAAGCGTTTTCAAGTTGCCCTTTCCTCAGTTCAAACTGTAATTAGCTAATGGCAGTTAGCAGGGACAGTGGAGGTCAAGATAAGATCTGGAAGACCAAGCAAAATTTCAGTGTGAGCTGCTTATAAGGTTGTTAGACAGGCAAATCAGATCCCCTGTTTGATTGCAAAAAGACCTTCAGAAAGATTAGCAGACTATGGAGTTGTGGTACATTGTTCTACTGTTCAGAGACACCTGCACAAATATGGCCTTCATGGAAGTCATCAGTCGAAAACCTCTCTTCATCCTCACCATGAAATTCAGCGTCAGAAGTATGCTAAGAACATCTAAACAAGCCTGAAACATTTTGGAAACAAGTCCTATGGACCAACGAGTTTAAAATAGAACTTTTTTGGCAACAATTATCAAAGGTATGTGTGGAGAAGAAAGGGCACAGAATTTCAAGAAAAGGACATCTTGCCAACCATTAGTCATAGAGGTGGAACAATCATGTTTTGGGGTTGTGTTGCAACAAGCGTTTGAAGCAAACATAAGACCATCTGTAATAAAGCTGAAGTTGAAAAAAGGATGGATTCTAAAAAGGTTATTCATCCTAAACACACTTCAAAATCCACAATAGATGACCTCAAAAGGCGCAAGCTGAAGGTTTTACATTGGCCTTCAAGTCCCCTGATCTGAACGTCATTGAAAATGTGTGGCTAGTCCTCAAAACAGCAGTGCATGCCAGGCAACCCAGGAATCTCACAGAACTGGAAGAATTTTCCAAGGAAGAATGGGTAAAAATCCCTCAAATTGAAAGACTCTTGTCTGGCTGCAAAAAGCATTTTCAAGCTGTAATACTTTCAAGAGGGGATGCTACTTGGTACTAACCATGTAGGGTGCCCAAACTTTTACATCTACCCATTTTCCTTTTTGCAATTTTTACAATATAAAAGATGGAAATATTTTTTTTGCCTAAAATATAAAATAAATGTGTCATATTTAACATTAGGCCTTTTAGAGATTATTTTATCTTCAGCTATTCACAATAACAGTAAATTTGAACAGGGTGCCCAAACTTTTACATGTCACTGTATAGGGTTTGTGGCGTTGTAAGGGGATGGAAAGTGTACCCCTTTAAGTGTTATGTATATATATATAGTACTGTATGTATAATGTTCTATTATTATTGCTGCTATGTATATAGTTTCATAGGGAAAGCGTGGTACTTAAATTCAGCCACTAGATGGGGAATTTTAGTGTGTATAGTTGCAACATAAGAGTTTCACATAGGAAACAATTAATAGTAGGAGGGGCTGATGTGTGGTAAGTCATGCACATTTCCTTATTAGAGTTAGGGCTGGACACCCAAACAGTCCACAAGGCCTATAGGCCCAGGACAGCACAGCAGCCACGTAACATAGAAGGAGTAAGGCCCAGCCATTTGCTACAGCAGGACACCACAGTTGGGGAGCCAATAGTGGTTCCAGTATGTAGCAACTCATCACATGGGCAGATACCCTTAGGACCAGGGCAAAATGGCCAAGGGAACCCACTGATGCTGTGAGTATAGATGGTAAAGAAGTGGTGCCAGCACAGGGGACAGTACAGAAGGGAAGGTCTCTCTCCCAGTGCCTTATGACTTTGGGAACTAATGATCTTGTGTCTGGGGCGAAACAGACCGAGGGATGTATATCTGTAGCAGAGCTGTACAGAGAGAATGCTGAGGAACCGTCTGGACGGTCCGACCCAGGTCCGTGCTGTGTAACATAGTAACATAGTTATTAAGGTTGAAGGAAGACTTTAAGTCCATCTAGTTCAACCCATATCCTATCCTAACCTGCCCTAACATGTTGATCCAGAGGAAGGCAAAAAAAAAACCAAGTGGAAAGACTTCACATTGGGAAAAAAAATTCCTTCCCGACTCCACATTCGGCAATCAGACTAGCTCCCTGGATCAACGCTGTATCTAGGAAACTAGTGAATATAGCCTGTGATATTATACTTTTCAAGAAAGGCATCCAGTCCCTTCTTAAATTTTAGTAAGGAATCACTCATTACAACATTAGACGGCAGAGAGTTCCATAGTCTCACTGCTCTTACAGTAAAGAATCTGCGTCTGTGATTATGGCTAAACCTTCTTTCCTCCAGACGTAGAGGATGCCCCCTTGTCCCCTCACAGGTCTAAGAGTAAAAAGATCATTAGAAAGGTCTTTGTACTGTCCCCTCATATATTTATACATTGTAATAAGATCACCCCTAAGCCTTCGTTTTTCCAAACTAAATAACCCCAAGTGTAATAACCTGTCTTGGTATTGCAGACCCCCCAGTTCTCTAATAACCTTGGTCGCTCTTCTCTGCACCCGCTCCAGTTCAGCTATGTCTTTCTTATACACCGGAGACCAGAACTGCACACAGTATTCTAAGTGTGGTCGCACCAGTGACTTGTATAGAGGTAAAATTATGTTCTCCTCATGAGCATCCTCTTTTAATGCATCCCATTATTTTATTTGCCTTGGCAGCAGCTGCTTGACATTGGCCACTAAATGTGAGTTTGTCGCCCACCCATACACCCAGGTCTTTTTCAGTGACAGTTTTGCCCAGTGTTTTACAATTAAGCACATAATTATACATCTTATTTGTTCTACCCAAGTGCATGACCTTACATTTATCCCCATTAAAGCTCATTTGCCATTTATCAGCCCAAGCTTCTAGTTTACATAAATCCTCCTGTAATATAAAATTATCCTCCTCTGTATTTATTACCCTGCAGAGTTTAGTGTCATCTGCAAATATTGAAATACTACTCTATATGCCCCCTACAAGGTCATTAATAAATATGTTAAAGAGAAGCGGCCCCAATACTGACCCCTGTGGTACCCCACTGCTAACCGTGACCCAGTCCGAGTGTGCTCCATTAATAACCACCCTTTGTTTTCTATCCATGAGCCAGTTCTTAACCCACTTACACATATTTTCCCCTATCCCCATTGTTCTCATTTTATGTATCAACCTTTTGTGTGGCACTGTATCAAAAGCTTTTGAGAAGTCCATGAACACCACGTCCACTGCATTCCCTTGGTCCAGTCCTGAACTTACCCCTTCATAAAAGCTTATCAGATTAGTCTGACAAGAACGGTCCCTCGTAAACCCATGCTGATACTGTGTCATGAGGTTATTCAGCTTCAGATACTCCAATATAGTATCCCTTAAAAAACCCTCCAGGATTTTACCCACAGTAGATGTTAAGCTCACTGGCCTATAATTTCCAGGTTCAGTTTTTGCCCCCTTTTTGAATATTGGCACCACATTTGCTATACGCCAGTCCTGTGGTACAGACCCAGTTATTATGGAATCTTTAAAGATTAAAAATAATGGTCTATCTATAACTGTACTTAATTCCTGCATTACTCGGGGGTGTATCCCATCCGTAGATGTAAGAAGTTCAGGGAAAGAAAAGGAACAATGTCTTGTGAAGCCTGTTGTAAAGAATGTGAAGACTTTGGATGTGCTGTGTAATGAACCTAGTAAAGAAGTTCTGGTTGAAGTTGAAACGGACTGTGTCTTAGTTTATGCTGCTCAACTTGGTGAGGGTCTCCCACAGTATAGGGGAGAACCAGAAGGAGCTGGATCTGAAGGCACCGGTATGCTGACTAATGGTGAATATGTTCCTGTGAGGGGAGGCCAGGACACAGAAGTCCAGGTGTCCTCGGCCAAGACTGCGGTCCTGGCCGACTCTTAATTTGGCGTAGTCGGCAGGATGTTGACACCGTGCAGTGTGGGAATGCTGTGAGTGATGATCTCAATGTGACAAGAAAAGATGAGGTTGAAGATTTGAGGCAAAGTGGAAAAACCGCTGAGAAAAGAGTTAATGATGATTTGTGTGTGGCTGCTGTGCCCCTGAAGAATGGCAAGAAAAATGTGCAGGTGGTTGCTGTGTTTCGAAAATTGAAAGATGAAGTTTTTATGGATACTTTTGAAGTGCCTGACGTGACAAATTGGGCTTGTCTAATATTCTGAAATATAGACTGACATTGTGATGACCAAGATGTCAGCCGTGGAATTGGCGGGAAATGGCGACGAAGAAGAAGACAACAACAAGGACATCACCCATTGTAGTCGTGCCAGTGCAGTATTGGCAGCAAAATCTCCCTGTTGGTATCCCAAGGTCCGCCCCTGGTGGGTGCGGATGAAGAAAAGAGGACCTCGCCCTCACTTACAGAATTCCAGCAAATTGGTGGAGCTGTCAGAAGTTACCCCACCTGGAAATGGGTGGTGCCCAGAAGGAAAACCCGTTGCAGCTGTGCGGCGCCATTGTGTGATCTTGGACTGGCAGCGATGGAGCACTCCTGCACCTGTGACTGCCGAGGTATAGGCCACATGGCGTGGAGGTGGCGGCAGGAAGAACAGCGGACACGGCCTGGCACATCATGGGAGGACATTGCGGAGCTCCCTACTCACCAGCTTCTGGAGCGGCCTCCAGCGCAGGACCGGAAGCTGCTGGAGCCAGTATAGCGAGCGGAGTCATTGTCGCGACACCAGAAGGAGGAACCTCGTCATCCGGAACCAGCTTTGTTGACTCAGCAGGGACCGGAAACAACGACCGCCCAGGAGGAACCAACACTGGAAGCCGAGTATGGGCCGGAGCTTCACTCGCCATCAGCGGAGTACGCAGGCGCACCAGCGAGAGCATCCAGCGGCCTTGGGATGGGCGCGACCAATGTTCCGGAGAGGGTGAGTGCACCTCAGCCCCTGACCTCAGAGGAAGGGTCCTTGTCACGGGCCCCTGCAGTGGAGGCTGTTGTCCATCCTATTGTCTATGAAGGGGAGCCGATACACTGTCCCTGTACCTCGGAGGCCCAGCCTGCTCCCAAAAACACCGCCATGTCCCTGGGCACCCCCCATTTCCATCGGTCATCAGAAGGTCCTTTCCACACCCGGCTGCTCCTGATAGAGGAGTGATACAGCGAAGAAGAGAGAGAGAAGGAGTGTGGGCGAATTGTGCCAACGGGAGGGCGCTTTACTGGCAGCGTACCCACGCGTGGCCCATAGAACGTGGGTATGGATTCATCAGAGAGGATGGGACTGATGGCAAAATTTATGTGAATGCGGCGTCGGTCACATTTGGGAAATCCGTGCGGGAAGTATATTGGGTTTTCATTTATTAAACAGGACTGTCCCCAAGGATATTATGCAATGGCGATCACCCTGGAGGAAATGGAAGACCTGGGACTCTGGTAGGGACCGGCACAACTTTGTGGCAACCAATAACCCCTGTGGCTGCAGAGGAGTTCCTGGCCCTTAGTAAGGCATGGGATTCAGCCACTAATGGAGCGGCACGAGATGCACGGCGCTGATTTGCTAATATTAAGCTGCTTAAGTAGTGCCTGTTGCACCAAGAAAAGAATATATATATAATGGGACTGTTACGCGTCCAAAGCCCTAACAACACCCAAGAGGAGGGTGTAATGTGGCCGGACGGCCTATGTGGACGTTTTTGTTTTTTTATTTTTGTTTCACCTGTTGTGCCCCTTCTGCTGGAAAGCAGAACCTTGCCCTGAGACTGCATTGTGGACTACGTGCAAGCTGCAGCAACAGACTGTTTACGGGAGAGCTTGTGCACATAATATTTATGGGCAATAGAGTGGTAAGAAGCAAGCCGGAAGTCAGAAGCCAGAAAGAGCAACGCAGTACCAGGGGAACAGACGGACGGGAAGTCAGGGACGTAGCCGATGTAGAACCAAGAGTAACACAGAAAGCACAGAATCAGCAGACGAATATCAAACGGGAAACAGACTGGGTCATACACAGAGCAATCGTACAGAAGCAGGCAATATACACAGGTATACAAGGGTCAGCTACTCAGCCAGGAACGGACATATCACTGACAACGAGCATAGCACCAGTCCGGTTACTTATAGTCCTTCCTGTTATGATTCGGTAGCTGAGGAGTGCAGGTAAAAAAGGAAATACACCAGAGCAGTTGGAATCTATGAGATTGCAGTACCCTGACTAACCACCACAACTAGAGGCAGCCGTGGAGCGTTCCTACGTTGGTCCTAGACGCCTCGTCACAGCCTGAGAAACTAACTACACCTAAAGATAGAAAGAAGAAAGCTATCTGCCCCGGAGCAGATCCCCAAAGAACATAGAAAGCCCCCAAACATGTAATGGCGGTTAGACAAGAGGAAATACTGACACAGACAGAAAATAGTATGAGCAAACGTTGGGGCCCCATCTACCTAAATAGAAAAGGAAAGGAAGGGCACTTACTGCAATCCCAAAAAACCCTGAAAAGCACCAACTCTACTAATTTTAAAAACACCTGAGATCACACGACCTCTACCACCTAAATTAGTTCTCTGGTGTAACAAAATCAAAACAGCAGCCACTGAAAAAACTGGAAAAAGCAAATGTACAAACATCAGTGGCTGAACTAAACTGAGAGGGCAAAAGCCCCCGGAGGGGACCCAGAAGGCCCCCACAGAAGTGCAGGACAAAATGCAAAAATCAAGCACAAAAAACAAAAGAAGAAAATGTCTTATCTGTTAGCAGGAGATGCAGACACGACACAGCAGGCTACAAAGGAAACAGGAATCAAGGATTGAGACCAGAACAATTGATCACCGGCAACCCTGATGGGAAGGCGACTCCCTTAAATAAGACCAGTCAGTAACACCTGATTCCCAATCCTCACAATCTTCACTGGACAGTCCAGTACCGCTTGTAACCACCAGAGGGAGCCTCTGCTCAGAACTCATTTCAAGTCCATTCACAACACCTTCCCAAAGAGAGGCCACATAGGATTAACCCTAGAAGGACTGTAACAGAAACTCTAGGCAGACCATGACAGCTGAGGGACCTGGACAGTAGCCCCTGTGACGTACTAGATGGGTCAGACTCAGACCAGACAGTAGACTCGACTGTAAGTGGGTCTCATGACCGCACCAATCATGGGAGGCGACCATGGAGAAAAATGTCAGGTGAAGGGGCATACCTGAGAAATATGGAGATGAAAAAGGGTCTGGTGACACAGACAGACTGTGACTCAAGGGCTGAAGCCCAAGGCCTACATACTGACCGCTGGGGGCGGGGGAGGCCTAACAAGGGTATGACATTGAATGATGCCCAAAACTGACTGAGACGATCCTCTCGACTGGTAGGGCAAGGTAACATGCGTGACTTGTCTCGAGACCCCTGATGTATGACAAGTGTTCAATCCCACAAGTTTGAACAGAGGGGGGATATGTGAGGCAGTGACCCTGTTACAGCTAGGAGTGCTGTATGTTCTCCTTAGGATACTCATGGAGGCGTATTGAGGCCATGGGAGTGCATAGCAGTTGCAGGAGTAACTGATGGTGACACAGTGACTGGCGTCATTGTGAATGGCCGGTATGTGTCACAGAGACAGGATGTCCTCTGCGCTGTAAGCCCGAAATGTTGTTGTTCTGGGACCTGTAGTCCCACAAGTGTTTTTTTAGTTTTAAGGGTGGCTTACAGGGTTAGTCAGTGAGCTGGGCGGACTGGCTAACCACACACCTCCCACCTATGGGGGTGGCTACGGTGATATACTGTGACTGAGATATGGTTACATGGTCTGTGTTCTAAAGTCCGGCAAGACAGGACAGGTCTATGTGTTGCAAGGTCCCGCGATTGTATGGACTTCCTGAGGAGCACATGGTGAGACCATAGACTGGACATGCAGAGTCTGTGACTGCATTGCATTGGGGAAGCTACCGACCTACTGAGGGTCTGGAACTGTCGGGAGTGCCCCTCTCGCAAGGACGGTGATCCCAGTAGGCAGCTTCCCCAGGAGATAGGACTGATAGGAGTCAGTGTGTGGAGCAGGAGCTCCAGGAAGGTAACTCCAGACAAGGGGGATATAATAATGGCAGAGAAGTATCTGCTACTGGAACAAACTGTCTGTGTTTATTATGTTCCGGTGATGTATGTAATGGACTGTTCGTGGTGCGGTTTATGGTTGCTTAATAATAATTGCTTAATAAACCGCATGGACTTGTTTTTGAGAGAAAACCGTTACTGTGTGCCTTTATCCCGTTGCCAAGCGAGTGTCCCCCGACACACAAAGTAAGCGCTATCTTACATATGACATATGCCTACACTGCGGGCAACGTCCACGAACTTGGAGCAGCTTGCTATGGATTGGCGGGTCCACGAACATTTCAAGCTTCTGGCGGTAACTCGGCGGTAGTTTACAACTTGTTTTCTTAGCATTGTTTGAGGTCTGCAAGCACTGCATTTTTTGTTATTTTGACCATTTCTCATTTTCTGAAAAAAAATACAAAATTTTTTGCTTGAAAATTCTAAAATTCGGAGACATGTTGTCAGTAGTTTATAGAATAAAAGAACAATTTACATTTTACTCAAAAATATACCTATAAAGAGAAAATCAGACAAACTGAAAATTTTGTAGTGGTCTCTTAATTTTTGACAGAACTGTATGGGCATGACCAGTCTGCAATACCCACTTTTTAATAATGGGAACAAAAATGTTTTCTGATGCCATCCACTATGTCTCTTAGGCCGGAGTCACACTGGCGACAAAATCGGACGACTGCAATGCGATGAAATATCGCATTGCAGTCGGACCTATGTTAATCTATGGAGCAGCTCCCAGTATCAGATTTTTTGTGGTCCGTTTTAAACGTCCGTGTACAATCGCAGCATGCTGCGATTGTCACCGATTGTGGGTCGACTATCGCCAATGCAAGTCTATGGGAGCGATGAAAAATCTGATTACAAACGGACCGCATGTGTGACTTGCGATGAAATCGCATCGGTGTCCTTTAGAAAAGCCGGCAATTCATCCCCGGCTATACTGTAAAATCACACTGACACCTTTAATAAAGACTAGAAAGAATAGATATATACACATAGAACACATATATATATATATACATGTCATTGTGACATGTATATATACATATATTTATAGTTCCTAGACTTCTACATACTGTAATAGCCGCTAATTCAATTGCCGGGTTTTGTGAAATCACAGAAGCCGACATGAAATGATACATTGTTTCCACACATTTAACCATGTAATTTCATGTATTTTTTATATATGTTTGAAACATACAATTACATGAGTGTATTTGTGCAAAATTTCAGACATGTAGGGGTTAATTAAAGGTGTAATTTCGTTGAAAAAAAATGCGTGGGCTCCCGCTGTATTTTCTCCACCAGACAGACAAAGCAAAGCGAGTGGGGGCAGATAATAATAGCCCAGGGAGGGTGCATTTTTTTTGTGCCCCCCCTGGCTACTAACATCTGCCCCCAGACACCCCAGAAAGGGCAAATCTATAATTAGATTCGCCCTTTCTGGCACTTTGCCCGTCTATTCCCATTGCCCTGTAGCGGTGGCGAATGGGTTAATCTCACCTTATTGTCACCTTGCAATTGAAAGGTGACCTTAAGGCAGGTTAATAATTGATAGCTGTCAATTAGACAACTATCAATTATTAATCCTATTGAAGTAAATAAAAAAACACACACACTTTAAGAATAAATAATTTTAATGAAATAAAAACACATTTTTTTGACCATATTTTATTTTACACTTAATCCGTGCGAAGCCATTGATCTCCTAAAATAAAGAAAAAGAAATAAAACAACATTATTCTTACCTATTCCCCCGATCTGTCACGCCCACGCTGTAATCCTTCACAAAGGGTTAACTAGCTTTGAGCCAAGCAGTGCAAGTAATCCTGCGTGCTCAGCTCAAAGCTCATGAATGAATAAGTTCCTCTCCTGGCGACAGGAGAGGATGTGATTCATGAATGAAGCTTAATTGATTGTGTCCACTTTCCCTTTAGGTCAGGTCACTACAGTTAAATTGGCAATAAATCAATTAAGCTCCATTCATGAATCTATTCCTCTCCTTTCGCTGGGAGAGTAACTTATTCATTCAGGGGAATACAGGTCTGAGACAGCATTATTAGCTCTCTGCGACCTGTAACCTGTTAACCCTTTCTGATGGATTACACCGTGGGACCTGACTGTACATCGGATTGGTAAGTATAATTTTGCTTTTTTATTTTATTTTTATTACAGGAAATGGTTTTAGCAGGAAAATAAAATATGGTCAAAAACTGTGTGATTATTTAATTAAACTTCTTTTTTTATTAAACTGTGTGTGTTTGATTTTTCTTTCATACAATAGGATTAATAATTGATAGTTGTCTAATTGACAGCTATCAATTATTAACCTGGCTTAAAGTGACCTTTCAATTGCAAGGTCATTTTAACCCCTTATTAACCCATTCGCCACCGCTACAGGGCAATGGGAATAGACGGGCAAAGTGCCAGAAAGGGCGAATCTAATTATAGATTTGCCCTTTCTGGGGTGTCTGGGGGCAGATGTTAGTAGCCAGGGGGGGCACAAAAAAAATGTACCCTCCCTAGGCTATTATTATCTGCCCCCACTCGCTTTGCTTTGTCTGTCTGGTGGAGAAAATACAGCGGGAGCCCACGCATTTTTTTTCAACGAATTTACACCTTTAATTAACCCCTACATGTCTGAAATTTAGCACACATATACTCATGTAATTGTATGTTTCAAAAATATATAAAAATACATGAAATTTACATGGTTAAATGTGTGGAAACAATGTATCATTTCATGTCGGCTTCTGTGATTTCACTGAAGCCGGCAATTGAATTAGCGGCTATAACAGTATGTAGAAGTGTAAGAATTATAAATATATGTATATATATATATATGTCACAATGACATGTATATATATATATATATATATATTATATGTGCTCTATGTGTATATATCTATTCTTTCTTTTGGCATTTAAATACTATTCTTTTGGATCCATTATATGTCAGTTTTGCAAGCCTGCGAGAAAATCTCGCAAGTCGGATGAAAATCGGATGTTACAAGGTTCACACACATGCGATTAAATCGCATCTTTGAAGGAAAATCGGATGCCAGAAGGATGTGTGATGTTTTTATTTTGATCCGATTGTCGACCGTCTAAAACGGACCGATTTTTTGTGGTTGTGTGTGACACCGGCCTTAAAAGGGGTGTTGGAGTGTCTCCTTCTAATTTTTGGCATCCCTTGCACTTAGTGCCTACGCTTTACCAGTGTATGAGACCCACTCCTTAGTAATGGAAAAAAATGCTTTCCTGTGGATCCACCTTTTAGTTGATGGAAAAATGGAAAAAAAATTTAAACCAAAAGAGCCGATGGGCTCTGTTAGAATATGATACAGTGCCTTGTTGTGGGCTGTCAGGTGGTCGTCACATAGGGAGTTCTCACACTGCATACAGGATTTCACAGCCTGGACAGGAGAGTTTGTACAGTAAGTATAGAAGATCCTGGTCTCCTCCATATCAGGCTGAGTAGATGCAAAATGCTCCAGCAGAGTTGATAAAATATCAGTCCTTGATGCTGCTACCTTAAACTAAATGTTTTTTCAGGGCTATTTCAAATAGATTCTATTCTTTCATAATAATAATACTGCTCTTATCTGCCATTTCTGTAGGGTAAGGTGTTGTCGTAGGTATAGCGTATGACAGGCATCTAGTCAGAGATTGAATTATAAATGGTAATCCTTTCTGCTGTGTTTTTCCATGCACTTATTGACCAATTCATGTTTTTTACAGTCATCTGTATGTAGAAATTCATCAAAGCTGGCAATGTTACGATACGATACACTTTATTGATCCGGGGGGAAATTACAGTATTACAGCAGCAATACAAACAGCAGTACATAAAATATTAGGGCACAAATCTTGCACAGGTATACCAACATTACATAATAAATAAAAGTGGTGTAGTTCAGGTGTATATAAGACAATGTTAATTGACATTAGTACACCAGCCATCAGTCATTATTTTCTACCACCCTTAGGAAATTATTATACATCCCCATAGCAGTAGGTACAAACGATTTCCTGAATTTCTCCTTCTTGCACCTTAATAGGATTAGACGGCTGCTAAATGTGCTCTTCTGCTTCAAGAACAGCTCGTATAGGGGGTGTGTATTATTGTTCATTATAGCCCTACACTTCTTCTGAATTCTATCCTCCAATCCTCCTCAAAAGAGTCAAGATGGAGGCCAACAGCTGCACTTGCCTTCTTGATAAGTTTGTTGAGCTTATTAGCGTCAGCTACTTGCACACTACTGCCCCAGCAAATGATAGCAAAAAAGATGGCGCTTGCTACAACGGACTGGTAGAACATCTCCAGCATTTTACTGCACACATTGAACGACCTGAGCGTCCGCAGAAAGTACAGTCTGCTCATTCCCTTCTTGTAAACCTTTTCTGTATGACACCTCCAATCAAGTTTACTGTCAAGGTGAACCCCCAAATATTTGTAGCTCTCAACCATCTCCACCTCCTGGCCAGCAATAGTGATCGGTAAGTAATCCTCCTTTTTCCTTCTATAACTCACCACCATCTCCTTGGATTTCTTTACATTTAGTTCTAGACAGTTAGTCTGACACCAATCCACAAAGTCAGAAACCACCCTTCTCTATTCCTCCTCCCCCGACCCCCACAATGCCCCCTACAATCACGGAGTCATCTGAGAATTTTTGGAGGTGACAAAAATCAGATTTATACTGAAAGCTGTATACAATGTGAAGAGGAAGGGTGACAGCACTGTACCCTGAGGGCTCCAACACTGCTCCGTACACTGCCAGATGCCACCTCCCCCATCCTTACAAACTGCGGCCTGTCTGTCAGGTAGTCACTTATCCAGTTCACCATCCCCTCATCTACCGCCATATCAGTCAACTTATTACGTAGTAAGAGCGGCTGTAAGGTATTGCAAGCACTAGAGAAGTCAAAGAACATGGCGCGCACTGCAGTTCCATCATTGTCCAAGAACGAATGCATTGTATGTAGCAGAGACACTACCGCATCATCCACCCCCAATCTCTGCTGGTACGCAAACTGCAGGGGTTAGTGTAGGCCTTCACCCTCGGGCACAAGTAGGCGAGTATTATTCTCTCCAAGGACTTCATAGCATGCGATGTTAAGGATGATAGTCGTGTAGGGAAGTTGGAAAAGTGGTCTTAGGAACCGGCACCAGGCAGGTGGTCTTCCACAGTTTTGGTACCCCCTGTGATTGAAGGCTCCAGTTAAACAGGTGCTGGAAGACAGTACACAGTTGGTTTGCACATGCTCTGAGGACATGTGGGCTGAGGCCATCAGGCCCAGCTGCTTTGCCAATAACAAGTCTGCTAAACTGTCTTCTCACGTCGCTTTGGGAGACAGTGAAAGCAGGCAGCTTATCCCCCAATGTCAATGCTGCAGATCTTTTCCCGGATCCATCCCCCATTTCTGATGACACTGTGCTTGTATTTGTGAATCTGTTGAAAAACTCATTCATTTCATTAGCCCAGGGCAGATTCACTTCCCCATGCTCCGACTTTGCCTTAAACCCAGTTAGCTGTTTCATGCCCGACCACACCTCCATGGAATTGTTCTGTGACAATTTTTTTTCTAATTTAATTCGGAGCGCCTCACGGGCATTCTTAATTTTCCCCTTTAAGTCCCTTTGTATCAATTTCAGTTTCTTAGTATCCTTCATTTTAAATGCCAGTTTTTTCTTGTTTAGTAAGGGTTTCAATTCTTTTGTAATCCAAGGCTTGTTGTCTGCATAACATCGAATCTTTTTAGCTGGTACAACAGTGTCAGTACAAAAATTATATAATCCGTTACTCGCTCGACAATATCATTTACATCATCATGCTCTCCCCTGTCGCATATCATCTCCCAGTCTGTGAGGTCAAAGCAGTCTCCTAGAGCCTCCTCTGCCGCTGGAGTCCACTTCCTAATTAATTTTATTGTCACTGGTTGTTTACTGACAACAGGTTGGTATGATGGAGACAATAGTATGAGGTTGTGGTCTGATTTCCCCAGAGGGGGTAATGCAGACGATGAATAGGCATCTTTAAAATTCGCATAGAGGAGATCCAGTATACTGATGTCTCTTGTGGCACATTTTGCATATTGATAGAACTTTGCAAGAGCCTTTGAGATCATGGCTCTGTTAAAGTCCCCAGAGATTACAGTTAACGAGTTTGGGTGCTTTGTCTGAATGCAGTCTAACACCCCTGACAATACTTCCCCAGCCGCCTCTTGGTTTGCGGATGGAGGGATATACAGGACTACTGTAATGCAAATGGAAAATTCTCTAGGTAAATAGTAGGGCCTGAGGCCAACTGCTAAGAGTTCAATGTTTTGACTGCAGTGACTTTCCTTAACAGTAATAAGACGCTGATTGCACCATCTGTTATTAATGTATAATATCACCCCACCACCCTTTTTCTTACCACACTTAGCTTTGACTCTATCAGCCCGGACCATGTGAAACCTTGGAATCTAAACACTTGAATCAGGAACATCCCCATGTAACCAGGTTTCTGTGAAGCACATGAGACTGCATTCCTTGAACTCCATCTGGGTTTTACACAGAGCTAGAAGTTCATCCGTCTTATTTCCCAGCGAGCGTACATTACCCATGATAATGGATGGGACTGCTGGTTTAAACCTTCTTCTCCTGGACTTCAGCTTTTTTCCTGCTCTGCAGCCTCTGAAAGGTCTCCACACTTCACGGGGAATAAGTGGTATGTCCACAGCTGTAGTAGCCTTCATCCTGCTCAGCTCCAGAAGTCGATCCCTTGAATACACAACACGTTTAGTGACATACTTAGGGGCAACCAGCAGATCAGTGTCCCTGTCCTTTGCTCCAGTCTGCGCCATATCTGACTGTTTCCAGTGTTCTCCTCTGTACACGAATGGCTGCATCAGTAACCAACAAGGTTGAAGCTGTGTGTATTATGGAACTGTAGCTGGTAGTGGTTGCATTAGATTCATGTCCATGGGTGTGTCGCATTACTGGTATCCATTTAGGAATTGCATGTACATGTAGGGGAATGTACGTAGTAGTGGCAGATCCAATCCAGGTGCTGATCCAGCGCTGCGTGTCCAGAGGCAGTTGGTTGTATGGGTGAATGGTTTCCACCTTCCCACAATGGTCCGTCATACAGGAACAGTGCGATCCACAGAGTATAAACCATCCATCAATCCACGGTTGCAAATTAGGAGTCCATAAAGGTACCAAAGCCAGTAGAAAGTCCAAAAGAATGTCCAAAAGAACAGACAACATACAGAGACAAAAGAAACAAAAGAGTAGCTGCTGCTGCAATGGGCTGCCAGTAGCACGGCGCCTTGTTATATTCTCTGACTTGCAGAGAGCAGACAGACACGTCTGCTCACTCCGAAGTCTAGAGTATTACTTACTTGTGTAAGTAAAAAATCAGGGCCGATTCAAATCTCTTCTATATTCTACAATAATACTGCTCTTTTCTGCAAATCATCAATGGTGAGGTGTGGCAGTAGGAATAGTGAATGACAGGCATCTAGTGAGGGATTATTTCCTTATAAATTGTAAGCCTTGCTGCTGTTTTTTTGCATGCACTCATTGACCGATTCATGTTTTTTACGGTGTTCTGTACTCAGAAATTCATCAAAGCAGGCAAAATTAAATGATTTAATGTGTCCATTCACAGTTTCTCTGTAGCATCTGTATGTAAGAGGTAGTGGTTGGAGACTTTACGCTACTGGAGCTGAAATTACCACTTCTGAACTCTCTAGTGCTTTGTTTCCATCTATTTCTGGGTGGTTCTTGAAGTATGTTTGGGATCATTGTCCTGCTGGAAGACCCATGACCTACTATGATGCAAACCCAGCTTTCTAACCCGGGCACTAAGTTGCGACCAAAAATCCTTTGGGAGACTTCACATTTCATGGCACCCAGGGCCGCAGGCAGCAAAATAACCACCAAATATCTTTGAACCGCCACCATATTTGACTGTAACTACTGTGTTTTTTTTATCTGTAGGCCTCATTCCATTTACACTGAACAGTAGAATTATGTGCCTTGTCAGAAAACTCTATCTTGGCCTCATCTTTCCACAAGACACATGCTGGCCCTCTAGCAATAGAAAAGGCCACCT
Organism: Oophaga sylvatica; assembly: GCA_033576555.1. Lineage (NCBI taxonomy): Eukaryota > Metazoa > Chordata > Amphibia > Anura > Dendrobatidae > Oophaga > Oophaga sylvatica. The sequence continues at coordinate 936,967,246 of JARQOD010000001.1, forward strand.
GATGGCCATCTACAAATAGTGATGGCTGGCTGATGGCCCTGCAAAAAAAAGCAAAAAGCTTCCAATGTGAGACAAAGCCTGTTTTCACTTTAATGACCAGGCCAATTTTTACAATTCTGACCACTGTCAATTTATGAGGTCATAACTCTGGAAAGCTTCAACGGATCCTGGTAATTCTGAGAATGTTTTCTCATGACATATTGTACTTTATGATAGTGGTAAAATTTCTTTGATAGACCTTGCGTTTATTTGTGAAAAAAAGGGAATTTGGCAAAAATTTTGAAAATTTGCAATTTTCAAACTTTTAATTTTTATGCCCTTAAATCAGAGACTCATATCGCTCAAAATAGTTAATAAATGACATTTCCCACATGTCTACTTTACACCAGCACAATTTTGGAAACAACATTTTTTTGCTACGACATTATTATAAGGCCGGCGTCACACTGGCGACAGAATCGGACGACTGCAATGCGATGAAAAATCGTATTGCAGTCTGCCCTTTGTTAATCTATGGAGCAGCTCCCAGTATCAGATTTTTTGTGGTCCGTTTTAAACGTCCGTGTGCAATCGCAGCATGCTGCGATTGTCACCGATTGTGGGTCGACTATCGCCAATGCAAGTCTATGGGAGCGATGAAAAATCTGATTACAAACGGACTGCATGTGTGACTTGCGATGAAATCGCATCGGTGTCCTTTAGAAAAGCCGGCAATTCATCCCCGGCTATACTGTAAAATCACACTGACAGCTTTAATAAAGACTAGAAAGAATATATATACACACATAGAATACATATATTATATATGTAATTGTGACATGTATATATATATATATTTATATTTCCTAGACTTCTACATACTGTAATAGCCGCAAATTCAATTGCCGGCTTCTGTGAAATCACAGAAGCCGACATGAAATGATACATTGTTTCCACACAGTTAACCATGTCATTTCCTGTATTTTGATATTTGTTTAGAACTTACAATTACATGAGTGTATTTGTGCTAAATTTCAGACATGTAGGGGTTAATTAAAGGTGTAAATTCGTTGACAAAAAAATGCGTGGGCTCCCGCTGTATTTTCTCCACCAGACAGACAAAGCAAGCGAGTGGGGGCAGATAATAATAGCCTAGGGAGGGTACTTTTTTTTTGTGCCCCCCCTGGCTACTAACATCTGCCCCCAGACACCCCAGAAAGGGCAAATCTATAATTAGATTTGCCCTTTCTGGCACTTTGCCCGTCTATTCCCATTGCCCTGTAGCGGTGGCGAATGGGTTAATAATCTCACCTTAATGTCACCTTAGTATTGAAAGGTGACCTTAAGGCAGGTTAATAATTGAGAGCTGTCAATTAGACAACTATCAATTATTAATCCTATTGAAGTAAATTAAAAAAACAGACACATTAATAAAAATTAATTTTAATGAAATAAAAACACATTTTTTTGACCATCTTTTATTTTACACTTAATCCGTGCGAAGCCATTGATCTCCTAAAATAAAGAAAAAAAAATAAAACAACATTATTCTTACCTATTCCGCCGATCTGTCACGTCCCACGCTGTAATCCTTCACAAAGGGTTAACTAGCTTTGAGCCAAGCAGTGCAAGTAATCCTGCATGCTCAGCTCAAAGCTCCTGAATGAATAAGTTCCTCTCCTGGCGACAGGAGAGGATGTGTTTAATGAATGAAGCTTAATTGATTGTGTCCACTTTCCCTTTAGGTCAGGTCACTAAAGTTAAATTGCCAATAAATCAATTAAGCTCCATTCATGAATCACTTCCTCTACTTTCTGTGGTAGAGGAACTTATTCATTCAGGGGGTTACAGCTAGGAGACAGAATTATCTCCCTGCTAACTGTAACCTCTTAACCCTTTCTGATGGATTACAGCGTGGGACCTGACTGTACATCGGACTGGTAAGTATGATTTTGCTTTTTTATTTTATTTTTATTACAGGAAATGGTTTTAGCAGGAAAATAAAATATTGTCAAAAACTGTGTGATTATTTCATTAAAATTCTTTTTTATTAAACTGTGTGTGTTTGATTTTTCTTTCATACAATAGGATTAATAATTGATAGTTGTCTAATTGACAGCTCTCAATTATTAACCTGCCTTAAGGTCACCTTTCAATACTAAGGTGACATTAAGGTGAGATTATTAACCCATTCGCCACCGCTACAGGGCAATGGGAATAGACGGGCAAAGTGCCAGAAAGGGCGAATCTAATTATAGATTTGCCCTTTCTGGGGTGTCTGGGGGCAGATGTTAGTAGCCAGGGGGGCACCAAAAAAATGTACCCTCCCTAGGCTGTTATTATCTGCCCCCACTCGCTTGCTTTGTCTGTCTGGTGGAGAAAATACAGCGGGAGCCCACGCATTTTTTTTCAACGAATTTACACCTTTAATTAACCCCTACATGTCTGAAATTTTGCACAAATACACTCATGTAATTGTAAGTTCTAAACAAATATCAAAATACAGGAAATGACATGGTTAACTGTGTGGAAACAATGTATCATTTCATGTCGGCTTCTGTGATTTCACAAAAGCCGGCAATTGAATTAGCGGCTATAACAGTATGTAGAAGTCTAGGAACTATAAATATATGTATATATACATGTCACAATGACATGTATATATATATATATATATATATATATGTGTTCTATGTGTATATATCTATTCTTTTTTTTGTGATTGAAATACTATTCTTTTGGATCCATTATATGTCAGTTTTGCAAGCCTGCGAGAAATTCTCGCAAGTCGGATGAAAATCGGATGTTACAAGGTACACACACATGCGACTAAATCGCATCTTTGAAGGAAAATCGGATGCCAGAAGGATGTGTGATGTTTGCATTTTGATCCGACAATCGACCGTCTAAAACGGACCGATTTTTTGTCGTTGTGTGTGACGCCGGCCTAAGGGTTAAAAGTTGACCAGCGATTTCTCATTTTTACACCAAAATTTGCAAAACCATTTTTTTAGGGACACCTCACACTTGAGGGGCCTATATGACTCAAAATACCCAAAAATAACACCATTCTAAAAACTTCACCCCTCAAGGTACTCAAAAACACATTCAAGAAGTTTATTAACCCTTCAGGTGATTCACAGGAATTTTTGGAATGTGGAAGGAAAAAATAAACATTTACTTTTCTTTCACAAAAATTTTCCTTTAGACCTAATTTTTTTTATTTTCGCAAGGGTAACAGGAGAAAATGGACAATACATTTTGCTGTGCAATTTCTCCAGAGCATGCTGATACCCCTTATGTGGGGGAAATCTACTGTTTGGGCACACGGCAGGGCTCAGAAAGGAAGGAGTGTCATTTGACTTTTTGAATATAAAATATGCTGGAATAATTAGTGCACACCATGTCATGTTTGGAGAGCCACTGACAGGGCCGCCATCAGGGCATTACAGCCCTGACTGGCGTATGGGGCCCGATCAGCAGAGGGGGCCCGCACTGGGCCCCGTCATTTCTACCATCGGGCCCCACTGCCCCGTCCCCAGTGGCAGGATTCTGCAGATCAAGTAACTGAACCTGCGTCCAGGACGCAGGTTCAGTTACTCTATTACCGTGCGGTCCCGCACGGTAATAGTTAACGCTGCCAGCCAATTGGAGGCTGGCAGCTGACGTCAGTGCGCACGTCGCTGGCGTCTGACGTCATTGTCAGTCGCCGGCGAGTGCGCGCTTTCTCTGGGTACAGATCGCTCGCCGCTGGAGCACGGCAAAGTAAGGAGAAAGTTTTTTTTTTTTTTCAATTAATATTGAAAGCGGCAAAGCCGGGCCCGGCAAGATGGAGACGGGGCAGGATTGAAAAGGGGCAGGAATCATGATGGAGACGGGCAGGATGAAGACACTGGGGGCAGGATGGAGAAAGGGCAGGAATCATGATGGAGACAGGGCAGGATGGAGAAGGGGCAGGAATCATGATGGAGACGGGGCAGGATGGAGACACTGGGGGCAGTAATCAAAATGGAGAAGGGGCAGGATGGAGACACTGGGGCAGGATGGAGAAGGGGCAGGAATCATGATGGAGACAGGGCAGGATGAAGACACTGGGGCAGGATGGAGAAGGGGCAGGAATCAGGATGGAGACGGGGCAGGATTGAGACACTGGGGGCAGGAATCAGGATGGGGACACTGGGGGCAGAATGGATAAGGGGCAGGAATCGGGATGGAGACACTGGGGGCAGGATGGAGAAGGGGCAGGAATCATGATGGAGACAGGGCAGGATAGAGACACTGGGGGCAGGATGGAGAAGGGGCAGGAAACATGATGGAGACGGGGCAGGATAGAGACACTGGGGGCAGGATGGAGAAGGGGCAGGAATCATGATGGAGACAGGGCAGGATGAAGAAGGGGCAGGAATCATGATGGAAACGGGGCAGGATGGAGACACTGGGGGCAGGAATCAAAATGGAGAAGGGGCAGGATGGAGACACTGGGGGCAGGATGGAGAAGGGGCAGGAATCATGATGGAGACAGGGCAGGATGATGACACTGGGGGCAGGATGGAGAAGGGGCAGGAATCATGATGGAGACGGGGCAGGATAGAGACAATGGGGGCAGGATGGAGAAGGGGCAGGAATCAGGATGGAGACGGGCAGGATGGAGACACTGGGGGCAGGGGAGATCAGGATGGAGACATGGAGAGGGCAGGATGGAGACATGGGGCAGGAGAGAAGGCAATCAGGATGAGACACCGGGGCAGGATGGAGAAGGGGCTGGAATCAGGATGGAGACACTGGGGGGCAGGATGGAGAAGGGGCGAGGAGAATCAGGATGGAGACACTGGGGGCTAGGAAATCAGGATGGAGACACTGGGGGCGGGATGGAGAAGGGGCAGGAATCAGGATTGTGACACTGGGGGCAGGATGGAGAAGGGGCAGGAATCATGATGGAGACGGGCAGGATGGAGACACTGGGGGCAGGATGGATAAGGGGCAGGAATGAGGATGGAGACACTGGGGCAGGATGGAGAAGGGGCAGGAATGATGATGGAGACGGGGCAGGATGGAGACACTGGGGGTAGGATGGAGAAGGGGCAGGAATCATGATGGAGACGGGGCAGGATGGAGACACTGGGGGCAGGAATCAGGATGGACACACTGGGGGCAGAATGGAGAAGGGGCAGGAATCAGGATGGAGACGGGGCAGGATGGAGACACTGGGGGCAGGAATCAGGATGAAGACAATAGGGGCAAGATGGAGAAGGGGCAGGAATCAGGATGGAGACACTGGGTGCAGGATGGAGAAGGAGCAGGAATCATGATGGAGACCGGGCAGGATGGAGAAGGGGCAGGAATCATGATGGAGACAGGGCAGGATGGAGACACTGGGGGCAGGATGGAGAAGGGGCAGGAATCATGATGGAGACAGGGCAGGATGGAGACACTGGGGGCAGGATGGAGAAGGGGCAGGAATCAGGATGGAGACGGGGCAGGATGGAGACACTGGGGGCAGGAATCAGGATGGAGACACTGGGGGCAGCCTGGAGAAGGGGCAGGAATCAGGATGGAGACACTGGGGCAGGATGGAGAAGGTGCAGGAATCAGGATGGAGACACTGGGGGGGCAGGATGGAGAAGGGGCAGGAATCAGGATGGAGACCCTGGGTGGCAGGATGGAGAAGGGGCAGGAATCACGGGGCACGATTGTATTCACTGGGGGCACGATTGAAGGCACTGGGGGCAGGATTGGAGGCACTGGGGGCTGGATTGGAGACACGGGGGGCACGATTGGAGACACGGGGCATGATTGTAGACACGGGGGGCAGGATTGGAGACATGGGGCAGGATAAAAGACATGGGGGTGGGGTTGGAGACAGATGGACGGGGGTTGTAGACAGATGGGGCAGGATTGGAGACATGGGGCAGGATGGGGAGATCATATGGGGCAGAAGGGATACTTATGAGGGCAGGATGGGAGAACATATGGCTGAAGCCAGGAATGAGACACACGGGGCCAGGATGGGGGATATTATTACCATAGGGGCTAATTAAGGGATATTATTACTGCAGTGATGTATTTATTTTATTTTTTTGAGAATACTGTTTTAAATGGGGGCGGTTCTGTTACTGTGCAGAACGACACTATGTCACCTTTTTTTCTTCATCTGGTGTAGTGTAGAAGTTGGGAAAAAAATAAGTAATGTGTTTCTGCAAGCCGTGCTCTAGATAACTGTGTAATTTCCTGCAGAGACGAGCCCTGGCTGGAAGAAGTGATGGCGGTCTGTGCTGGATGAAAGATGAAAAGCAAAGATGAAGGACTTCACCTAGAGACGTCACTGGTGAGTCAGTGTTACCTGTACACTGACACTATACACTGTATACTATATACAGCGGTCCTGTGTACAATGTCACCAGTGATCACTGTATTACCTGTACACAGACACTGCATACTAAGTACAGATCTCCTGTGTATAATGGCACTTATGGTGATAGTATTGTTTTTTTTTTTTATTACTGATCAGTATTGTAGTATTCAGTCACTATGTGGTGGTAATATGTGGTCTGGTCATGGTGTTGCGGTATTTGTCCCTTGTATGTGCTATTATTTGGTCACTTTGTGGTGGTAATATGTGGTCTGGTCATGGTGTGACGGTATTTGTTCCTTGTATGTAGTGTTGTTTGGTCACTGTGGTGGTAATATGTGGTCTGGACATGGTGTGGCGGTATTTGTTCCTTGTATTTGATATTATTCGGTCATTGTGGTGGTAATATGTGGTCTGGTCATGGTGTTGTGGTATTTGTTCCTTGTATTTGATATTATTCGGTCACTGTGGTGGTAGTACAGTCATGGCCAAAAGTTTTGAGAATGACACAAATATTAATTTTTACAAAGTCTACTGCTTCACTTTTTCTAATGGCAATTTGCATATACTCCAGAATGTTATAAAGAGTGATCAGCTTAACAGCAATTACTTGCAAAGTCAATATTTGGCTAGAAAATGAACTTTATCCCCAAAACACATTTCAACATCATTGCAGCCCTGCTTTAAAAGGACCAGCTAACCTCTTTTCAGTGATTGCTCCATTAACACAGGTGTGGGTGTTGATGAGGACATGGCTGGAGATCAATCTGTCATGATTAAGTAAGAATGACACCACTGGACACTTTAAAAGGAGGCTGGTGCTTGGCATCTGTTATGATCTGCTACAAGCACTAAGGAAAGGTGGGAATTCTGTCCCTACAATAGGACTGAGCTGGATCCCTACGATGTAACGGGGAACCTGATTCTGCGACCAGACCCGCTAAAGTCCTCAGCTAGTCTGAACGAAGACCTATAGTTGCGAGGGAGGAATCCCTACAAGATCTAGGGACTGGGTGAAAAGGTGGACACCTCCTAACAGAAATTGTAGCAGGGAAAAATAAAACAGAAAAACAAATACTAAGAGATCCTAAGATCAAGCAAAACTGACAGAGTAAGGCACCTAAGCACCCGGCTAGCTTAAGAGTAGATAATACAATGAAGTCCAGCAAAGCCAGAAGGGCGGAGCCAGACTAAATAGGGAAAAAAGGTCATGTGACAGCAAACTGAAACAAAATCTGACAAGAGGGTTATAACAGTACCCTCCCTTCAAAGAGGATCCTCCGGATCCCCTATGACTTAGGCTTATCCGGAAATCTCTTGTGAAACGCTCTGACAAGTCTAGACGCAGAAACATCATCCGCCCTCACCCATGAGTTATCCTCGGGTCCATAACCCTTCCAAGCGACGAGGTACTGCAAACCCCCTCTATACCGTCTAGAATTTAGGATGCGGGAAATCTCATATTGCCCGTCCTCCACCACCAGGGGAACAGTGGCCGAGACGTCTCCATCTGAGACCTCAGCTTTTTTCAAGAGAGAAACATGAAACACCGGATTAATCTTCCAGGAGGTAGGAAGCTCCAACTTAACAGCAGATTGGTTAATAACCTGAAGCACCTTAAAGGGCCCTACAAACTTGGGACCCAATTTCTTAGATGGAATCCTCAAGCGCAGATTCTTAGAGGACAACCAAACCATGTCACCAATAGCAAACAAAACCTCTTGTCGTTTTCTATCAAAATACACTTTGGATCTTTTGTTAGCCTCCTGAAGATTACCACGCACATCAGTCCAAACTCTCTCCAAAACACCAGAAAAATTCTCCTCTTCAGGTACAGCCGATCCCAACTTGGAAAATGACCCAAATGACGGATGTCTCCCAGAACAACAAAAAAAAGGCGAACAACCAGCAGAAGCGGATGTATGGTTGTTAAGAGCAAACTCAGCAAGTGGCAGAAACTCAGACCACCCCTCTTGATTATCAGTCACAAAACAACGCAAAAACTGCTCAACATCCTGGTTTTTCCTTTCTGTCTGGCCATTAGACTCAGGATGATATCCGAAGAAAACGACAAATGAACTCCCAACCTGTCACAAAAGGCGCGCCAAAAACGAGCCACAAACTGAGGTCCCCTATCAGAAACAATGTCAGTAGGAACACCATGTAGTCTGACTATTTCCTTGACAAAGGCCTTAGCGAGAGTCTTAGCGCAGGGCAGTTTGATGAAAGGAACCAAGTGACACATCTTGCTAAAACGGTCCACGACCACCCAGATGACAGTGAAACCCTCAGAGGGGGGAAGGTCAGTAATAAAGTCCATAGCCAAATGTGTCCAAGGTGCACTAGGAACCTCCAGAGGGCAAAGCAACCCCGCAGCAGGAGTATGAGAAGACTTAGATCTAGCACACACAGTGCATCGACGTACCCACTTAATGACTTCCTTCTGCCATCCTGGCCACCAAAAACTGCGACCCACAAGTCTCTTGGTCTCAGAGATTCCAGGATGACCTGCCAAGTGAGAGTCATGACATTCAACAAACAAATCTCTCCTCAGGGTACCAGGCACAAACAACCTCCCATGAGGCGTGTTAGATGGGGCATTCTCCTGTGCTTTAAGAATCTCATCATCCAACACGGAGTCCAAAACAGCAATAACAACCCCCTCTTGCAAGATGTTTTCCTCCTCCTCCTCAGTACTCACCATAGGAGAAAAGCTGCGAGACAAAGCATCAGCTTTAACATTTTTAGTACCTGGGATGTAAGTAACGGTAAAATTAAACCGTGAGAAAAACAGTGCCCACCTAGCCTGATGGGCATTCAAGCGTTTGGCAGCATCAAGGTAGATCAGATTTTTATGATCGGTGAAGACTTGAATGGGAAATTCCGCTCCCTCCAAAAAATGACGCCAGTGTTCAAATGCGAGTTTAATTGCCAACAATTCCCGATTACCGATATCATAATTTAGTTCAGACTCAGAAAATGTCTTTGAAAAAAAAGCACAGGGATGTACTCCATCCGTCTTTGCCTGAGACAACACTGCGCCGACCCCCACAGAAGAAGCATCAACCTCAACCAAAAATGGTTTAGTCACATCAGGCTGCGTAAGGATGGGAGCAGAGCTGAACCTCTCCTTTAGCAACACAAAAGCCTCAATGGCCTCAGTAGTCCACTGAACCGCATCAGCACCTTTCCTGGTGAGATCGGTCAGAGGTTATGAATTTTCTATAATAATTGGCGAACCCCAAAAACCTCTGTATTGATTTCACACCAATAGGTCTAGGCCAATCCTGCACAACTTGCACTTTCACCGGATCCATCTCAAAACCTTCACTGGAGACAATGTAGCCCAAAAAACTAAGTCTCTGTACAGCGAACTCACATTTTTCTAGTTTGGCAAAAAGTGAATTATCACTCAGTAACTGTAATACTTCACGCACACTCCTCCAATGAGACTCCAGATCCGGTGAATAAATCAAAATGTCATCCAAATACACAACCACACTTCTGCCGATCAAAGGTCTAAGGATGTCATTAATAAGATTCTGAAAAAATGCCGGAGCACTGGAAAGTCCAAAAGTCATAACCAGATTCTCAAAATGACCCAGTGGAGTGTTAAACGCAGTCTTCCATTCATCCCCCTCCTTCATGCGCAACAAATTGTATGCCCCTCGAAGATCAATTTTAGAGAACCACTTGGCCCCCACTAACTGGTTAAACAAATCAGGAATCAATGGCAGTGGGTAAGGATTGCGTACAGTAATCTTATTAATCTCACGAAAGTCTAAACAAGGCCGTAAACCGCCGTCCTTTTTTTTAACAAAAAAAAATCCAACCGCCACAGGAGATTTGGAAGGCCTAATGTGACCGGCGGCCAAGCTTGTCTGTATGTATTCCTCCAAAGCCTTTCTCTCAGGAATAGTCAAATTAAATAAACGACTTTTAGGAAGAGTCGCTCCAGGGACAAATTCAATTGCACAATCATAATCTCTATGAGGAGGCAATACCTGCGATTCCTTATCAGAAAAAACTTTCCAAAAATCTTGAATAGGTACAGGTAACTCCCCCTTAACTACAGCAGCAATACGCCCGTTACAACACTTGTCATAACAATTGGGACTCCAGGACTTAATTTCATTGGTAGACCAATCCAGTACTGGATTGTGCAATTTTAACCAGGGTAACCCCAAAATCACCGGTGAGGGCAAATTATTCAAAACTACCAAATCCAAATTCTCTTGATGAACACCATTAATAGTAAGAGGAAATTCACAGATATGGTGAGTAACATTTTTCAAGTGAGAACCATCCACAGACGCCACATTAATAGGGGAAGACAGAAGTTTGGGTTTTAATTTTAGTTTTTCCAAAAATTTCCCATCAATCACATTGAGAGTTGAACCACAATCCACAAATACCCGAAACTCCATTAATTCCTCCTCACCAGCAGTGGTAGCAGAAAGAAAGACACCTTTATTGTTTAAACAAGCTATACGGGCGAAACTGACCTCATTTTTTTTTTCTCTTTATTCATTCGAAGCGCACAGTTCTTAATGAAATGCTCAGATTTACCACAATAGAAACACAAGCCCTTAGCAAATCTGCGTTCTTTTTCCCGAGAGTGAGGTGTCATTGCTCCAATTTCCATCGGCTCTGCAATGTCAGTACATTCCTTCTCCAAACTTGGAGCTGACAAGGCAGATTTACTCTCATTAACCCTTGCACGCAGTCTCCTATCCACCCTTATGGCTAATTGCATAGCCTCTTGCAAGTTACCAGGTATAGGATAAGCAATCAGCAAATCTTTAACCCTTTCACTTAACCCTGCAAGAAATAAACTTTTCAAAGCTGAATCGTTCCAGCCCACCTGTGTGGACCACCTTCGGAAGTGAGTACAATATTTTTCCACATTACCTGATCCCTGTCTCAAACGTCTCAATTCTGTCTCAGCTGATGAAACACGATCCGGATCGTCATATAACAACCCCAAAGCAGAAAAAAACCTATCCACAGATCTAAAGCATGGATCACTAGGCTGCAGAGAAAAGGCCCAGTCCTGAGGTTCTTTGCGCAAAAGTGACATTATGAACCCTATGCGCTGTGATTCATCACCAGAGGATCTGGGTCTCAAACGGAAATACAACAAGCAAGCATTTTTAAAAGAAAAAAAATCTTGTTGTTCACCAAAAAATAAATCAGGCAAACGTACCTTTGGCTCCACGAAATGTGCTCCAGAACAACTACTCACGTGTTGCTGGATTTCAGCCACCTCCAGAGAGAGACCCTGCAGGCGTTCAGCCAAATCCCGAACCGACACCATGATGGAAAACAGAAAATCTTTCCTTAGAGATTTTTTTTTTTTTTTTTTCTTTGGGCTGGACTTACTGTTATGATCTGCTACAAGCACTAAGGAAAGGTGGGAATTCTGTCCCTACAATAGGACTGAGCTGGATCCCTACGATGTAACGGGGAACCTGATCCTGCGACCAGACCCGCTAAAGTCCTCAGCTAGTCTGAACGAAGACCTATAGTTGCGAGGGAGGAATCCCTACAAGATCTAGGGACTGGGTGAAAAGGTGGACACCTCCTAACAGAAATTGTAGCAGGGAAAAATAAAACAGAAAAACAAATACTAAGAGATCCTAAGATCAAGCAAAACTGACAGAGTAAGGCACCTAAGCACCCGGCTAGCTTAAGAGTAGATAATACAATGAAGTCCAGCAAAGCCAGAAGGGCGGAGCCAGACTAAATAGGGAAAAAAGGTCATGTGACAGCAAACTGAAACAAAATCTGACAAGAGGGTTATAACAGCATCATTGTTTCTCTTCTGTTAACCATAGTTATCTCTAAAGAAACACGTGCAGTCATCATTGCAATGCACAAAAATGGCCTAACAGGGAAGAGTATTGCAGCTAGAAAAATTGCACCTCAGTCAACAATCTATCGCATCATCAAGAACTTCAAGGAGAGAGGTTCCATTGTTGCCAAAAAGGCTTCAGGGCGCACAAGAAAGACCAGCAAGCGCCAGGACTATCTCTTAAAAGTGTTTCAGCTGCGGGATTGGGCTACCAGCAGTGCAGAGCTTGCTCAGGAATGGCAGCAGGCAGGTGTGAGTGCATCTGCATGCACTGTGAGGCGGAGACTCTTGGAGCAAGTCCTGGTCTCAAGGAGGGCAGCAAAGAAGCCACTTCTCTCCAGAAAAAACATCATGGACAGATTGATATTCTGCAAAAGGTACAGGCAGTGGACTGCTGAGGACTGGGGTAAAGTTATTTTCTCTGATGAATCCCCTTTTCGATTGTTTGGACATCAGGAAAACGCCTCATTCGGAGAAGACAAGGTGAGCGCTACCACCAGTCTTGTCTCATGCCAACTGTTAAGCATCCTGAAATCATTCATGTGTGGGGTTGCTTCTCAGCCAAGGGAATCGACTCTCTCACAGTCTTGCCTAAAAACACAGCCATGAATAAAGAATGGTACCAGAATATCCTCCAAGAGCAACTTCTCCCAACCCTCCAAGAGCAGTTTGGCGATCAACAATGCCTTTTCCAGCATGATGGAGCACCTTGCCATAAAGCAAAGGTGATAACTAAATGGCTCAGGGAACAAAACATAGAGATTTTGGGTCCATGGCCTGGAAACTCCCCAGATCTTAATCCCATTGAGAACTTGTGGTCAATCATCAAGAGACGTGTGGACAAACAAAAACCTAAAAATTCTGACAAAATGAAAGCATTGATTGTGCAAGAATGGACTGCTATCAGTCAGGATTTGGTCCAGAAGTTGATTGAGAGCATGCCAGGGAGAATTGCAGAGGTCCTGAAGAAGAAGGGTCAACACTGCAAATATTGACTTGCTGCATTAACTCATTCTAACTGTCAATATAAGCTTTTGTTACTCATACGTTTGCAATTATTATATTTCTGTCTGTGATAAAAACATCTGTCAAACACACATAAAAACCAGAGGGCAGCAGATCATGTGAAAATATAATATTTGTGTCATTCTCAAAACTTTTGGCCATGACTGTATGTGGTCTGGACATGGTGTGGCGGCATTTGTTCCTTGTATGTGATATTATTGGTCATTTTAAAAATTGAAAAATAAATAAAAATATGCCTAAATTGTACTGGATATTAATAAATGTTTAATACTGTAGGTTACAGTACAGTAGGGCCCAGCCAAAAGAGTCTACCGTGTTATGGTGGCGGCTTAAAAAAAATCTTTTGGCCAAAAAAAGAGCTGCAGGCTATATGTGTGATCTGGTGATGGGAACTGTTAATGTGTGATTGGTGAGAAGTGGAGTTTTTCCAAGAGAGAGCGGTGGGGCTGTGGACAGTTCGAGGGGTGGAGGCGGGGCTGGGGTGGAGCCTGGGCGGAGTTTCAAGGGGGCCCCGAAAATTTTGCCAGTATGGGGCCCCGAAATTCCTAGTGGCAGCCCTGGACACTGATGTGCCTAAACAGTGGAAACCCCCAACAAGTGAAACCATTTTGGAAACTAGACCCCTTAGGGAACTTATCTAGATGTGTATTGAGCACCTTGAACCCACAGGTGCTTCCCAGAAGTTTATAACGTTAAGCCATGAAAATAAAAAAATCACATTTTTCCCAAATAAATCTTTTTAGCTCCAAATTTTGCATTTACATAAGGGTAAAAGGAGAAAATGGACCCCAAAGTTTGTTGTGCAATCCCTCCTGAGTTCACCGATACCCATATGTGGTCGAAAACTACTTTTGTGGCACAGTGCAAAGCTCAGAAGGGAAGTAGCGACATATTACAGTGCAGATTTTGCTGCACTTGTTTGAGGGTGTCATGTTACATTGACAGAGCCCCTGAGGTGCCAGAACAGCAGAACCCCCCCATAAGTGACCCCATTTTACCAATTAAACCTCTCAATGAATTAATGAATTCATCTAGGGGTGCAGTGATTATATTGACACCACAGGTGTGTCACAAACGTTTATACCATTGGGCAGTGAAGATAAAATAATTTACATTTTTACCACCAAGATTGTGTGTTAGCCTCAAGTTTTACATTTTCACACTGGGAAATGGGTAAAAATGGCACCAAAATTTGTCCCACAATTTCTGCTGAATGTCGAAATACCCCATATGCAGCGTCGGACTGGAACACCCTTGGGCCCACCAGAGAAAATCATTCTTGGGGCCCACTATGTAGCTACATAGAAATAAATGCAAGACCACCAATTGTGCAGTAAAACACACTAATATCAGGGTATAATATAAGGTAGTACATGTCTTAATTATGTAGCAGGAGTTGGGGTAGCCTCCCTCATAGATTATAAAGCAGCCCCCTCATAGGGGATAATGCTGCCCCCCATTGGGGATAATGCTGCCCCCCTCATAGAGGATAATGCTGCCCCCCTCATAGGGTATAATGCATATATATATATATATAATATATTATATATATATATATATTGTAAGCTTTTCAGGGGATATAGCTCTGGGATCGCCGTCCGGGTAGACGGAGTGGCACGGAAACAGCTCATTCACAGACAGCAGTTCTGGTAAAAACTGGCCGCAACCAGCTTTATTAAAGTCCACAGCAAACAGAACATAATCAAAACCAAATCATAAACATAAGCCCTGGGCTTGTCCAGCCACTTACTACACTTAGATAGATTTCCCTCTCTATCCGGGTCCAGACTCTAACAGCCTGTCCCCAAAACAACACATATGTTCAGTAGTTACCAGCATGGAGTTTCACAGAGTCTCCTCCTTGTGTCTGAAGGCATATCCAACGTCCAGACTTGAGAGAGCTCCCCTCCTATTCAGCAGCTATCCGCATGGATTCTCACAGAGACTACTCCTGTGTCCGGGGTACATCGAGCACCCAGACTGAGACAGCTCATACTCCTGGAGACTCCTTCTTGTGCCTGGACTCCTTGTCCAGACTAAGCGAGCTCTCTGTCTGTGTTCGCAGACACCTACTTCTGGTCTCCTAATTAACAGCTGAGTGGTTTCAGGCCTGAGCTGCAAGTGTGTACTGAATGTAAGGTGTAGTGACCTTTCTCTACTACTAGGTTTACAAAGCCATACATTTCCCTTATACCAGTCAGCAAAGTATCTAGGTGAAATGTACACCCCATTCAACACACATACTCTCACTGTCTCACATATCCCCCCCCTCTTCTCCAGACCGGAGGGCTGGTCATCCAGACCGGAGGGCTGGTCAACAATCCAAAAGAGACAGTGAACTCTGGACCAGTCATGGCCCTCATCAGCTTCATCTTCACTACTGTCATCTGTATCTTCACCTGAGCCATAGCCAACATCAGCTTTCTCTTCATCTGAAGCATCCGCAGTACCCTGTACTCTCCCAGGCCTATGCTCTCTGCGGGCCTCGGGTATCCTGCACGGTTTCATCTTGACCTTAGGGCCGGGCTCAGTTTCGATATAGTGCCTGGCCAGAGAAGTACGACCCGGCACATCAGAACACTTCTGCTGACTCTTCCTCAGAAACTCACGTACCTCCTGTCCTTGGTGCACTGACCATGTGTCACCAACTATCACAGAAGGTATGGGTTTTTTTTCACTTTTCTCTAGTTCACCTTGAACCCTCTTTAGCACATCTATTTTCTTGAATATCGGTTGACTCATAAAGTCTATTTCACAGACCTTAAGCTCCTCTGCCATGGTCTCTGACCATTTTAAGCTACACTGTTCAAATAATTGGGACTGTAGAAGGAGCTGATCGTTTTTCTTTTGCAGTACACATAAATCATCCGCTAAGTCTCCAGCTGAATTGTAATGTTCTACCGTGACAACAGCATTCTTATATAGAGCCTTAGACTTATTGAGCAGCATTTGCTCTTGCAACGAAGAGATTCCCTGTATCCTTCCTTTTACTTCATTGACCTTCTCACGAAGATGCTCATGGCTTTCATCACACTCCTTCATCACAGTTTGAAGTTTTTTCTGAGAAGTCATCAATTCATCTGGTACCTGTTGGACGTCTTTTATGTCTTCGGCCCCTTCTTCAGGCTCTTCTGGTAGAACATGCTCAAAAGCCCTACCATCAGTCTTACATTCTACCTCTTCAGTCACATCATTATGGTCTCCAATATTTCCATGTATTCCGGCTTTCAAGTTCTCCTTGATAGCTGCATCTGTATACTCAGAACCCGCCGGATTCTTCTCTTCCACCACGTCCTGCATCCCATCTGAGCTCCCGTGTGTCTGCAGCGGCAACGGAGTGACACATCGCTTTTCCCATTTGTTGGGACGTGGCTCCGATGTAGACTCCATGAAAGTGCGCTTGAGCTGACTCAATGCCAGCCTGATGTCTCAAAATCTCATCTTGTGATTTATCCAGATCCTTGGTGTCACTCGGGAACACCGCTGGGGCTCCGGGCGCCGAACTTCCAGCCTGAGCTTCACGAGTTGCAGCTACTGATCCGAACCGTAACCCGTCCACGCCGCTGTCTTTGGCAGAAACAGATTCCTGGACAGAGTCAGTCCCCATATCTTCAGTCTTGTTCCTCACAGCTTCACTTGAGACCTCAGCTTCTGATGAGGCATCTGGCTTGGTGACTACCACTTCTATGGCTCCTTCCACCTCTGCAGCATCTCCCTCAGAGTCCCTGGCATGATGCAGATCCACACCACACGTCGACAACTTCCCACTTCCAACAGCCTCCACTTGTGCTGTGTTCAGTCTCAGAGTCCTGCCTTCAAAGCTCAGCTCTCCTCCTTTCACCTTAGTCTTCGCCAGGGAACCGGCCAACTGTAAAACATCTTCAGATGCCATCTTCTGTCCGGCTGTAAGGTCAGCATCAGCTTTCTTCTCAGGACTCTCAACCTCCTCTGCTACCATGCCTTCCTCATTTGCACTGGTTGCTTTATTGTCATCAGATGATTCACTATCACTACCACTATCCCTGTCTGACCCCTTTTTCTCAGCCACATCCGGCTCACTTTCAGGGTTATACAATTCATTCTCATTCTCATCCTGCTCACTTTCAGGGTTATACAATTCATTCTCATTCACATCCTGCTCACTTTCAGGGTTATACACTTCATTTTCATTCACATCCTGCTCACTGTCAGGGTTATACAATTCATTCTCATTCACATCTTGATCTGGAACCTTAGTTAACATGTCATCCACAACATTAACTTCACTGTTGTGAATGGGTTTGAGATGAGTTCTGAGCAGAGGCTCCCTCTGGTGGTTACAAGCGGTGCTAGTCTGTCCAGTGAAGATTGTGAGGACTGGGAATCAGGTGTTACTGACTGGTCTTATATAAATGAGTCACCTTCCCATCAGGGTTGCCGGTGATCAATTGTTCTGGTCTGAATCCTTTATTCCAGTTTCCCTTGTAGCCTGCTGTGTCGTGTCTGCATCTCCTGCTAACAGATAAGACATTTTCTTCTTTTGTGTTTGTGCTATATTTTTGCATTTTGTCCTGCACTTCTGTGGGGGCCTTCAGGGTCCCCTCCGGGGGCTTCTGCCCTCTCAGTTTTGTTCAGCCACTGATGTTTGTACTTTTGCTTTTTCCAGTTTTTTCAGTGGCTGCTGTTTTGATTTTGTTACACCAGAGAACTAATTTAGGTGGTAGAGGTCGTGTGATCTCAGGTGTTTTTGAAATTAGTAGAGTTGGTGCTTTTCAGGGTTTTCTGGGATTGCAGTAAGTACCCTTCCTATCCTTTTCTATTTAGTTAGTTTGGGCCCCAGCGTTTGCTCATACTATTTTCTTTCTGTGTCAGTATTTCATCTTGTCTAACCGCCATTACATGTTTGGGGGCTTTCTATTATCTTTGGGGTTCTGCTCCGGGGCAGATAGCTTTCCTATATCTATCTTTAGGTGTAGTTAGTTTCTCAGGCTGTGACGAGGCGTCTAGGACCAACGTAGGAACGCTCCACGGCTGCCTCTAGTTGTGGTGGTTAGTCAGGGTACTGCAATCTCATAGATTCCAACTGCTCTGGTGTATTGCCTTTTTTACCTGTACTCCTCAGCTACCGAAACATAACAGTATCACCGGCCTAAAAATTGAAAATTGTATGGTACTCACAGAAGGGAAAAAATATTGTCAGAGTTGTCAGAGATATTTTTCTGTTTGTTGCATTTTTTTTCCCTCTGTATCTCTGGGTGCTGGGGAGGATCTTTTCTCTCAATGGAGTTTGCACAGTTGTCTGGCCGTGTGGATCAGCTTGCCACTGAGGTTCGGAGTATTGCTATCTATCTTGCTGGTTGCCTGTTGTGGAACCTAGGATTCCCATGCCAGATTTGTTTTTAGGGGATCGAGCTAAGTTTCAGAATTTCAAAAATAATTGTAAATTGTTTTTTGCCTTAAAATCTAAGTCCTCAGGAACGCAGCGCAGCAGGTTCAAATTATCATCTCTCTCCTGCGCGGCGATCCTCAGGATTGGGCTTTTTCCCTGATACCTGGGGATCCTGTTTTGAGTGATGTTGATGCATTTTTTCAGGCTTAGGGTTATTGTACGATGAGCCTAATGTCACTGATCAAGCTGAGAAAGCTTTGTTGGCATTAAATCAGGGGCTTGATGACGCTGAGTTATACTGTCAGAGATTCCGTAGGTGGGCAGTCCTGACCAAATGGAATGACGACGCTTTGGCAGCCCTTTTCCGGAAGGGTCTGTCAGATAATGTAAAGGATGTTATGGTGGGATTCCCTGTCCCCTCTGGTCTCAATGATTCTATGTCATTAGCGATTCAAATTGACAGACGTTTGCGTGAGCGGAGAAGTATGCGTGGAATGGTGTTGCCTTGTGAACCAGCTTCTGAACCCATGCAGTGTGATAGAGTGGTGTCTGGGGCACAGCGTCATGAGTTTCGAAAGCGCAATGGGTTATGTTTCTACTGTGGTGATGCCTCTCATGCTATTTCAGTCTGCCCTAAGCGGGGAAGACGTTTTGCACGCTCAGTTGTCTTGGGTAGTGTTCAGACTAAGTTTTTATTAACTGTCACTCTGATATGCTCTCTGTCCTCATTTTCTGCTCAGGCTTTCGTTGATTCTGGAGCAGCTATTAACCTGATGGATTATGATTTTGCTAAACGTTGTGGATTTCCCTTGATACCCCTACAGAAGTCTATTCCCCTACTGGGGATCGATTCTACCCCTTTGGCTGAGAATAAACCCCAGTTTTCTACTCAGGTGATAATGAGGGTTGAACCTGATCACCAGGAGTGCTGCAAATTTTTGGTTCTGTATAATCTGCATGACATTATCGTGCTGGGTTTCCTTGGTTACAGTCTCATAATCCTGTTTTGGATTGGAAATCTGTGTCTGTAACCAGTTGGGGCTGCCAATGTGTTAATACCAACACTCCTGTTTTTTCTGCCTCCCCCCAGGCTCAGGATGTTCCTGACTTTTTGATTGATTTTTCTGATGTGTTTAGCGAAAGTAAATCTGCATCCTTGCCTCCCCATAGGAGCTATGACTGCGCTATTGAATTAGTGCCGGGTAGTAAATTCCCTAAAGGTCGCCTTTTTAACTTGTCTGTACCTGAACATGACGCTATGCGGTCTTATATCAAGGAATCATTGGAGAAGGGTCATATCAGACCATCCTCTTCACCCTTAGGTGCCGGTTTTTTCTTTGTGGCCAAAAAGGATGGTTCATTAAGGCCGTGTATTGATTATCGTCTCTTGAACAATATTACTGTGAAATATCAATACCCGTTACCCTTGATTTCTGACCTGTTTTCCAGGGTGAAAAACGCTACTTGGTTTACCAAGCTTGACCTCAGGGGGGCGTATAACCTTATTCGCATTAAGCACGGGGATGAATGGAAGACGGCATTCAATACCCCTGAAGGGCATTTTGAGTACCTGGTGATGCCCTTTGGGCTCACTAATGCTCCTTCCGTCTTCCAGTCCTTCATGAATGACATTTTCAGGGATTTTGTGGACAAATTTCTGATTGTTTATTTGGATGATATCTTGATTTTTTCTAATGACTGGGACTCTCATGTGAAACATGTTCGAACTGTATTCCAGATTTTGAGAGAGAATGCTCTGTATGTGAAGGGATCAAAGTGTCTTTTTGGCGTACAGAGGATCTCATTTCTGGGATTCATTTTGTCCCCATCTGTTATTGAAATGGACCCGGTCAAGGATCAGGCCATCTGTGATTGGGTCCAACCTACTTCATTAAAGGCTCTTCAGAGATTTTTGGGTTTTGCCAATTTTTATCGTAAATTTATTGGTAATTTCTCGTTATTGTTAAACCATTAACTGATTTGACCAGAAAGGGTTCTGATGTGGTGAATTGGCCTCCTGAGGCAGTCTCTGCATTTCAGGAACTTAAGCAGAGATTCACTTCTGCTCCTGTTCTACGGCAGCCTGATGTTTCTCTGCCATTTCAGGTGGAGGTTGATGCCTCTGAAATTGGGGCAGGTGCCGTTTTGTCCCAAAAAGATCCAGAGACCTCTAGGAGTAACCCTTGTGCCTTTTTCTCTCGAAAATTTTCTCCTACTGAACGTAATTATGACGTGGGTAATCGGGAGTTATTGGCCATGAAGTGGGCTTTTGAAGAGTGGAGACATTGGCTGGAGGGAGCCAAACATCAGGTGGTGGTCCTTACGGACCATAAGAATCTGGTCTATCTGGAATCTGCCAATCGACTCAATCCTAGACAGGCCAGGTGGGCCTT
Source organism: Oophaga sylvatica (assembly GCA_033576555.1). NCBI lineage: Eukaryota > Metazoa > Chordata > Amphibia > Anura > Dendrobatidae > Oophaga > Oophaga sylvatica. The sequence continues at coordinate 936,988,215 of JARQOD010000001.1, forward strand.
GTTTTTCACACGTTTTAATTTTGTGGTTTCCTTTCTTCCTGGCACTAAGAATGTTAAGGCGGATGCCCTCTCGAGGAGTTTCCTTGCGGACTCTCCTGAGTTATCTGATCCTTCTGTTATTTTGAAAGAGGGTGTAGTTCTTTCCGCCATCTCGCCCAATTTGAGACTTGCTCTGGAGGAGTGTCAGGAGGATAGGCCCGAGTGCTGCCCTGTTGGAAAATTGTTTGTCCCGGACCAGTGGAAAAAGAGTGTGATGTCTGAGATTCATTGTTCCGCGTTGGCTGGGCATCCCGGAATTTTTGGTACCAGAGACTTGGTTAGTCGGTCCTTTTGGTGGCCTACCTTGTCTCGTGATGTCAGGGAATTTGTGCAGTCCTGTGGGACTTGCTCTCGCTCCAAGCCTTGCTATCGCTCTAGTGGTTTGTTGATGCCATTGCCTGTGCCCAAGAGACCATGGACCCATATCTCTATGGATTTCATTTCCGACCTTCCTGCTTCTCAGAGAATGACCACCATCTGGGTAATTTGTGATAGGTTTTCCAAGATGATACATCTTGTGCCATTACCTAAGTTGCCTTCCTCCTCTGAATTGGTGCCGTTGTGCCTTCAGCACGTGGTTCGTTTACACGGCATTCCTGAGAACATTGTGTCTGACAGAGGAGTCCAGTTTGTTTCCAGATTTTGGAGGACTTTTTGTTCTAAACTGGGTGTTCAATTGTCTTTCTCCTCGGCATTTCATCCTCAGACCAATGGTCAAACTGAGAGAACAAACCAGACATTGGAGACTTATCTAAGATGCTTTGTGTCTGCTGATCAGGATGACTGGGTCTCTTTTTTGCCTTTGGCTGAGTTTGCTCTTAATAATAGGGCTAGCTCTGCTACTTTGATGTCTCCGTTTTTCTGTAATTCTGGGTTTCACCCTCGATTTTCTTCAGGACAGACGGAGGCTTCTGTCTGTCCAGGTGTTGACTCTGTTGTGGAGCGTATGCAACTGATTTGGGACCAGGTAGTGGAGAGGTTGTCCCTCTCTCAGGAGAGGGCCCAGCGGTTTGCTAACCGGCATAGGACTGATGGTCCTCGGTTTAGAGTGGGGGACTTGGTCTGGTTGTCCTCAAAGAATATTCCTATGAGAGTAGCATCTCCTAAATTTAAGCCTAGGTTCATTGGACCTTATAAGATCATGGAGATTATTAATCCTGTTTCTTTTCGTTTGCTTCTTCCAGGGACATTTAAGATCCATAACGTGTTCCACAAGTCCTTGTTGAAGAGGTTTGTTGAGCCAGTGGTTCCTGCTGCTGTGCCTCCTGACCCTGTTTTGGTTGAGGGCAATCTGGAGTATGTGGTTGAGAAAATATTAGATTCTCGTTTTTTCTAGACGGAAACTCCAGTATTTGGTTAAATGGAGAGGTTATGGTCAGGAAGACAATTCTTGGGTGTTTGCTTCGGACATCCATGCTAGGAGACTTATCCGTGCGTATCATAGAACTCATCCTGACCGACCTGGTTGCTCAAATGAGGGTTCGGTGACCCCTCCTCAAGGGGGGGGTACTGTTGTGAATGGGTTTGAGATGAGTTCTGAGCAGAGGCTCCCTCTGGTGGTTACAAGCGGTGCTAGTCTGTCCAGTGAAGATTGTGAGGACTGGGAATCAGGTGTTACTGACTGGTCTTATATAAGGGAGTCACCTTCCCATCAGGGTTGCCGGTGATCAATTGTTCTGGTCTGAATCCTTTATTCCAGTTTCCCTTGTAGCCTGCTGTGTCGTGTCTGCATCTCCTGCTAACAGATAAGACATTTTCTTCTTTTGTGTTTGTGCTATATTTTTGCATTTTGTCCTGCACTTCTGTGGGGGCCTTCAGGGTCCCCTCCGGGGGCTTCTGCCCTCTCAGTTTTGTTCAGCCACTGATGTTTGTACTTTTGCTTTTTCCAGTTTTTTCAGTGGCTGCTGTTTTGATTTTGTTACACCAGAGAACTAATTTAGGTGGTAGAGGTCGTGTGATCTCAGGTGTTTTTGAAATTAGTAGAGTTGGTGCTTTTCAGGGTTTTCTGGGATTGCAGTAAGTACCCTTCCTATCCTTTTCTATTTAGTTAGTTTGGGCCCCAGCGTTTGCTCATACTATTTTCTTTCTGTGTCAGTATTTCATCTTGTCTAACCGCCATTACATGTTTGGGGGCTTTCTATTATCTTTGGGGTTCTGCTCCGGGACAGATAGCTTTCCTATATCTATCTTTAGGTGTAGTTAGTTTCTCAGGCTGTGACGAGGCGTCTAGGACCAACGTAGGAACGCTCCACGGCTGCCTCTAGTTGTGGTGGTTAGTCAGGGTACTGCAATCTCATAGATTCCAACTGCTCTGGTGTATTGCCTTTTTTACCTGCACTCCTCAGCTACCGAAACATAACACTTCACCATCTGGTCCCTGGTTTCCCTCAGGTGGTCCCTCAAATATGTGACTATGTGACAACCTCTGCACTATACTTCCATATAGCTCAGGTACTAGGAGCTGGCTCACGACCTCTCCCTGGACTTCAGTGTCCCTATACAACAGGTTATTGTTTATGGCAACATGAGGAAACCTCTCCTCAGAGCCAGGCTCTTGGGAAACCTCATTTAGAACATTTATATTTTCCTGTGCCGTTTTAAGAGAGGGGTCTCGCCACTGCTCACTCTCAAAATTGTCACAGGACACAGGTAAGTCAGGGACACTCGGTTCCCGAGAACCACCATCCTCGTCTCCCAACATCACCTGCAAAGGAATTTCATCATTATCACAGTCATCATTATTATCAATATCATTATCATGATTATGATCAGTATCATCATCACTATCATGATCATCATCATTATTATTATCAGCATCAGCATCATTATCATGGTCATCATCATTATCATGATCATCATCATCATTATCATTATCATCATCATCATTATCACATAAGTTTAACGGCCCACTAGCATTGTGTTCCGCCCCTCGGGACTGCGCACCCTCAGTAGGAGCTTCATCACACTGTCCATCAGAAACATTTTTCCCCCAGAGATCCTTAGACCGGGGAAAGTCATTACCCAATATGACGGGGTGCACCAGGTTCTTCACTACCCCCACTTCACATGAAACCTCCCCGCGTTTGGGGATCAAGTCCACGACAGTCTCTGGGTAGATTTTGGTGTCTCCATGGACGCACACCACACTCAGGTGTTTATCAGGGATAAAGTCCCTATCAATCAGGCTGTCCCATACGGAAGTCACTGGACTCTCTGAGTCCAAGAGGGCCTGTGCTGGGCAGTCATTTACAACCACCGGGGACCCCTGTGGTCCAGTCTCTTCGGCTGAGGTGGTCACACACACAGGCTCTGCGCAGGGAGAGAGGGATCCGCCAACATCACAACACATAGGCTCCCCCTCTATTGGACAGTTGGCTGCAATTTCACGACATCTCCAACACTGTCCATCACACTCTCCCACCCACACGACCCCAACAGCTGGAACGCTCTTACCGGGAGAGTTCGGCGTCCAGGAACTCTGAAGTGACGACCTCTCAGACGGCTGGTCACGGAGGCAGTCTTTGGTGGCGAAGGCCCTCTCCATCAGGCTGACCAGACGATTGGCGTCCTGGTGGTCTCCTTGTCCGACCTCTGGCTGTACCTCAGGAGGACGTGCTTGGGTGTAGCGGTCCACTATCACCTTTTCAACTCCATAATCAGGTTTGCTGACTGCAGACTCCCAACTGCATCTCCAGTCATGAACTCCCCTGGCACGGGCTGTCACCGTAACACCCAGCCGGGTAAGAATCTCCGCTTTCAGCTTGGCATAGTCTTGGCTGTCCTGCTCGCTCAGGTCATCATAGGCCCTTTGGGGTCCTCCAATCAGATAGGGTGCGACCATCATGGCCCATTCAGATAGGGGCAGATTCTCCTTCTCTGCCAGTCCCTCAAACCTAGTGAGATATACCTCCACATCGTCACGAGGTGTCATCTTTTTCAGGGACCGTCTTACCGCCTTCTTTACAGCGGACAATGCAGGTGACTTTGCAACATTACTTTGGGACGATGCGCTGCAAGTCTTTTGTAGTGCTGCAACCTGCTCAAAAAACAACCGGTTATTCTCCTGCTGCTGCTGCAGGAATTGCTGCTGGCCTGCTGCATGCGCTGCGGTGCGCAGGCGCTGCCGCTCCATGCTCTTCTGCATGCTCCGCTGGGCCTGGACCAGGTACTCAACGAGCTCCTCCATACTGCCGGACTTATCTGTCTCAACCACGGCAGTCTTATGTTGCACATTAACTTGCGCCATTTGTTCAAACAGCGCCTCCATGCTGTCATCCATGCTGTCAGACTTCTCTGTCTCAACAACGGCAGTCTTCACTCAAGACATACACACTCCACAGTCTTTTCCACAGAAAATTCAGCCTTGCTGTGCAGACACTTTTTTTTTTTTTTTTTTCTTTGCAAAGTCTATTAGGGCTACTGTCTCTTTAAGACTGCTCCAATCAGACGTTTTTTGCTGACACACTTTTTTTTTCTCTGCTGCTGCTTCAACAGACTTCTCTCTCCTTTATTGCTGTCTCTAAGCCACTGTGCTGCACGCACATTCCAGCACCAATTGTAAGCTTTTCAGGGGATATAGCTCTGGGATCGCCGTCCGGGTAGACGGAGTGGCACGGAAACAGCTCATTCACAGACAGCAGTTCTGGTAAAAACTGGCCGCAACCAGCTTTATTAAAGTCCACAGCAAACAGAACATAATCAAAACCCAAATCATAAACATAAGCCCTGGGCTTGTCCAGCCACTTACTACACTTAGATAGATTTCCCTCTCTATCCGGTCCAGACTCTAACAGCCTGTCCCCAAAACAACACATATGTTCAGTAGTAACCAGCATGGAGTTTCACAGAGTCTCCTCTTTGTGTCTGAAGGCATATCCAACGTCCAGACTTGAGAGAGCTCCCCTCCTATTCAGCAGCTATCCGCATGGATTCTCACAGAGACTACTCCTGTGTCCGGGGTACATCGAGCACCCAGACTGAGACAGCTCATACTCCTGGAGACTCCTTCTTGTGCCTGGACTCCTTGTCCAGACTAAGCGAGCTCTCTGTCTGTGTTCGCAGACACCTACTTCTGGTCTCCTAATTAACAGCTGAGTGGTTTCAGGCCTGAGCTGCAAGTGTGTACTGAATGTAAGGTGTAGTGACCTTTCTCTACCACTAGGTTTACAAAGCCATACATTTCCCTTATACCAGTCAGCAAAGTATCTAGGTGAAATGTACACCCCATTCAACACACATACTCTCACTGTCTCACATATATATATATATATATATATATATATATATATATAGATAGATAGATAATAGATAGATACCATATATACTCGAGTATAAGCCGACCCCCCTAATTTTGCCACAAAAAACTGGGAAAACTTATCGACTCGAGTATAAGCCTAGGGTGGAAAATGAGATTATGCCCCATATGCTGCCCCATGTATTATGCCCCACAAGATGCTCCATAGATTGTGCCCCATATTCTGCCCATGTATTATGCCCCCATAGATGCTCCATAGATTGTGCCCCCATAGATGCTCCATAGATTATGCCCCCATAGATGCTCCCATAGATTATGCCCCCATAGATGCTCCATAGATTATGCCCCCATAGATGCTCCACAGATTATGCCCCCATAGATTATGCCCCCATAGAAGCTCCACAGATTATGCCCCCATAGAAGCTCCATAGATTATACCCCCATAGATGCTCAATAGATTATGCCCCCATAGATTATGCCCCCATAGATGCTCCACAGATTATGCCCCCATAGAAGCTCCATAGATTATACCCCCATAGATGCTCAATAGATTATGCCCCCATAGATTATGCCCCCATAGATGCTCCATAGATTATGCCCCCATAAATGCTCCTTAGATTATGCCCCCATAGATTATGCCCCCATAGAAGCTCCATAGATTATACCCCCATAGATGCTCCATAGATTATGCCCCATAGGTTATGCCCCCATAGATGCTCCACAGATTATGCCCCCATAGATTATGCCCCAATAGATTATGCCCCATAGATGCTCCACAGATTAAGCCCCCATAAATTATGCCCCCATAGATGCTCCACAGATTATGCCCCCATAGATTATGCCCATATAGATTATGCCCCCATAGATTATGCCCCCATAAATGCTCCACAGATTATGCCCCCATAGATTAAGCCCCATAGATGCTCCACAGATTATGCCTCCATAGATTATGCCCATATAGATTATGCCCCCATAGATTATGCCCCATAGATGCTCCACAGACTGTGCCCCCATAAATGCTGCATTTTATAGGCCCCTTTATGCTGCCGCAGCTGCTGCAAAAAAAAAAAAAAAGACATACTCACCTCTCGTCGCTGGGGGCCAGGTGCTGGTGTCCTGAGCAGGCAGGGACACCGGCGCGCTATGGGGGACAGGTGCCGGTGTCACCACTGGCTCAGGACCCCGGAGAAGATTTACCTGTCACCCGCTCCACCGCTGAGCGCCGCTGTCTTCGGGTCCTCCGGCAGTGAATGATCTGCCTGAACATCGCAGCAAGAGGACCCGAGGACACGGCGGTGGAACGGGACAGGTAAGTAATGATATTCACTGCTTCTCATGCCCATGTGGGCGTGGGAAGCAGTGAATATTCATTTCTCTTTAGCAGCGGGGACAGGGGCTCCTGCCTCCTGTCACCCGCTGCTGCTCCGCTGGCACGGGGCCCCCATGGCAGCTCGTGGTGTGCCGCTATTAGTGACACTCCACCGGCTGGGGGCCACTGGAGCAGCGGGGGCCCTAGGCAACTGGCCCCTGTATGCCAGCAGGTGCCAGGGCCCCCCAGATGCCAGGTCCCACCGGAGAATCCGTCTCCGGTGGGCCAGTCCGACCCTGCCCATATGTGGATGTACAGTACTACTTTGCCATACGGAGAGACTGGGGAGGGACAGAGCGCTATTTGCCTCCTGGAGAGTAGATTTTCCAAGACTAGTTAGCGGATTCCATATAAAGAGCCCCTAAGTGCTAGAAAAGCAGAATCCCCCCTCAAGTGACCCCGTTTAAGCAATTATAACCCTTTGGGAATTTATCTACAGAGGTAGTGACGATTTTGACTTCATGGGTGTGTAAGGCGACCAGGGTGGTAGTCGTGGCAATGAGCTGTAATGTTCCCACACCCTGGCATCCCAAAAATGAAGTATAATGTCCCTTCTGTTGTACGTGCAGCATGCGCAACAGAACACTAACTTTTATTGCCGGAGTCCCCTCTGCTTCTATCATTCCCGCGCCAGATCTGCGGGTCTCACAAATGACTCCAGATTCAATGTCCATTCTTAACAGTTCACCTTTACTCATCAACAGGGTTTTTATTACAGATGCAGCACAGTGTGTACATAGTGACATTCCTAAGGCTTCTCTGTCTTCCTGGCAATCCCTGTCCTGTCCTGGCAATCCCTGCCTCTCTGGACAGTCCTTGTCCCGTCCTGGCAATTGCTGCCTCGCTGGACAATCCTTGTCCAGTCCTGGCAATCCCTGCCTTGCTGGAAAATCCTTGTCCCATCCCGTGACATCCATGCCTTTAGGTCCACCAGCTTCCTCCCATTCCCTTGCCCTGTTTCAAAACGGAAAAGGTAAAAGATTTGCCGTCTCATCTGCACCTAATCCCAGCAGTAGGCCCCGGATCCTCCTTGGAATGGTTCCGTTCAAGGTGGTGACCGCTTGCACTCTCCTCAGCCTGGGGCCCCTTCTTGCCAAAGCAACCTTATCCCCACAGCTATCAGACTGTCCTTGTTCACTGCTTCATCACAACTCTTAACCAGGAAACCACTCATATATCCCACTGTTCTATACTGCACCCATCTGTAACCCCTCCTAGCAGGAAAACCACTAATGCTAACTATGCTATCCTAACACTCTCATTCCCTATCTCTAGTATGCCTCCACTATTCTAATCCCACTATTGTCCTATGCTACTGCTACCTTCTATTCTATCACTAATTCTGTACATAATACATGTCAAGTACATTCACATTGCAGTAAATGAACACGTTGACATTTATAAACACTATGGAACCGCACGTAATACATGTGAACAATGTCAAAAGAGGAGGAGGCATATGATGGCCTCCGTCACCTCCTTACAGGTGTTTTCCAGAAACAGGCAGCAGTGGATGTTGCTGAGTAAAAATTACAAACTGCCATTGTAGTGACCAGTACGCTGTAGTGACCAGTACGTTGCAGTCACCAGTATGTTATGCCCAGCCCGTGCTTCTGGAGACTTGCACCTGTAAATTAGGTGGACTCTCATCACTGTAGAAATGCCAAACATGTGGGAGCTAAATGTTGTTTAGGCACACTGGGGCTCAGAAGGGAGGGGGGCATTTGGATTTGGGAGCGAAGAATTTGCTGAATTTCTTTTGGAGGGTGAAAAGCCACATCGCTTTTCCAGAACCTTTGTGCTACCAGTAACGTGGAAGCCCCCTATATTTCCGTTAACAGATGACAGATCTGAGTGGAGACTTACTTTTTTTGTGGATTGCGTGGAAGATTTTATTGGGAACATTTTATATAATATTTGGGATCACAGTTATCTGGCGCTCTACACTGAGCACTTACTTTGGGGTTTCCTTCTAAATCTCTGAATGACTTGATTAAGATGAAACCCACAATGGATCCATTCACTATAGTGAGCCAGTAGAGTTACTCTGGACTTCCGACTGGCCTCTGTTCCGTGGTTTTTTTATTTTCAGAAGTGCTGAAAACTGTGGCCGAAGGCACTTTTATGCAATCCTAAGAAGATGGACACCCCCGGATCACAGGTGCTATGATGTCCACAATGCCTCCATCTGCCTCACTATAGCGAATTTTCCATCAGGGGTTCTGTCTGAATCACTTATTTCAGAGAATTACACGGAAACCCCATCGTAAGCGCTCAGCGCAGAGCGCAGGTTAAATGTGCGCCGAGCCTTACTGCGATCTTTGGGAGGCAGAATGAAACAATCAACAGCATGTGAAGAATTGAGTCTTATTTATTTTTTTACACCATTCCTCGTGCGGTTTAAGTGATTAAGGCGACTATATTCTTCGGGTTGGTGCGATTACAGCGATACAAGACTTATATCGAGGTTTTATGTTTGGCTGCTGTCATGCACTAAAAGACGCTTATTATTGCAAAAACTAGTTTTTGTGTCACCATATTTTGAGAGCAATAATTTTTTCATATTTCGGCCGACAGTCATGTGAGGGCTTTTTTTGTGGGATGAGCTGACGTTTCTATTGGTACATGACATTTTTTTATTGCTTTCTATTCCGATTTTTGGGAGACAGACTGAACAAAAACCAGCAATTCAGGAATTGCTTTTTTTATTATACCGTTCCGCGTGTAGTAAAATTGGTAAGGCAGCTTTATTCTTCGGGTCAGTACGATTTCAGCGATACCTCATTTATATATTTTTTTTATGTTTTGGCGCTTTTACACAATAAAACTATTATTTTTACCCATTATAATATATATTTTTTTTACTTTTTTACATTGTCCCAGTATTGGACATTACTATATGGCCAGGGTCACACTTGCGATAAACTCGCACGAGTCTCGCACCTCAATACCCGGCACCGCCGTCGGCACTCGGGACCGAAGTGTGCGGCTGCATGTATTTCTATGCAGCTGAATGCTCCGGTCCGAGTGCCGGCGGCAGCGCTGGGTATTGAGGTACGAGACTCGTGCGAGTTTCTCACAAGTGTGACCCTGGCCTATAACAGCAGATCGCTGATCTGACACTACACAGCAGAGTATCAGATCAGGATCTGACAGGCAGGGAAGGAGGCATGCCGGCGCCTGCTCTCAGGTTCCTGTAGGACCCAGAAGGACCCCGCGGCATCGCGTTTGTTATGGTGGAAGTGCGCAGGGAGGGTTCTCTATGCCGCTGTCACTACTGACAGCGGCATCAGAGGGGTTAAATGCCCACAATCGGTGATGGCATCGATTCTGGGCATTGCTTGGGGTGTCAGCTGTCACATACAGCTGACACCCGCATCGATCACTGTACTAGTACTGCTGTGGGCACAATCACTCCTCCCGCAGACCAGTACTAGTATGACGCATCTCGCAAAGGGGTTAAAATGATAAATTTATATTTATCTGTGAAATGTTTTTTTCAGCATTGAAAGCAATGCAAATATGCTAAAACACTGCATGTGCACATAGGTGTGAAGGAGTATTTTTTTCTTATTCATTTTGCCTTATATACAAGTCATTATCCTGGAAAGAATGTTTCTTAACATTTTTTCCAGTCAAATCCAATTTAAGTGCTATTTTGTTTATTTTATTGTCAGTCCATAAAAGCGGCGTAATACTCTGACAACATTGTTCCCAGCAGCGACCTGGGATTCATGCTGTTCTCATATTTTTAGACCCCCTACAGACCTCCGGGGAGGGTCGACAGAAAAATACTCGAGTTTCCCATTGACTTCCACTACACTTGTTACTCGGGTCGAGCACTCAAGCATTACGTTTTGCTCGACTTGAGTAACGAGTACCCGAGCATTTTAGTGCTCGCTCATCACTACTAGTAGTTATGTCACGCCAACATTTTTAGGTTTGGGTTTATCTCAGCATCAGAGTTTTGAACAGGTTAACAGCAGCATGCGATGAACTAGTTTCCAAATACATAGTATTGTCATAGAGTAAAAGACTTTAAAACTGGGGCAGATAGCTGAGATCATAAGCGAGCGGAGTACAGAGATGTAAGTTAGGAGGAAGCGCTAACTAGTTAGATCGAACTATGTCTTCAGAGATACATTCGTACAAAGCTATAAGAGATGAAAATGTTTTGCAGGTGCTTCAATGTGTTTAGAAAAAGCTTGTCATCAGATGCAGGAGTCGGCTCGTGATCCTCAGAACTGGCAGCATGCTAGTTCAAAGTCTTGCTGCAGGATGTGGGGTCTTGGTGAGGTTTTGAAGAAAACAAAACATGTCCTTGGAGCTACAGAACACAGAGATCAGCAACAGGGATCTTTTTCCTCTAATGGCCTCACGAAAATCTTAGATTGAACGTAACCTTATTTAGCTGTAATTAATAACGAATAGCAGCCTCCATAAGCCGCACGATGAGCCCGCAATCGAACCGATATCAAATACAGTACAGAGCTATATATTCGTGAATTTGGTTCTATATGTATGTCAGTATTTTTATACTGCACATGATTTTTTTGTTTTTGACCAAAAATATAGCCTGATTTACATGTCATTGATTTTTCACATATGCAAAAAAATGGTCAGAATGTCATCCATGTTTCAAACTTGAGTTTCATCAGTGTTTGGTACGGGTGTCAATTTCTGCCATCAATGTTTCTGCAGTGTTAGGCTTTATTCACACATCAGTATTTTTTTAACAGTATTTGTAAGCCAAAACCAGAAGTGTCTCCATAATACAGAAAAGGTGTCAATCTTGCAATTATAGTTTTTCTCTTTAAGGCCAGGGTCAGACTAGCGTATGGCATCCAATGTGAGAGCATCAGATGCAATATGCTAATGACCCTCGGCTCCTGCTCTGCTGCGAGCGGGAGCCAAGTGTCATGCGACTGTGCTCCAAGCCTCTCGCACAGAGCGGATCGGAGCACAGCTGCGGAGGAGGCGGAGAAATGAATTTCTCCATCTCCTCCATTGCCGGGTCAGCCTATATCGCACAGCACTCGGATGATATCTGAGTGAAGTGCGTTGTCTCACTCGCACCCATAGGCTTAAATAGGTGCGAGTGAGCCGAGACTCGGCCCAATGTCGGTGACAATCGCAGCATGCTGCGATTTCACTTGCACGTTCAAAATGGCCGAGAAAAATAATGGTAATGGGAGCTGCCCCATAGATGAATAGTGGTCCAAGTGCTTTGCAATGTTTTATCGCATAGCACTCGTCCGTATTCATCGCTAGTCTGACCCCGGCCTAAGTTGCACTCTTGGTTTTGACATACACTGATGTAAAATACTGACCAATTACTGACGTATGAATGAGGCCTTATTCCCATATGAAGGAATAAATAAGGACAAAGCTTCTCTTATTCATTGCAGTGTTAGGCCACATTCAGTATTCTGTCATTAATTTACATTAGTATATGTAAGCCAAAACCAGGAGAGGAGCAATCAGAGGAAAAGAATACTGCTCAAAAAAATAAAGGGAACACCTAAACAACAGAATATAACTCCAAGTAAATCAAACTTATGTTAAATAAACTGTCCACTTAGGAAGCAACACTGATTGACAATCAATTTCACATGCTGTTGTGCAAATGGAATAGACAACAGGTGGAAATTATTGGCAATTGAGTCGCACATAGCCAGGGCCTGTGGGGTACTCGGCACCGAGCCCGTTCACTTCTCTGGGGGATGTCACTGGTAGCACAGCTCGGTCCGTTGCCCTGGGCGCTCACTAAAAAGGGGAATATTTACAGGGGATTATAGGTTTGTAGAAATGTTCGTGACGCTACCTGTGGTTCCTGGTCAGGGTGACCAGCACTGCAGGGTAGATCCTCTGAGGGGTTGTTACTGGGCAGCAAGGTGTTAAGTCTCCCACAGGCAAGACTGATCCCTCAGGGTATATGGTGGTGTAATATAGGGGTGCAGGAGCAATAAGGCAGACACACACAAGAAAGTCTCTTTCTGTACCTTTACTGATGGTGAAGTTGTAGGCACGACCCGGGAAGCTGTCAGGGTGGAGGATGCACGTCCAGTAATCCCACTGAGTAGGTGTAGGGCCTCCTTACTCCTTTAAGTGTGTGAGTTTCTGACTTGCATAAAACAAAGCCTAACTCTGTCTTCTCAGCTACGCCCGGCTGACCTTGTGGTGAGGCCTTCTTGTGGACAGAACTAAGTCTCTATATGGCTGATCAGGCCAGACTCCTGTTCTTCCTGACCCCGGTTACGTATCAACACTGTTGGGCCCCTGCGACCTGTAGTCCAGCAGGGTCTCCGGTGTCTCCTACCAGTCGTGCAGATGCTGGCAAGCGCGGACCCGATGTCCGGTGGTGCAGAGTGGAGGTAAGCTATCAATGCTGGTTAACCTCTGTCACTCTCTCTCTTCTTTCTTCCACCTGCCTTTCGTCCTACTCTCACCACTATCATAAGCACAAGCTAGCAGCAGATGTCAGCTTTCTTTATCTTCACCGCTCTCCAAGCGTCGGCATGCTTACTCACTGAAACGCTCACTGAAGGTCTCTCAGTAAACTCAATTTTGACCAGGCTAAGTGGTAATCTTTCCCACTACTACTGGACTCCACTCTTAAACTGAGTGTTTGCTGAAGTCTTCAGGCTTTCTCTTTCTGGCTAGTCTTTCCCTCTCAGCTCGTCTGAGGTCACTGCCGTTCTGACTAGAATCTCTCACCGTCTGCTCTAATCTCCTCTGCTGAGGTAAACTGACACTCTGAGGTAAAACCAACGACTAGCTAACTCTCAGCTAGACTTCCTTCATCTCCCTGCTGTCGTCTCCAAGGGCTCCCTCTGGTGGCACCAGGAAAATGTGGAGTGTTGTGTGCTTATGGGTTGTTGTGGGTTTACCTTTCGTGCATCTTCCAGGGTAACATGTGGCTCCAGTCACAGCTGGGCTACACACAATTATCAAGACACACTCAATAAAGGAGTGGTTCTGCAGGTGGGGTCCACAGACCACATCTCAGTACCAATGCTTTCTGGCTGATGTTTTGGTCACTTTTGAAAGTTGGTTGTGCTTTCACACTCGTGGTAGCATGAGATGGACTCTACAACCCACACAAGTGGCTCAGGTAGTGCAGCTCATCCAGGATGGCACATCAATGCGAGCTGTGGCAAGAAAGTTTGCTGTGTCTGTCAGCGTAGTGTCCAGAGGCTGGAGGCGCTACCAGGAGACAGGCCAGTACACCAGGAGATGTGGAGGGGGCCGTAGGAGGGCAACAACCCAGCAGCAGGACTGCTACCTCCGCCTTTGCGCAAGGAGGAACAGGAGGACCACTGCCAGAGCCCTGGAAAATGACCTCCAGCAGGCCACAAATGTGCATGTGTCTGCACAAACGGTTAGAAACCGACTCCATGAAGATGGTCTGAGTGCCCGACGTCCACAGATGGGGGTTGTGCTCACAGCCCAACACCGTGCAGAACGCTTGGCTTTTGCCACAGAACACCAGGATTGGCAAATTCGCCACTGGTGCCCTGTGCTCTTCACAGATGAAAGCAGGTTCATACTGAGCATATGTAACAGACGTGACAGAGTCTGGAGACGCTGTGGAGAGCTATCTGCTGCCTGCAACATCCTTCAGCATGATCGGTTTGGCAGTGGGTCAGTAATGGTGTGGGGAGGCATTTCTTTGGAGGGCCGCACAGCCCTCCATGTGCTCACCAGAGGTAGTCTGACTGCCATTAAGTACCGAGATGAATTCCTCAGACCCCTTGTGAGACCATATGCTGGTGCGGTTGGCCCTGGGTTCTTCCTAATGCAGGACAATGCCAGACCTCATGTGGCTGGAGTGTGTCAGCAGTTCCTACAAGATGAAGTCATTGAAGCTATGGACTGGCCCGCCCGTTTCCCAGACGTGAATTCGATTGAGCACATCTGGGACATCATGTCTCGCTCCATCCACCAATGTCATGTTGCACCACAGACTGTCCAGGAGTTGGCGGATGCTTTAGTCCAGGTCTGGAAGGAGATCTCTCAGGAGACCATCCACCGCCTCATTAGGAGCATGCCCAGGCATTGTATGGAGGTCATACAGGCACAGGGAAGTCATACAGGCACGTGGAGGCCACACACACTACTGAGCATCATTTTGACTTGTTTAATGACATTACATTCCACTTTAATTTTGTGGGTGACTCCAAATCCAGGCCTCCATTGGTTAATAAATTTGATTTCCATTGATGATTTTTGTGTGATTTTGTTGTCAGCACATTCAACTTTGTACAGAACAAAGTATTCAATGAAAATATTTAATTCATTCAGATCTAGGATGTGTTATTTGAGTGTTCCCTTTATTTTTTTGAGCAGTGTATAATAGAAACACGACACCACGTCTGTATTTTTCATATAAATACTGATTTAAAACTCTGACCAAATACTGAACGTGTGATTGTTGTCTGAATCTCAGATTGTACACTCTTTAGCAAATGTGTGATGTCTGTGATTTTCACAGACCAATAGACTTGTGTGGGTAATTTCCATCTGTGATACACATAAAAAATGGACATGTCTCTGTGATTTTTTTTTTTTGTCGACATGTGATCTGCATGAACAGCTCCAAAGACCATAATGGATACATGTTCTATCCGTGAAAATTAAAGGTAGAACAAGTACCGTATATACCCATGTATAAGCTGAGATTTTCAGCCCATTTTTTAAGGCTGAAAGTCCCCCTCTCGGCTTATACGCGGGTCATATACGGGGGTCGGAGGGGGAGCGGGGGTGTCGGATCATACTCACGCCTCCGCTGGCGCGGTCTCTGCAGCCCCCCTGCTTCTCCCACGATCTCCGGCTCCTTCCTTCAGCGGTCACATGGTACCGCTCATTAAAGTCATGAATATGCACATATTCATGACTTTAATGAGCGGTAGCACGTGACCGCTGCAGGACTGAAGCGCTGCGGAGAGCGCTGGGAGAAAAGGAGAGGCTGCAGGGGCGCGCGGCGGAGGGGTGAGTATAGCGATATTTACCTGTCCCCCAGTCCAACGCTGCGTTCTGCGTCCTCAGTCTGACTCCTCTGGCTGTGAATGATCAGCAGAGGGCGCGATGACGTCGTTAGTGCGCGCCCCGCCCCCTGCCAGATCATTCACAGCCAGAGGAGTCAGACGGAGGGAGCAGCGCAGCGGTGCAGAGAGGATAGGTAAATATCACAGGTGCCGGGGTCCTGAGCGAGCGGTGACACCGGCACCTGTCCCCCATAGCGCGCCGCTGTCACCGCCTGCTCAGGACACCGGCACCTGGCCCCCAGCGACGAGAGGTGAGTATGTCATTTTTTTTTTTTTGCAGCAGCAGCAGCTGAGTCCTATGAGTCCTATACTATGGGGCATAATTGTGCAGCATATGGGGGCATAATATGGAGCATATGGGGGCATAAGCTGTGGAACATATGGGGGCATAAGCTGTGGAACATATGGGGCATAATTGTGCAGCACATGGGGGCATAATCTGGAGCATATGAGGGCATAATATGGAGCATATTGGGGCATAAGCTGTGGAACATATGGGGTATAATCTGGAGCATATGGGGGCATAAGCTGTGGAACATATGGGGCATAATCTGGAGCATATTGGGGCATAAGCTGTGGAACATATGGGGGCATAATATGGAGCATATGGGGGCATAATCTGTGGAACATATGGGGCATAATCTGGAGCATATGGGGGCATAATCTGTGGAACATATGGGGCATAATCTGTGGAGCATATGGGGGCCTAGTCTGTGGAACATATGGGGCATAATCTGGAGCATATGGGGGCATAATCTGTGGAACATATGGGGCATAATCTGGAGCATATGGGAGCATATTGGGCATAATCTGTGCAGCATATGGGGCATAATCTGTGGAGCATCATATGGGGGCATAATCATTTTTCACCCTAGGCTTATACGCGAGTCAATAAGTTTTCCCAGTTTTTTGTGGCAAAATTAGGGGGGTCGGCTTATACACGGGTCGGCTTATACATGAGTATATACGGTATATGAAAAAGGCATGTCTGAATGGGGCCTCACTCTGTTTTACTTTTATTACTTGCTAATAAAAAGTATGATATGTTGGTATCTGACTGCTGTGACCCCCCCCAAATAGTAGGCCGGTGTCACACTTGTGTGTGTGACACTAGAAACTCGCATGAGTCTCTCTCATCAACACCTGGCACTGCCGCCGGCACTCGGACCGGAGCGTGCGGCTACATGTATTTCTGTGAAGCCACACACTCTGGTCCGACTGCCGGTGGCAGTGCCGGGAACTGATGCGAGAGACTCATGCGAGTTTCTAGTATCACACACACAAGTGTGACACCGGCCTTACAGAGGACCTATCACTTGCCATAGTTATGCAATTTTTGTTTCTTACCTGGAGTAAATGTTGCTGTTCTCCTGAATCTGATTATGTTTTTCTATTGTTGCTGCTCTTCTCCATTCCTGAGATATGGGCTTCGATTCATCAAAGCTTTTATGCCAAAAATTTGGTAAAAGCTTTAAAAAGTTTAAAAAAATTACCACAAATTGGAATTGAGGCAAAATTTTGAGACTTTGACACTTTCACGCCAGTTTCTCTCAGTTTTACCAAAATGGGCAGAACTGTGTTGGCATGGAGGTACGGCAGAGGCATGATGCCATGGCTCATCTGATTCATGATAAGCTGTGGCATTCCCTACACCAGAAATCTCACTGTAGTCCCTGACTGAAGTAAGATTTCTTGCGTGGCGCACAGATAAAATCTTCAGTCTTGATGAATCAGGGTCTTTGTTTTTTCTTCCCTGTATACTGTATAAATCTAATCTTCCTAACAGGGAGTGGCACTAAAGATGACACACAGAGAAGAGTTGAAGATGAAGACCATGCCCACTTTGATAAAAAGACTAGATTACCTATATTTAAGAAGAGACCATATCTCATGAATAGAGAGGTGGAGGAACAAAAACAGCACTAGATTGAGCAGGTAAAAAATTACATATTTATGGCAGGTGACACTACCTCTTTAATAACACGATCTTCAATAAAAGTTACAAAAACTGTCCTTTGCTAGTGCCCATGAATCTATGTACAATTTAGTGCTAGAAAGAAAACAAACAATGATTTCATGAAGCACCATCTGCCATTTTCAATGGGAGTTGGCAACAATCTAATGTGCTCAAGCACAGCCTGTCTATCCTCTCACGTCTCAGGGTGATATGACATTAGGAATGAGTGACACTAAAGAAGATTACTTTCCTGGCATGTTTGCTTTAAAAAATATTTGCATTCCCTATAAAATGGCAACTTCCTAAACTGCATATTCCTGTGTTATTCCGCCTCCACGGTGGACACAGACAGAAGAGGCCCATGTGCAAGAACAGTATATGGGCCCTCTGCAGTCCAATAGCTCATCATTAGTGTTGAGCATTCCAATACTGCAAATATCGGGTATCGGTCGATATTCGCTGTATCGGAATTCCGATTCTGAGATCCGATATTTTTTGCATATCGGATACCGGAATCTGAGTTTTCCTCTAAAGTCTATGGGGAGTTCCTGTGTCACAGAACGAAGTACGTGACACAGGAACTTCCCGAAAGTGTCACTGTCAGTGTCGGTCGGGTCTGTCAGGACACTCAGCAGAGTCAGCACTTACCTGGCAGAAGATCCCCGGTGGTCACGTCCTCCTGGATGGCCGCCATTACCCTCTCCCTGGCGGTCACGTGCAGCTTCTCGCGATAACTGCACGTGCTGCCGGGTACTGGGTAATCTCGGCCAGCTGTCGCGAGAGTACAGCAGTCCGGATGACGTCATCGCCGGGGAATCTGCACTGGTAAGCTGCTCTGCTCTATGTGGATGTCAGGCTCAGCCTGGCATCCAGATGTAGCAAAAGCTGGACTTGTTGTGGGACACTCGTGATTTTGGACTGCGTCGGACAGGGAGTATTTGTGTTGGTTTGTTATTTTTGTTTTTTTACAGGAGAACGATGGCGTCGCAGGATGAGCGTGAAATAAAAATAATGAAAACTGTGTTGTGTTTTATTTCATTAAAAGAATTTTTTCTGGCTGTGTATTTTTTTAAAAATTTTCAACCTTTATGATTAATAATGGATTGGTGTCTTATTGACGCCTCTCCATTATTAACCGGGCTTATTGTCACTGTTCAATCAAAGGTGACATTAACCCCTTATTACCCCGCTTGCCACCGCTACAGGGCAAGTGGGAAGAGCCGGGTAAAGTGCCACAATTGGCGCATCTTTGGATGCGCCAATTGTGGGGCTGCTGCAGCCTGGTATTTTTAGGCTGTTGAAGGCCAAAATCCATGGGCCTTGACAGTCTTTTAATACCAGGCCGCAGCAGTCTGCTTTTTACTTGGCTGGTTAACAAAAATAGGGGGACCCCCAACCATTTTTTTTTTCGAGGAGGATCCCCTATTTTTGTTAACCAGCCAAGCTAAGCAGACTGCTGTGGCCTGGTATTATCAGGCTTGCAAGGTCCATGGATATTGGATCCTTACCAGCCTGAAAAACTAGGCCTCAGCAGTCTGCTTCATCTGGCTGGTTAACAAAAATAGGGGGGACCCCACACCATTTTTTTTCGAGGGGATCCCCTATTTTTGTTAACCAGCCAAGATAAGCAGACTGCTGTGGCCTGGTATTATCAGGCTTGCAAGGTCCATGGATATAGTCCTGAAGAGAGGATGTGGTTCGAGCATCTAATGTCATGTAACATCAAAATGACCACAGAGCATGTAATCATTGAAGAGTAATTGAATACAGGATATGGATGAGTAATTGAATACAGAAAACATTTTTAGCACTTTTTTGCACTTTATATAACATCGAAATGTACTGTAAAGCACTTAATACTGTATGGGTGAGTAATTAAATTCGGAAAAATGTGTCAACCCTTTTTCGGAGTGTTATTTCACACAGAAATGTAGAAATGTACCACAAAGCACGTAGTACTCTATTGATGACAATATAGTAATTTTTTTCACCCCGCCCCATTCCCCAAAAAATGTGGTCATCTGCCACTGCTATATATTATATAGCAAGAAACTGAAAAGCCCTAATCCCTGCCCAGAGACTGTATTCATACACTCTCCATGCTCCTGCAACTCTCTCTTCCCCATGCGCTAAATGCAGATTGTATCTGATACAAACAGCAAAGCACAAAATTACCCCTTACAAGGACTGTTAGTGGGATGGTTCAGCTTAACCCCTTAACCCCCAAGGGTGGTTTGCACGTTAATGACTGAGCCAATTTTTACAATTCTGACCACTGTGTCTTTATGAGGCTATAACTCTGGAACGCTTCAACGGATCTTCGTAATTCTTAGAATTTTTTCTCAAGACATAATGTAATTTATGATAGTGATAAAATTTCTTCGATATACCTTGCGGTTATTTATGAAAAAAATGGAAATATGGCAAAAATTTGGAAAATTTTGCACTTTTCAAATTTTGAATTTTTATTCCCTTAAAACAGAGAAATATGTCACACAATATAGTTACCAAATAACATTTCCCACATTTCTACTTTACATAAGCACAATTTTGGAATCAAAATTTTTTTTGTTACGAAGTTATAAGGGTTAAAAGTTGACCAGCAATTTCTCCTTTTTACAACAAATTAAACAAAACCATTTTTTTAGTGACCATCTCACATTTGAAGTCACTTTGAGGGGTCTATATGTCAGAAAATACCCAAAAGTGATACCATTCTAAAAACTGTATCCCTTAAGGTACTCAAAACCACATTCAAGAAGTTTATTAACCCTTCAGGTGCTTCACAGGAGCTGAAGCAACTTGGAAGGAAAAAATGAACATTTAACTTTTCAGTCACAAAAATGATCTTTCACAAACAATTTTTTTATTTTAACAAGGGTAAAAGGAGAAAATGGACAGAAAAAGTTGTTGTGCAATTTCTCCTGAGTTCGCCGATACCCTATATGTGGGAGAAAACCACTGTCTGGACGCACAGCAGGGCTTGGAAGGAAAGGAGTGATGTTTGACTTTTTCAAACCAAAATTGGCTGGAATTGAGATTGGACACCATGTCGCGTTTGGAGAACCCCTGATGTGCCTAAACAGTGGAAACCCCCCACAAGTGACACCATTTTGGAAACTAGACCCCCTAAGGAACTTATCTAGATCTGTGGTGAGCACTTTGAAGCCCCAAGTGTTTCACTAAAGTTTATAATGCCTGGGTGTGAAAAAAAAAAAATTCCACAAAAATGATTTTTTAGTCCCAAATTTTTGATTTTTCCCAAGAAAATTGGATCCCAAAAGTTGTTGTCCAATTTTTCCTGAGTACGCTGAAAGCCCATACATGGGGGTGAAATACTGATTGGGCACACGGCAGGGCTTGGAAAGGAAGTAATGACGTTTTGGAATGCAGACTTTGATGGATGTCATGTTCAGTTTGCAGAGTCCCTGATGTGCCTTAACAGTGGAAACCCCCACAAGTGACCCTATTTTGGAAACTAGACCCCTTAAGGAACTTATCTAGATCTGTGTTGAGCACTTTGAACCCCCAAGTGCTTCACACATGTTTATGATGCCCGGGCATGAAAATAAAAAAGCCTATTTTTTTTCCCACAAAAATGATCTTTTAGTCACCAATTTTTTATTTTCCCAAGGGTAACGGGAGGAATTGGACCCCAAAAGTTATTCTCCAATTTGTCTTGAGTACACTGATACCCTAAATGTGGGAGAAAACTACTGTATGGGCACACGTCGGGGCTCGGAATAGAAGTAGTGACGTTTAGTAATGCAGACTTTGATGGAATGGTCTGAGGGTGTCATGTCGCGTTTGGAAAGCCCCTGATGTGCCTAAACAGTGGAAACCCCCCACAAGTGACCCCATTTTGGAACATAGACCCCCAAAGGAACATATCTAGATGTGTGGTGAGCACTTTGAACCCCCAAGTGCTTCACAGAAGTTTATAACGCCCGGGTGTGAAAATAAAAAAAATCATATTTTTTCCACAAACATGATCTTTTAATCCCCAGTATTTTATTTTCCCAAGGGTAACAGGAGAAATTGGACCCCAAAAGTTGTTGCTCAATTTGTCCTGAGTATGCTGATACCCTATATGTGGGAGAAAAACTACTGTATGGGCACACGTCGTGGCTCGGAAGGGAAGTAGTGGCGTTTTGCATTGCAGACTTTGATGGAATAGTCTGCGGGCGTCATGTTGCATTTGAGAGCCCCTTATGTGCCTAAACAGTGGAAACCCCCCACAAGTGACTCCATTTTGGAAACTAGACCCCCAAAGGAACTTATCTAGATGTGTGGTGATAACTTTGAACCCCCAAGTGCTTCACAGAAGTTTATAACGTAGAGCCATAAAAATAAAAAAAATCATATTTTATTCCACAAAAATGATTTTTTCACCCCCAATTTTTTATTTTCCCGAGGGTAACAGAAGAAATTGGACCCCAAGAGTTATTGTGCAATTTTTCCTGAGTACGCTCATATCCCATATGTGGGGGTAAACTACTGTTTGGGCGCATGGGAGAGCTTAGAAGGAAAGGAGCACCGTTTGACTTTTTTAACGCCGAAATGGCTGGAATTGAGATCAGTTTGTCACGTTTGGAGAGCACCTGATGTGCCTAAACAGTGGAAACCCCCAATTCTAACCCCAACACACCCCTAACCCTAATCCCAACCCTAATTATAACCCTAACCACAAACCTAACCCTAACACACCCCTAACCCTAATCCCAACCCTAACCCTAACTTTAGCCCCAACTGTAACCCTAACTTTAGCCCCAACCCTAACCCTAATGGGAAAATGGAAATATATAAATTTTTTTAATTTTATTATTTTTCCCCAACTAAGGGGGTGATAAAGGGGGGTTTGATTTACTATTTATATTAGTGTTTATGTTTGGCAGCTGTCACACGCTAAAAGACGCTTTTTTTTGCAAAAAATAGTTTTTGCATCACCACATTTTGAGAGCTATAATTTTTCCTTATTTTGGCCCACAGAGTCATGTGAGGTCTTATTTTTTGCGGGACGAGTTGACGTTTCTATTGGTACCATTTTTGGGCACTTGACTTTTTTTGATCACTTTTTATTACGATTTTTGGGAGACAGATTGAACAAAAACCAGCAATTCATGAATTTCTTTTGGGGGGGGCGTTTATACCGTTCCGCGTGTGGTAAAATTGATAAAGCATTTTTGTTCTTTGGGTCAGTACGATTTCAGCGATACCTCATTTATATCATTTTTTTAAGTTTTGTCGCTTTTATACAATAAAAATGTTTATATATAAAAAATAATTATTTTTGCATCGCTTTATTCTGTGAGCTATAACTTTTTTATTTTTTCCTTGATGATTCTGTGTGGTGGCTTGTTTTTTGCGGGACAAGATGACGTTTTCATTGGTACCATGTTTATTTATATTTCTCTTTTTGATCGCGTGTTATTCCACTTTTTGTTCGGCGGTACGATGATATATCATTGTTTTTTTGCCTTTTTTTTTAAGGGGTTCACTAAAGGGGTTAACTAATGGGATAGGTTTATAGGGCGGGTCGTGAGGACGCGGCGATACTAAATATGTGTACTTTTATTGTTTTTTTTTATTTACATGAAGAAATGAATTTATTGGGGAATATTTTTTTTTCTTTATTTAGGAATTATTTTTTACACATGTTAATTTTATTTTTTTAAACTTTTTTACTTTGTCCCACTGTATAATATCAGATCGCTTGTCTGACAGTTTGCACAGCACTCTGCCACACCAGCGATCTCACAGGCAGTGCTGCAGGCTTTCTCAGCATCTGCTCTCAGCAGGCACTGAGGAAGCCGCCTCCCTGCAGGACCCGGAAGGACCCCGCGGCCATCTTGGAATCCAGGGTCCTGCAGTGAGGAGTGTCCCTCAGAACAGCGCGACACATCGCGCTGTTTTGAGGGTCTCAGGGAAGCACGCAGGGAGCCACCTCCCTTCACGATGCTTCCCTGTACCGCCGAAACACTGCGATCATCTTTGATCGCAGTGTGCCAGGGGTTAATGTGCCGGGAGCGGTCCGTGCCCACTCCTGGCACATAGTGCCGGGTGTCAGCTGTGATAATCAGCTGACACCCAGCCGCGATCGACCGCGTTCCCCCCGAGATCACGGCTGATCGCATGTGACGTACTATTCCGTCCTTGGGTATTAAGTCCCAGGGCACATGGACGAAATAGTACGTCAGATGGAATAAAGGGGTTAAGCACAAATATCAACACTACAGGACTCTGATTTGTTAAACTGTGCACACACAGGCCTGGACAAGAACTCTCTCCCTACAATAACAATAACTGCCACAGAGCTGTGCAATGGCCGAGCGTGGCAGTGCATGTCCTTTTATAACCCCTGAAGATATGACATGGGCAGCCAATCACAGTAATGCTACCAAGATGGCTAAGGCATTATAGTGACTTGTAGTCATTCCCCACATGCTTATTGGCTGTGTAACAGGCATCAAACATGCGGGGCGAGCACATCCGAGCACCCAGATACTTGAATGTTATCCTTGTATTGCCGAGCACATTGGCTCATCCCTACTGAATATGGTTATGTGGACAGAAAAATAAAAAAGTAACGGCTCCTGGAAAAAGGAAAGACAAAAATGAAAAAACAGAAAATTGCATGGTCATGAAGATATGGCACAGAGAATTAAGTGTTGCTTGCTACTTACATTCCCCCACTCCTGTGCTGCTGCCTAAGTGTTCTCCAATTAGACCAAAAGTGTTGGCATCCCATCCATCGGCCATCTGACCACTGAGGTCACTGATTAGATATGCTTCCAGTCCCAGTAGATACTACCAGATCAGTGGTGCTCAAGTGGGGGGCAATTCTTTTTTTTTAAATACTGGTATACAGTGATTTTGGTGCCAACGATGTCTGAATGGTTTTATACTAAGTTTATGGTGCTGATTAAGAATATGACTTTGGTTTTTCTAGATTGGCTCTAGTTTCTGAAATATGAAATAGTTAAATAGTTTTTGAGATATTTAATAGTTAATTGATAAATTACAGTAGAATTCTGGCTTCAAAAAGTTGCTTTTATAGCATTGTAAGCCTATAAATTGAAATACAAAATAATTGTAGGGGATATTTCATTACCTAAGACGCTGTTAAAGAGTCAAACGACCAAAAGCTATTGCACTTGTTATCACGCACAAGTCGCATTATTTTCATGGATGAATTATCTGAAAAACTATAACAAACTCAGCAAAAGCATTGGAATTTTTGAATTTAGCACCCTCAAAATACCCTAAATCCATTCCAAAAACCTTGGTACCTGAATTTTTTTTTAGACTTGTGATAATGATTCATTTGCTGTGCCGTATTTTGAAAAGTCTGAAAACCCCTTTAAGCCTGTGATTTTTCGTAACTTATATTTAATATAAGGACTTTAGTTTGTTCTTTAGGTTTATTAATCACCTCATTCACAGCAGTTTGGGACATAGTGAGCCACCTCCTATTGTGGGTGCAGGGAAAGAGAAGATAAATATCCCCGCAGGCTCTCGCTTTCCTGTGACTGCCGCATTTATAGGTTGTGTTTGGTAAAACACTTCTCTATTACCGCTGCCTAATCTCCGGGGAATAGAAATGTTATTCTCTGATATGGTTTTAATTCACTGTCTGGGTCACAAGAAGGTTACAGGTTTCCCTCGAACATTTATTTATACCAGAACAGATATTTACACATTTCTTCTTCTGCCCGCGCTATCTCGGCTATAACCCAACAATTTCCTCACTTACAGAGATTTGTATGCAGCCTGTGCTGCGTATTTGTCAAATGGAGCATCTCATTTCTTTCCTTGCGGACTCCGTAATGATACGGTATTTGTTCTATTAAATCTGTATTGGTGATATGCGGCCTAAATTGCTTGCATTGAAGAACAAGAAGAATGCATTGCATTATAGCGGGATCATCCATGCACTTTCAACCTCTCGGGGCAGCAGCTCCTGCCGATGTTGTTTCCGGATAAAACAATGGAAGCTTCTCGGGAGATAGAAAGCGTCCTGACACCAATAATGTGGACAGTTAACCATTCCTGTCCACGTTTTATAGTGTAATATGTATTGATGCAACCATTTTGTGGTGAATCAGTGAGTCACTGCGTTCTCATGAATAAGCCAATACTTACAAGATCATAGCCAGCCTCTAGGCTATTGGTCCATCCCTGCATCTGAAATAGGAAAATTCACAAGAATTAAAAGGGTCTGTCATTCCGCTTAGCTCAAAGTATGATATATTTTAAGACATCGGAGTGCTCGACAATAAAGCCCATAGGTCACGGCATTTCAACCTGTTTTCTTTTTATCACAACATTCATGTGTTTTACGACGTAGCCTTTAAAGGGGACCTGTCATTTGGTGACAGTGGGGACAATAAATAAGTAATGGCGGCATACATTGTGTTCTGATATTTTTAAATATGACAGTGGATTAGGCTGTCAGTCGCTTCTTAGAAGGGGTTGCCATTTCTCCTGCAATTGTCACACAGTCGGAAGTATTACACTTAATGGCTTTCTGCAAGTATTCGTTCTACTTTATAAAATGTCAGCATTCATTGTTCACCACATAAAACACAGCAGCCGGATAAGGTTACTAGATTTTTACTAATTAATATACAGGGTGGTACAAAAGTAGGTGGACAGAAAATAATAACACTTTTATTTTGATTTATATGTAAAATTATATTTACTAACACAAGCATAACATTGACAAATTTTATTCTGAACAATAATACAAAAGCCCTTAAATTCTATCAACGCAGGTGCTCAAACTGTTTTCCATCACAATTTGCACAGCTTTGAAGTCTGCCTCTTCCACTTCAACAAACATTTTTGGGTATTAATTTCTTGAAATGCATCTCTTATGTGTTTTTTCAAATCACTGACACTTTTTGGTTTTCAACTATAAACTTTGTCCTTGAGTAGTCTCCAAAAGAAAAAGGGCAACTGAGTCAGTTTCACTTTACACCATGTTTGATACATTTCCCCCTTCATAACCCTATTACACATACTGTCCACCTACTTTTGGACCACCCTGTATATTGAAACCTTTGCTTGATTCCCAATATTTTATTATTTTCTTTCTGTTATGAATATATCTTCAAAAAAACTTGATCTCATTTGATAGAAAAATAAACCATCTGCAAATCGCTTTCTTTAAAATTGTCATCATACCCTTAAAAAAAACAATTCCAAAGAGTCAGCCACTAGGTACTTCCCCTCTGTGCTAACTTTGTGCGCACTGCCTGTTGTTAAGTTCAATCCGTCTCTATCAGCAGAGATGCTGAGAAGGATTGTATGATGTGGGGATGGGTTTTTATCTCTCTGCTCCTGCTCTCCTGTCTGAGAAGCTTCATACAGGCATAACAGAGAAACGGGATTTCAGTTCAGGACAGGCAAATCATTGGACGATGGCAGGAGCTCTTTATGTTGGGAAATGATGAAACAGAACTTCTCTATTCTACAGAGCTGGTAGAATGCTAATGAAGAGGATCTGACTATTTATAAATAATGCATGACAAGGTAGAAATCATGAGAATCAGGACATCTCTTCAATATACTATCCTGGAATATGTAGCAAAAATAGTTTTAACGTACTGAGGAAGACAGCAGCAAGACCTTGGATTTCTAGAGGTTTTCTTTGAAACGACAAGCACGCTTTAATTTTATTTTCTGTACTTCATTATAAGGCTGGTATTTTTCTAAATCTCTGTAGTTCTAGAAATGTATTGGACAGAAACTGACTCACTTTTGTGGATGTTGTGGGCATGCTCTGTAACATGTGCAGAGTGGGAGAAGGAGCTGATCTAAGTTCATCATTTATTGGCAAAATCAGACCATGCATCATCTGCCCTCACCTTTATAAATTATTTTTGTTGTACTTTTGCCTTTTATTCATTTTACTAATTTCTACAGTGCCAAAAATTCCCTCACATCATTACAATCTAAATTCCCTATCAATATGTCTCTGCAGTTTGGGAGAAAACCAGAGAACCATGAAATGAGCACACAGGATCATGTACGAACGCAATAGTAAGTTTATGGATCTGTATAGTCACTTTCATAGACTGGTGGACGGACACATAAACTCAGTATTGAGCCTGTACACCACTTTTTGCACACAAAGCTTTTTCAAATAGTAGATACACTTTAATAGAGTTTGCCACAAATTTAAGTGTCTTTGATGTCCTCAAATAGTGCCGCAGTCCTGAAGCCCCAGTTTATGGGTCTCTTGAAAGAAACCACCGATCAGGGATGAATGAGCAAAAATACTCCTTCATCAGTTGATTGTATTGTGTATTTGGGTCAAAAATATCTTTTCTCCCTTTGAAAACAGGGGATGTGCTACCGACAATATGCAATCTGTACGGGAACATAGTGATTCTATTAATTACCAGTATCTTTTGGTCCCCATACAGTTTGTTTCAACCCATGAAAAAGGACCTTCATTGAGAGGCAGTCGATTTTTATATCAACAGTCAACACTCGTTATGGGCAGAAATATAAAACGTTATTGCACTATTAGAATCATAGAATCATAGAATGGTATAGTTGGAAGGGACCTCCTGGGCCATCTGGTCCAACCCCCTGCTCAAAGCAGGATTCTCTAAATCATCCCAGACAGATGTCTGTCCAGCCTCTGTTTGAAGACTTCCATTGAAGGAGAACTTACCACCTCTCGTGGCAGCCTGTTCCACTCCTTGATCACCCTAACTGTCAAAACTTTTTTCTAATATCTAATCTGTGTCTCCTCCCATTCAGTTTCATCCCATTGCTTCTAGTCTTTCCTTGTGCAAATGAGAATAAAGATGATCCTTCTACAATGTGACAGCCCTTGAGATATTTGTAGACAGCTATTAAGTCTCCTCTCAGTCTTCTTTTTTGCAAGCTAAACATTCCCAAATCCTGCAACCGTTCCTCATAGGACATGGTTTGCAGACCGGTCACCATTCTGGTGGCTCTCCTTTGAACTTGCTCCAGTTTGTTGATGTCTTTTTTAAAATGTGGTGCCCAAAACTGGACACAGTATTCCAGATGAGGTCTGACCAAAGAGGAGTAGAGGGCAATAATCACCTCAAGTGATCTAGACTGTATGCTTCTGTTGATACATCCTAGAATTGTATTTGCCTTTTTTGCTGCTGCATCACACTGTTGACTCATGTTCACTCTGTGATCAATTAGTATACCCAAGTCTTTTTCACATGTGCTGTTATTAGCCCTATTCCTCCCATTTTGTATATGCTTTTTTTCATTTTTATTGCCCAGATGTAGTACTTTGCATTTTTCCCTGTTAAAAAACATTCTGTTAGTTGCTGCCCACTGCTCCAGTTTATTTTTATATATTTTTGAATCCTCTCTCTCTCTTCTCTAGTATTAGCTACCCCTCCTAGCTTTGTGTCATCAGCAAATTTGATCAGTTTACCCTCAATTCCTTCATCTAAATCATTGATACCCCACTTGAGACATTCTTCCAACTGGATGTGCAGCCATTTACGACCACTCTTTGAGTCCGATCACTAAGCCAGTTATGAATCCACCTAACAGTTGCCTTGTCCATTCCATACTTAGTCATTTTTTCAATAGGGATTGTGTGAGATACTTTGTCAAATGCTTTGCTGAAGTCAAGATATACTATATCTACAGCATTTCCCTGATCCACCCAGTCAGTGATTCTGTCATAGAAGGAAATTAAGTTAGTCTGACATGACTTATTAGTTACAAACGCATGCTGACTCTGTTTAATCACTTCATTCTTATGCAGGTACTTACATACATGTTCTTTAATAATTTGTTCAAAGATTTTTCCTGGTATAGAAGTCAGACTCACCGGCCTGTTGTTCCCTGGGTCCACCTTCTTCCCCTTTTTGAAGATAGGAACAACATTTGCTCTTCTCCAGTCTTCTGGGACTTCTCCTGTTCTCCAAGAATTTTGAAAGATTATGGACAGTGGTTCAAGAATTTCTTCTGCTATCTCCTTCAGTATTCTGGGGTGTAATTCATCTGGACCTGGAAACTTGAATTCATTTATGTTAGCTAAGTGTTTCCTCACTGTCTTTCTGTTTATAGATATCCTGGATTCTTCTATTCCTTTAATAGGACAGTGAAGATCAGTTGATGTTACATTTCCTTTCTGAGAGAAAACAGATGCAAAATAGGAATTTAAAAGTTCGGCCTTCTCAACATCCTTTCTTACCATTTCATCATTTTCATCCTGTAAAAATCCTATAGCATCTTTGACATTTTTTTTACTTTTGACGTATCCCCAAAATCCTTTTTTGTTGCTTTTGACATCTCTTGCAAGCCTTAATTCATTGTCAGCTTTAGATAATCTGATTTGTGCCCTGCAGGTTCTGCAGATGGCATTATATTCTTCTTTAGATATGCCTCCCTCTTTCCATTTGATAAACATTTCTTTCTTCCTTTTTAGCATGTGTTTAAGTTCTGTGTTCATCCATCCTGGTTTCCTTAAATGCTTCCCATTCTTCCCTCTTTTTGGAATTGTTAATGATTGTGCTTTGAGAATCTCATTTTTCAAGATGTCCCATCCTTCCTGGACATTTTTGTCCTTAAGGATATCCTGCCATTGGATCCCTCCAATTCTCTTTCTGAGTCCCTTAAAATCTGCCTTTCTGAAATCAAACCTTGAGTCTGAGTCTTCACAGGTCTTCCTCCTCTTGTTATCCAAAATTCTAAAATAGCATGGTCACTACCTCCTAGGGTCCCAGCCACTCTTACCTCCTCAACCATTTCCTCCCTGTTTATAATGATTAGATCCAAGGTAGCAGATCCCCTTGTTTTCTCCTCTACCTTTTGAAAGATAAAGTTGTCAGCAAGAGAGGATAAGAATTTCCTTGACCTGTTAGTTTTGCCTGAGAGAGATTCCCAACAAATGTCTGGATAGTTGAAATCTCCCATGACCACTATGTCATATTTTTTGGAGAACTTGGCCATTTGTTGCATAAAGAGTTCATCCATATCTTCAGCTTGCATAGGCGGCCTGTAGTAAATGCCTACGATGGTGTCCTTTCCATTGTGATGTCCTTGTATTCTTACCCAAACAGTTTCCACAGAACTCCCAGTCTCTGAAGCGTCAATCTACGCTTTTCTAACATACAATGCGACACCTCCTCCTCGTTTATCAAGTCTGTTTCTTGCAAATAAGTTGTATCCTTCTAGCCTTGTATTCCAATCATGTGAATCGTCAGACCAAGTTTCAGTGATTCCAATGACATCATACTTCTTCTCCTGCGTTAGTAGTTCCAATTCTCCTTGTTTGTTGCCCATGCTTTGTGCATTTGTATAAAAACATTTTAGTTTGTGATTGGTTTCTCTTCCTCCAATATTTTTATTATTTAGATTTTTTTGTCTTCGTTCTTCCTTTCCACTTCTAATAGCGAGTTCTCAATAGTATTTGTCAGGTGCATGGCTTTTTCTGGCATTTTGCTTCCCTTCCCACATTGTTCTAGGTTAAAGCTCTCCTGATGAGTGTAGCAAGGCGACTTCCAAATACATGTTTTCCAGTCTTCGTAAGGTGCACCCCATCTCTAGCAAGTAGTCCACCGTATAGGTAATTCACTCCGTGATCCAGAAATCCAAATCCTTGCTGACGGCACCATCGACGTAGCCAGTTGTTCACCTGCAGAATCTTATTCCACCTCCTTGTTCCATGGCCATCCACTGGGAGGATGGATGAGAAGACCACCTGCGCTCCCAGTTCTTTCACTTTCTTGCCTAAGTTTTCAAAGTCACTGCAGATGGTTTCCAGGTCACTTCTTGTGGTGTCATTTGTCCCCACATGTATTAGCAGGAATGGGTAGTCATCTTTAGGTCTGAAGAGTCCTGATATCCTGTCAGACACATCTTTAATTTTTGCACCTGGAAGACAGCACATTTCTCTTGAGGTTATATCCGGTCTGCAGATAGCGGCCTCTGTTCATCTCAACAGGGAATCCCCCATGACAAGTTTTAGATCTTTCTTGTTAAGAGGCAGTGCATTTTATATCGCATGTAGCATTAATATCGTACATACACGGTATATCCTAAGATCATATGAAGACATATATTACCCAATACTCTATATTTATAAACGGTGTAATACCAGAAATGCCCAATAGTAGAATTACTGAACAGACAATAGTGAACCTTCTGATTACATAGAATGGAAAAGCTTTTTTTTTCAATTCTGTATAGGAACAAAAATGCTAACCATGCTGAGCTCCAGAAAGGCATGTCATGTTTTATTTTCCCTTCATCACCTTGCATGTTGTGAATGGAAGCATGGAGCTTTGTGTCAGGCATTCATATTCACTGCAATTGAAAGAGAAATACTTCAAGGAACACAAAACCTAGAGATGAATGATTAAAGAAAACCTGCCCACCCTGATTGTAAATCCGTAAGATTTTCTTGATCTTCCTTTACCATGTAGTATTATTGGAATATGGCAGAGACATCAGGAGTAAACTGCCTCATGATCACCTCCATTTTTGTATGATACTGAGAGAAAAAGACATTAAAGGGCTATTCTAATCTCAGGCATTCATCTGTTACTCACCTGATGTGCATAAGTGCCAAATTTGCTCCTTTCTCCTAGGGCTACCTTCCTTTACAATAGTCCATGTTAGGTTTTTCAGGTAATCTGGCAAACACATATGGCATCATCTGGCTAAGCCATTTGAAGCCAGCTTTGTCAGGGACCAGATACTTGGGAAATAAGTGGAATTGTACACAGCTGTCTTAAGTTGGTCGGGAGATTTTAGCTACTTCACTTGGCCTGGTATCTGAACCTCCTCAGCATCTCCTAACTTCCATGTTACCACAAGCTTTATTTCCAAGCCTATTCCAACTTACTAGGTGCTTTCCACTGCAGTTTCTTAGTAGGTTACCAACTCCTCAAAACTGTTCTCGATCTCAGTCCCGTTCAGACATGGCCTTTGCAATCACTGCACTTCATCTCTTCAAGCATATTTCCTTTCTACTTTTACTTCTCTGTTGCAGCTATTAACCATTGCACTGCTGAAAGATTCCAGACTGCATGTACTTATGTATTTTGTATCACTGCTATTAACTATTGTCCTCCTGGAAGATACCACATTGCATTTACTTCTTGTCATGGTGTGACTGTGAAATAGCAAATGGGCTCCTATACTGTCCTTCAGGCTCAGTCATTGACCGCTCCTGCCAGAGATTCAGCTACTCCCTGTCAACAGAGCAGCAGTTTCTCTTCCTGTTGACTGGGCGAGACTGGTGGCATCATGCTGATTGACAGCCTGCTTCCCCCAATAAGGCAGTGGAAGTCTGCTGTCAATTGGCATGAAAACAGTAGTCCCGGCCTGTCAACACGAAGAGAAACTGCTGCTCTGTTTACAGTGAGTTGCTGAATCTCAGGCAGGAGCGGTCAATGACCGGGCCGAGCACAAAAGAACAGTAGTTGCCTTGGTTAGCAACGGCATGCCTTTTTTCTAAAGTCCCGGGAATCCTCATTAATGTTGTCTGAGCTCTTCCATATAGGCAGCATGAGTAGACCATCTATTATGTATAGAGGCATTCTAACTTTCCCCCACAGATGAAATCAGGTCAGGATAAGGCAGTATGACCCTTTTTCTTCTTTGAGAAGCAAACTGCTTTCTCCACTCTTTCCAGGTGTTCATGTAGATGGGATGGATACCTGTCAACCTTATAGATATCCATGGTTTAAGCTGGAGAGTGCTGTTGTTTTTTTTAACCTTTTTAGTTTGTGTATTTCTGTTTTTAATGTATTTTTAATTTATGCAAGCAAACTGATCAAAGACATTCTGTATAAGAAAATTTTGGATCATTTTATGAATATATATATTTAAGTAACCTTAATAGACATGGGTCAGTTAAGCCTTATGTAAATGATTTAACAAACCTTATTATTACACACGTTCGTTCCACCAATCTCCATTAAATATTTGATGAGCTCCCACCATGTCATTAATATATGATATAGGAAAAAAAAGTAATGATGATTTGGAAAGTCATTAGATCTTGCCTTGCCTTAGGTGCTGCTGACATTACCTTGTAAGCTCCTAGGTCAGGAATGAAATGTACTTATAGCTTATAACATAATGTAGACAGATTTGTTTTTATTGTTATGGCAGTAAATGAATCTTTGTGCACTCTGGTTTACTGCAGACGTCTTTGACTACTTGTATTAATACACCACCCAGAAGTGCTTTCTTTCTTGAATTTTTATGGTAATTTTATATTTGGGTCCAAAATCAGGTATCAATAATCTGGATGACATTTTAGATTATATTTTTATGGGCTGTAAAATATAAACCATTTCACTTTTATGATTCTGCTGGAATTCATAATTAGATACTCGTAGTAGCAAATGATAAAATAAATACATGTCTGGAGCAGATGGCTAATGTCAGCAAGCTTGCTTTCCCTTTCTTTCGACAGCAAACACATTTTAAGGAGCTATGTTTTAATAAAGTTTAATTTACCCAGTTTTGCTATAAGCTATTTGCATACAAAGCCTGTTTTCCCCATTCTTCTGCTAAGAACTATTACATAGCTTCAACAAACATTTGCAACATTGAAGAATACAAGCAAATCTTAATTATAAAGAGTTTGTATATATACTGTACATTGGCATCTGCTCCGTGGGAATGGTTACTTCTAAGTCTCACAGTCACTTGTTTTTCTTCTTGAGTACTAAGAGGTTAGAAAAATGGTCTGTAAGCTGGCCCTTAAGCAGTGTACTTCTTGTCAATGGGTTGTGCCTCTTACAGCAGTTAAACCCAATTTTAGTAAATGGGATGATCTGCAATACCAGACACAAGGCATGGACGATATTGGGAGAAACAAACCATCCTTTTAAAAGAGTATACTGTATATTACAGTATGCTTACATCTCAATGTATAGGCCTTTTCTGACTAATGACTACAGTTGCATGTAAAAGTTTGGGCACCCCTGGTCAAAATTACTGTTATTGTGAACAGTTAAGCAATTGGAAGGTGAAATGATCTCTTAAAGGGCTAAAGTTAAAGATGACACATTTCCTTTGTATTGTTGGCTATATACTGTATATATACAGCTGTGCTCGAAAGTTTACATACTGCAGCAAAATTTTGCTTTCTTGGCCTTTTTTCAGAGAATATGAATGATAACACCAAAAGTTTTTCTCCATTCATGGTTAGTGGTTGGGTGAAGCCATTTATTGTCAAACTACTATGTTTTCTTGTCACGATGTGTGACACGACCCAATGGGTGGTCGGTCAGCGGACGGTACAACTCACACACAACGGGATGGGAAAGGCAAGTGGAGGGCCCTAACAATAGGGAATGAGGGATGGTCACCACCTGAGCTCAAACTTCAGCCTGTCCCTGCACTCCCCTAACGCCCTACGCAGGTCCTTCCCCCCGCCACCGCTAGGATACCTCGCCCCTAGTTGTCATCTATAACTGCCCTGACTATGCACTGGCTGGTAAGGAGCACTAGTCTCACCTCTGCAGGTAATAAACACAGGGGAAAGTGACAAACACCAAAGGGACAAGGTAGCAAAAAACACCACACTTAGCTTATGTACACCGCTGCTAATCTTCACACAGCAGAAAACACAGCAACTGGACTCCAAACATTAGACGTGGCTGACACCAGAGAGCTGTTCCTGCTAGGCTGGTTTCCAGAAAGGACCTGTACCACCAACAGTCAGCTGATGCATCAGGTGACCTTTTAAAGGATGGTGGGAGTGGTCACCACCCACATCAGCTGACCCAGCAGCAGTGCAATTACACCAGATTGCCAGCGGTAAATAAAAAACTGACATTAACCCACGATGTTCCAAAAGAAAAAAAAAGGTTTTAAACTGAGTGGAACCAGAGCTGCCACAAATCCAAAAATGGATTGTGACACTTCTCTTTTTAAATCATAATGACAACCCAAAACATCCAAATGACCCAGATCAAAAGTTTACATACCCTGGTGATTTTGGCCTGATAACATGCACAGAAATTGACACAAATGTGTTTTTGAATGGCTACTAAAGGTAACATCCTCACCTGTGACATGTTTGCTTGTAATTAGTGTGTGTGTGCATAAAAGCTAAGTGAGTTTCTGGGATCCAGACAGACTTTTGCATCTTTCATCCAGCCACTGACGTTTCTGTATTGTGAGTCATGGGGAAAGCAAAACAATTGTCAACGGATCTACGAGAAAAGGTAGTTAAACTGTATAAAACAGGAAAGGGATACTAAAAGATATCCAAGGAATTGATAGTGCCAGTCAGCAGCGTTCAAACTGTGAATAACAAATGGAAAATCAGGGGCTCTGTAAAAACAAAACCACGGTCAGGTAGACCAACAAAAATTTCTTCCACAACTGCCAAGAAAATTGTTCGGGATGCAAAGAAAAACCTATAAAAAACATCAGCTGAAATACTGGACTCTCTGAAAACTAGCGGTGTGGCTGTTTCAAGATGCACAATAATGAGGCCAGAAGAAAGCCATTACCGCACAAATGCCACAAAGTATCTAGACTACAATTTGCAAAACAGCACAGAGACAAGCCTCAAAATTCTGGAACAAGGTAATTTGGAGTGATGAGACCAATATTGAAATTTTTGGCCACAACAATAAACGTTACAGTTGGAGAGAGGTCAACAAGGCCTATGATGAAAGGAACAACATTCCTACTGTAAAGTACGGACTTGGATCGCTGATATTTTGGGGATGTGTGAGCTACAAAGGCACAGGAAACTTGGTCAAAGTTGAAGGAAAGATGAATGCAGCACGTCATAAGCAAATACTGGAGGCAAATTTGCAATCATCAGCCCAGAAGCTGCGCATGGGATGTACTTGGACGTACCAACATGACAACGATCCAAAACACAAGGCCAAGTCAACCTGTCTTTGGCTACTTCAGAACAAAGTGAAGGTTCTGGAGTGGCCATCTCAGTCTCCTGACCTCAATATCATTGAGCCACTCTGGGGAGATCTCAAGCGCGCAGTTCATGCTAGACAGCCCAGGAATTTACAGGAACTGGAGGCTTTTTGCCAATAAGAGTGGGCAGTTTTACCATCTGATAAATAAAAAACCTCATCCACAACTACCACAAAAGACTTCAAGCTGTCATTGATGTTAGAGGGGGCAATATACAGTATTAAGAAATGGGGTATGTAAACTTTTGATCTGGGTCATTTGGATGTTTTAGGTTATCATTATGATTTAAAAAGAGAAAACACAGTAGTTTGACAATAAATGGCTTCACCCAACCACTAACCATGAATGGAGAAAAAAGTTTTGGTGTTATCATTCATATTTTCTGAAAAAAGGCCAAGAAAGCAAAACTTCTGCCGGGGTATGTAAACTTTTTAGCACAACTGTATATATACTTTGCTTAAAATACAAAGGAAATGTGTTATCGTTAGGCCTTTTAGAGATCATTTAATCTTCAACTTTCTTAACTGTTCACAATAACAGTAATTTTGACCAGGGGTGGCCAAACTTTTACATGCCACTGTAAATCCTTGCAATGGGCCATGCATGGAAGCATACATAGATCTGGTTGAATCTGTTGTAATGGGCTCTGTGCATGCAATTTATCTGGGCAAAGCACAAGTCTAATTGGCCATTGCATGCAGCAATTTGGGTTTAGTGTGCGCTATTTTTCTGGCCAAATAAATGTATTGTTCTAACTGGGCGAAAAATGCAATATCCGAGTATTGTATGAACAATCTGAGTTTTATGCACAATTTATCTGGGCAAATTTATGCACCATTCATTTACTTTTATCACTTACATTATATGTTAAACCTAATTATTTATTAGAGGTGTGATATGCAGCACCTTACAATTTGAAGCACATTGACACCTCTTCTTTGGGGTTGTCCAGGGTATACATTAGCAATTGACTGCTTATCTGTGGGATAGGTCATCAATAAGAGATCAGTGTGGTTCAAATACCCAGCACTACGACTGATGAACTGAAAGATGCTCCATCAGGGCTGGACAAAAGCCTTGTACATGGCGAAACACAGTAGCCCTGTACATTGCTTAGTGGCAGCTGCTGGGTATTGCACCTTATCTTACATGCACTTCAGTCCCGTGTTCCTCCCCATGCATCGCTTTTATTCAACTGCTACCAGGGCAATTTTCAGCTTATTTATGGGGGTGTTGGGTGTTGGACCTCCACCAATCTTATATTGATGAGCTTGTTCTTAATGAGTAGATAATCCATTTTGAAATGGGCAAATCAAATTATATACTATATATTCTGAATATATATTATTTGAAAGAGAGGGATCCAGAACCTTTAAGGTACACTTCGCCCTCTTCAGGGAAATCCACATATTTTTTTGTTTGTAAGAAAAGGTTTCCATCTTGCCTCCCTACCCCACAGGGCCAGACAGATGAAAAATACAAGAAATTGTTGACACATGCAGGATACACAACCAGTACTTGCCAGAATTCCTTGCAGCTCCTTTAATGTTGCTGTAGCCTCATGGCATGGCAGCCTCCAGGAACAATTTTCTTTGTCTTTTCATCAATTTATGAGGTATGTCCAGTTCTAGGTAATGTCACTGTCGTGCCAAAATTAAGCTACTTCTTTATGACATTTCTTTATTATTTTCAATTAAAACCTTATGTTATGTAATATAATATCTCCAAAACGAGTAAACACCAAAATGAAAAAAATTAAAATAGTAAATGCCGGTTGATCTAAAATATATTATGGGGCAGTCCTTTATCTCCAGTTAGAATGATGGAAACAAAGAATTTCTTAGAGGAGTCTATAGGAAACAACCAAACTGGAGTTGGTTGTTAAGTCCGAGAGGTTTTATACTGTGAAACCTATAAATCCATTGGGTTTCCTTTTGAAGAATCCTGCAGTTGAGTGAAGCATACTTTGTACATTTTTCTAGTATCATATTGCTAATGTACTGTTTTACTACTTAGTAAGTTCTTTGTCAATGTCATTGGTTTAATGTGATGTTAACCAAATAGTGTCTATCAATCCGTTACTATCTTTTGCTTATGTATGTTTTGTGGTGATATTATTGCCTATAGTATTTTGTAGCTTAGCTGGATGAAATATCTACAGCTAATTAACTGAGTCCAGATTAATTGTGGTCCTCTCTGTATTCTAGTCCAAAATAGCCTTCATTTTGGATTTTGAAGGTTCATACCACAGCATGCAGCTACTTGATTCATTGAGCTAACTATGAGTTGTTCAACCATCCGGGGGACAGTATCACCTTTTGCGCTTTAATAGGGCTTGGTTGGAGCATTATGCATCTATGTAATTGAACATTTGAATAATTAAGCTGTCATTCCCATTGGGCTTTACGGCGATTACCAGGGTGAGTCGACGAGGAACGGAGGCGCCATTTACGTTATTATAGGGTGCCAAGTGCCAACCTCCACGGCCAGGTAGGAACGAGAATATCGGGCATAACAATGTGACTGCCCCATAATATACTTTAGACCACCCGACATATACTATTTTCATTTATTTTCTTTTGGTGTTTACTAGTTTTGGAAATATTGGAGATATTATATTACGAAGCCAACATATGGTTTCATTAATAATAATAAAGAAATGTAGTTATATGTGTATATTCTGTGAATCTATATTGAATAGTACACACTAAGTACATATATATATATAATTTTTCTGATGATTTACTTCGTGGTGATAATCTATACAGTGTTCCCTGGTATATCTAATGCCTTGGAAATATGTAAATAAATATATATATATGTATATATATATATATATATATATATATATATATATACGGTATTTATGTACAGTGGGGAAAAAAGGTATTTAGTCAGCCACCAATTGTGCAAGTTTTCCCACTTTAAAAGATGAGAGAGGCCTGTAATTGACATCATAGGTAGACCACAACTATGAGAGTCAAAATGAGAAAACAAATCCAGAAAATCACCTTGTCTGATTTGGCAAGATTTATTTTGCAAATTATGGTGGAAAATAAGTATTTGGTCATTAACAAAAGTTCATCTCAATATTTTGGTATGCATCCTTTGTTGGCAATGACAGAGGTCAAACGTTTTCTGTAAGTCTTCACAAGGTTGGCACACACTGTTGGTGGTATGTTGGCCCATTCCTCCATGCAGATCTCCTCTAGAGCAGTGATGTTTTGGACCTGTCGCTGGGCAACACGGACTTTCAAATCCCTCCAAAGGTTTTCTATGGGGTTGAGATTAGGGGAGACTGGCTAGGTCACTCCAGGACCTTCATATGCTTCATACAAAGCCACTCCTTCGTTGCCCTGGCAGTGTGCAAGGGTTCATTATCATGCTGAAAGATCCATTCACATTTCATCTTCAATGCCCTTGCTGATGGAAGGAGGTTTTTACTCAAAATCTCACGATACATGGCCCCATTCATTCTTTCATGTACATGGATCAGTCCCGGTCCCTTTGCAGAGTAGCAGCCCCAAAGCATGATGTTTCCCCCAATACTTCACAGTAGGTATGGTGTTCTTTGGATGCAACTCACCATTCTGTCTCCTCCAAACACGATGAGTTTTGTTTCTACCAAACAGTTCTACTTTGGTTTCATCAGACTATATGACATTCTCCCAATACTCTTCTGCAGGTCATTCACTAGGTCCCCCTGTGTGGTTCTGGGTTTTTTTGCTCACTGTTCTTTTCTCAGCCTGGTACAGGGCTACAATTTTGTTTCTGGTGTCCTTCGACAGCTCTTTGGTCTTCACAATACTGGAGTTTGGAGTGTGACTGTTTGAGGTTGTGGACAGGTGTTTTATACTGATAACAAGTTCAAACAGGTGCCATTACTACAGGTAATGAGTGGAAGACAGAGGAGCCTCTTAAAGAAGAAGTTACAGGTCTGTGAGAGCCAGAAATCTTGCATGTTTTTAGGTGACCAAATACTTATTTTCCACCATAATTTGCAAAATAAATCTTGCCAAATCAGACAAAGTGATTTTCCGGATTTGTTTACTCATTTTGACTCTCATAGTTGTGGTCTACCTATGTTATCAATTACAGGCCTGTCTCATCTTTTTAAGTGGGAGAACTTGCACAATTGGTGGCTGACTAAATACTTTTTTTCCCCACTGTATATATTGTATATTAATATATATATATATATAAAATTAGAGATGAGCAAACGTGTTCTGAAAACATTCATCAATCTCAAATTCCGGATGAATGCAGCATATTTGGATTCGCTTTCACAAGCAATTTTACTCAAAGTCGGCAAAAATCGGTCACAGTTCGGTAAATCATTGCGTTTCCACTAATGCTTTTGTTATTACTTTGGCTAGGATAGTGGTGCTGTATGATGGACATTTTTGATGAGGCGAGATGATGTGGAGAGGTTGGAGGAGCGTGTGGAGAGGTTACAGCAGCTTTTTTTTCCCCTTAACTTTATGTTTGTAGATTCCGGCAACCAATCAGAGCGCCGAAACCATCCAAAACTTCATGACAAAAGGTCTTCTGTGATTGGCTCGTCCCCTCGTCTCCCGAGATCTCTGGACAAAATCTCGTTGCGGAGATCTGACTCTGAGCATGCGCGGCCATCTTTCCGGAGGCCTCCGCCTGCCAGCAAGTACAACGGATCTGCGGGGGGCTTTCTGGCTATGACGAAATGCCGGCGGAGCCCCCCACGCAGCACAGAGCCCTGCTGCAGCCACACTACAGAGCCCCGGCACCACTGCACCACAGAGCACAGTGAGGCTGCATTGGGACCACCGCCACGGGACTTGTAAGTATATTGTCACCTCACAGAGCACAGCCACCCCACAGAGCACAGCCACCCCACAGAGCACAGCCACCCCACAGAGCACAGCCACTCCACAGAGAACCCCTGCAATGCAGAGCACCACCACCCCACCAGCCTGGACCACTGAACGACCCCTGTGACCACTCCTCTACCTGTGCTGATCCCTTCGCTGGTAAGCTGAATTCTTACTGTAAGACGGACCCCCATTTGACACATTATATTTTTTCCCTATTTTCCTTCTGAAAATTTGGGTTGTGTCTTATGGTCTGGTGCGTCTTATAGTCCGAAAAAATACGGTATATACAGTTGTGCTAAAAAGTTTACATACCCCAGCAGAATTTTTGCTTTCTTGGCCTTTTTTCAGAGAATATGAATGATAAACCCAAACCTTTTTCTCCACTCATGGTTAGTGGTTGGGTGAAGCCATTTATTGTCAAACTACTGTGTTTTCTCTTTTTAAATCATAATGACAGCCCAAAACATCCAAATGACCCTGATCAAAAGTTTACATACCCTGGTGATTTTGGCCTGATAACATGCACAGAAGTTGACACAAATGGGTTTGAATGGCTA
This sequence comes from Oophaga sylvatica, assembly GCA_033576555.1. NCBI lineage: Eukaryota > Metazoa > Chordata > Amphibia > Anura > Dendrobatidae > Oophaga > Oophaga sylvatica. The sequence goes on from JARQOD010000001.1 coordinate 937,030,212, forward strand.
CTAAAGGTAACATCGTCGCCTGTGACATGTGACAAATGCCAGGAAAATTGTTGGGGCTGCAAAGAAAAACCCACAAATAACATCAGCTGAAATACTGGACTCATTGAAAATAGCAGTGCGGCTGTTTCAAGATGCACAATAAGGAGGCACTTGAAGAAAAATGGCCTGCATGTATATATTTATATATATATATATATATATATATATATATATCAGAGCATATGCTCAAAAGCCATTACTTATAAATGCAGGTTTAGTCATCTCAACATCCTCTTGACCTTTTCTATTATGATATAGGTTATAATAGTGTATGTGAATCAATGCAATGTATCTTTACAGGAAATAAACCGCTCACCTTAGCAAACAGTCATAATGGAAATGTAAGTGAAAAATCCGTGACAAGTGCTGGTTATTTTTCTTATCTTCCTTTTAGACCTGAGAAAATGGAACCCTCACCTTCTCACACATTGTTATTGTTAACACTTAGTGGAAAATAAATGTATCTACTAAATTGATGATTAGTAAAAGGCACTTGAAAAATAAATGAGTTATGATTTCTGGAGAGCAGCGGCATACATAGATGTGAAAAGCTCCATAGCATGGTGCTGAATAACAACATTCCTTATCATCTGGGACAGGAGGATTTTCTCCTCTTTTGCCTCATCTCCCTTCCCTGATTGTGGGTTTAAGGGATTGAATCACATTTTTTTTATACATTTTTTTAAATACATAACATTTTCACCTGTAATAGAATTGGATGCTGTTGTTTCTGTGGCTGGAACGTAGGTCCACCTTCAGTGTTGGACGCACATGCTCAGTAGTTTCCCTGCTCTTTTTTACTCATTTTTTTAACTTTGTTGTTTGTTTGTTTTATCTTTGTTTTTGTTTTTTTTTAACTTTGTTGCTCTTTTTTTGCTCATTCTTTTAACTTTTGTGAAAGAAAATTCATTTTCTATTTCTATTTTGTCTGATCGTCTGGATAACAGCTGACTGCAGTGCACTCCTAGGAAATTCTGTTGCTACCTGGTCACATGGGACAAGCTGCTGTCTGCCACAGGAAGAGGAAATAAACAAAATTGCAAAGGAGGAGTGAGTAAAAAGCTGGAAGGGGTGAAACTTTCACTGGGGAGTGGTGTATTTTTATGGCTAAATTAAAAATTTAGATTACTACAAATATGCATGTAATATTTTTTTTTTATTTGTGGGATAACCCCTTTAACTCATAGAAGCTTTTTTTTTGTAAAACTTATGGATCACTATACAGGTTCTCTCCAACCATTAAAATATGGCTGTTCATACACATGCTATAGCTGTTGGCTGAACATGTGTTTGGTAGGCCGATATCTCACCCGACTTCTCAATACACGGAGTTACATGACAAATGTTTTGATCATTAGGTGCCAGAAGGCTGAGATCCCCATTAGTCACGAATACAATTATGGTGTGCCCTTTTCAGAATTGATGTGCTCTTTCAGCTGTACATGCCTCAAGTTGTCCAAACAGGCCGATTTTGGACAGATTGGCAAACCATCTGATGTGTATGGTGGTTATATGACTGCCCTCCAACAGATTTTGCCAGGGTACATAAGGATTACATACAAATGTGGAGTAAAACCAGCTCACCCTGGATATGGCTGCTACACTCTTCGGCACAGAAGAAGCCTCTCCTGCCCAATGTGGCACCACATGAGTTCAATTAAGAAAAACCTCCAGCAGTAATTCCAGATAAAATGATGAATTTTCTTCCAAAGTAGTTAAAAGAATGACATCCTCAAGTACATCCAAACGTCCAAATGCTAACTGTAAATTTCCTACGCGTTTCAGACTGCAACTCAGTCATTATTCATGGTTATTCAGTTGCAGGCTGAAACGCGTAGGAATGTTACAGTTAGCAATTGGATTTCTTGAGGATGTCATTCTTTTAACTTTGTTGGAAGAACATTCATAATTTTAGCTGAAATTATGGCAGAAAGTTTTTCATATTTGGACATAAGGGTCAGATAGTTGGAATGTCAGGTGCCAATCTTTTTATTCTGCATGTAGAAAAGCCGCTACCCTTGCCTGGAATGCTTGGCTCAGCTGAACACTAATGTGTATGAATGAGTCAGAAGGGATAGCTGTCAGCCGAAAGATAGTTCAACCGAATCAATCGAGATTTAGAATGTCTGGCCAGCTTTGGTGATTCTCATTATTCACATAAATATTCTAGGTGAGAGATTCGTGACTCCAATCCCAAAAAAGTTGGGACACTAAAATGTAAAGAAATGGAATGTAATATATGAAAATCTCTGAAAGACATATTTTATTCAGTAAACTTCATATAAATAACTGGTGCACTTGTAGAATTGTATTCAAATGCTTATTTCTAAAATATTCAGCAGAATGACATCATATAGTATTGGCAAAAAAAAAAATCACCCACGTGTATTTCAAAGGAATTTTCTTTTTCCCACAAGAGTTTACAGAGTTTGCACAGACACTGAAGTCAGTATGATACTCCTGAGCTATAGCGACGTTTGAGGCACACCGCTTTCTCAAGCTTGTGGAGTCCTAGTTCCTTATGGGTTTAAATCATAAAAACCATGTGACCTCTGTGATAGATTGGCTCACTAAGCTGCTCTCAGAGTTAAAACCAGGAAAGCTTCTAGGGTTGTTCTTTTGCTGGTTCATTAAAACACGGCATAAACCAGTGCAAGATTTAACAAAATAAACATGGCCTTTCTGGCATAACAGCAAAACAAACGATAACTTATAGCACAGTCCATATGCCTAGGGGATTCGTCCTCTCAGGGTACAGTAAATCTTTAGTGTCCACTAAAGCATCCGACAAACACACAGCAGCGAAACAAACTCAGTAACTGGACATTTAACTTCACCAACCACACCCTTGTGGAGGAGATATGATGAGTGGCCATCCCGCCCATCTCTTACAGCCACCCACAAAAAACCAAACGTGTCATGGCCGATTAACCCCTCAGCACATAACATGTTGGAGAGAAACTTCTGGGTTTCATATCACAGAAGATCGAAACCTTCATGACACATATCTCCCATCACAAACATCGCCAGTGACCCTGTCAGACCTCTTCCACCAATAAAGATTTCCCAGATAATTATAGACAATCCATTTTTAACAATATAAATATAAATACATATCACATAGATAATAATACTATAGAAAACCTTTTTCGAATAGTACTACCATAGTGATGATACTATTAATATATTTAAAAACCTAAGACAGAAACAAAATGAAGATGTACCTTGCTGTATGTAAATAATTAAAAGCAATAGTGCATTTAAACCATCCCACCAGCGTCAAGGTGTACCCAAATTCAGGATGGTCCTAACTTCTAGTATTAAAATCTTACCACACATCATAGTGATGTCTAGTGTGAATAAGGGCTTAGAAGGACTGGGTCCCAAACATGGACACACAGCTAATGGGAAGCTATTTAAATGTAGTGTTCAGCTCAAAGTAAGTGAGGCAGCACCTTTACCTGTACTAAACGCAGAAACCTGAAACTAAACCGAAAAAAATGAACTGGAGTGTTAATATATTCTAAGAAAGAAGTTATTTAATTTTTTATACATCGCATATCTTATTGTAACTGTTCATAGAATAGCTCTGTAAACTCTATAAACTTCTGTGGAAAAAGGAAAATTCCTTGGTAATACACGTGGGTGATCTGTCCATACTAAATGATACAGGAAAGATATATATCTTTGTACCGTGTTAGCCAGTAGATGGAAAAATATTTAGAATTGAGAGTCCTCGGTGGTTACATAGTTATTAAGGTTGTAGGAAGACTTTAAGTCTATCTAGTTCAACCCATATCCTATCCTAACCTGCCCTAACAGGTTGATCCAGAGGAAGGCAAAAAAAACCCAAGTGGCAAACAGTAAGCTTCACATTGGGGAAAAAAATTCCTTCCCGACTCCACATACGGCAATCAGACTAGCTCCCTGGATCAACGCAATATTATTATTATATTATTATTATTATTATACATTTATACAGCGCCATTTATTCCATGGCGCCTTACATATGAAAAGGGAAAAATATAGACAGGTACAATAAACATGGGCTAGACAAGGGTTACACCAGTACAGAAGGAGAGAGGACCCTGCCCGCGAGGGCTCACAGTCTGCAGGGATGGGTGAGAATACACTAGGAAAGGGTAGAGCTGGTCGTGCGATGGTTCAGTAGACTGAGGATCATTGTAGGCTGTAGGCTTGTCGTAACAGGTGGGTCTTCAGGTTTTTCTTGAAGGTCTCCGTTGTTGGTGAAAGTCTGATGTTTTGCGGCAGGGAGTTCCAGAGTATGGGGAAGCCCGGGATAAGTCTTGTATGTGGTTGTGGGAAGAAGAGATGAGGGGGAGACGAGAAGGAGATCTTGAGAGGATCGAAGGTTGCATATAGGTAGGTAGCGGGAGACCATGTCACAGATGTATGGAGGAGAAAGGTTGTGGATGGCTTTGTATGTCAGGGTTAGGGTTTTTAACTGGAGCCTTTGGGCAATAGGAAGCCAGTGCAGGGCCTGGCATAGGGGAGGCTGGGAAATAGCGGGGAGACAGGTGGATTAGTCAGGCAGCAGAGTGTAGGATGGACTGGAGTGGTGCCAGAGTGCTAGAGGGGAGACCAGACAGTAGGAGGTTGCAGTAGTCGAGGCGAGAGATGATAAGGGCATGCACTAGTGTTTTTGTGGTTTCATGGATGAGGAATTTGCGGATCCGGGAAATATTTTTGAGTTTGAGGCGGCAGGAGGTGGCGAGGGCTTGGATATGTGGTTTGAAAGAGAGGGTCGATGATCACCCCAAGGCACTGAGCATGCGGGACTGGGGAAAGCGAGCAGCCATTGACATTGATGGATAGGTGTGGTGGAGGGGTAGAATGAGGTGGGGGAAAGATGATGAATTCTGTTTTGTCCATGTTCAGTTTGAGAAAGCGATATCTAGGAAACTAGTGAATATAGCCTGTAATATTATACTTTTCAAGAAAGGCATCCAGTCCCTTCTTAAATTTTAGTAGGGAGTCACTCATTACAACATTTTACGGCAGAGAGTTCCATAGTCTCACTGCTCTTACAGTAAAGAATCTGCGTCTGTGATTATGACTAAACCTTCTTTCCTCCAGACGTAGAGGATGCCCCCCTTGTCCCTGTCACAAGTCTAAGAGTAAAAAGATAATTAGAAAGGTCTTTGTACTGTTCCCTCATATATTTATACATTGTAATACCTTTTAATCGGTAACTGAAAAGATGTTAACAAATTGCAAGCTTTCCAAACTACTCAGGTCTCTTCATCAGGCCAAGAATTCATTTTTATTCTTCTCATCCATCTGTGATTCTTCTTTTTTTGTATTAGTCTTTGCCTGATGAAGAGACCTGAGTAGTCTGGAAAGCTTGCAATTTGTTACCATCTTTTCAGTTAGCCATTAAAAGGTATCAACCACTGAGGACTCTCAATTCTAAATATTTTTCATACTAAATTATATCATTCTGCTGTGATGAACATGACTAAATATTTTATAAAGAAGCATTTGAATACAAATCTACGATTGCACCAGTTATTTATGAAAAGTTTAATGATATATGCTTATAGAATGAGCCTGATTGGAACATCTTTTGCAAAACGAAACCCTGTTGGAAAGTATATAGCCATGTTTTATTCACAACAGATGGCAGTAATGCAACCCCATTCCATCAGAGATGAAGGCTTTTGAACTATGTGCTGATAACAAGCTGGATGGTCCCCCATCCTCTTGAGTCTGCAGGATACGTTGTCCATGGTTTCCATAAAGAATTTAAAATTTTGATTTATCTGTCCACAGAACAGTTTTACATTTTGCCTCCATTCATTTTAAATGAGCTGTAGCCCAGAGACAACAGCAGCATTTCAGGGTTGTGTAGATTTTTGAGTTCTTCTTTACGTGATGGAGCTTTAACTTGCTTTTGTGTATTTCATAATGAACTGCGTTCACATACAATAATTTCTGGAAGTATTCCTGAGCCCATGCAGTGACTGATTCATGCCTTGTTTTAATGTGCTGCCACTTGAGGGCTCATTGATCATGAGTAGTGTTGAGCGATACGATACCGCAAGTATCGGGTATCGGCCGATATTAGCTCTATCGGCCTTTCGATACTTTGTTTCGATATTTTCCATATATCGTATACCGGAATCGGAAGTTCCCATAATTCTTTGAGAGGCAATGTGATTTTAGTCAGCCAATGAGGAATCCTAAGAAGTGTGGGCACATCCTGTACTGCTGCGGTCATGTTAACTAATGGCATGGCTGTGATTGGATGCTGAAATGATGTCAGAATGCACTATAAAAGGCGCCGCCGCCATTTTAGCGTCACTGTGCTGTGAATTCAGTTAGGGACAGAACGCTGCTGTGCTGACTCTGAGGGACAGTTAGAGATTGTGATTTAGTGTAGTGTGCTTTAGGCAGGCTAGCACCAACCGCTGTGTAAAGCTTCCTTTTGCCTGCAGTGTTGTTTTAACAGCTCTGCAAGGTGTGTGTGAGTGCAGGTGACGCTGCAGTTTGCTCTGCATGCAACGCTGTCTGTAGGCATCTGCACGTGTCACTCACAGACTCTTTTTTTTTTCTTCAGTGTAATTCTTGCTGCTCCATGCAATTTAAATTTTAGTGTGACGCGCTTCCATCCGTATCCAATACATTGGTTGCAAACACTATAGAAGTAGACAAAGGAGTAGCCTTTCACAGATTGTGAACAGTTGTGTTTCAGTGTTCACTTCAGTCTGTGTTTTTTATTTTTTGAGTGCACATCACGCTCCAGTTACTTGTTCAAGCACTGCTGCTTGTACTCTGCTGAGCGTGTCTCAGTGCCTCATCCTTTTCATTTCTCTCCAATTGGTTCTGCTCCATTCCATTTAAAATAAATATAATCTATTAGTGTGACGCGCTTCCATCCGTATCCAATACATTGGTTGCAAACACTATAGAAGTAGACAAAGGAGTAGCCTTTCACAGATTGTGAACAGTTGTGTTTCAGTGTTCACTTCAGTCTGTGTTTTTTATTTTTTGAGTGCACATCACGCTCCAGTTACTTGTTCAAGCACTGCTGCTTGTACTCTGCTGAGCGTGTCTCAGTGCCTCATCCTTTTCATTTCTCTCCAATTGGTTCTGCTCCATTCCATTTAAAATAAATATAATCTATTAGTGTGACGCGCTTCCATCCGTATCCAATACATTGGTTGCAAACACTATAGAAGTAGACAAAGGATTAGCCTTTCACAGATTGTGAACAGTTGTGTTTCAGTGTTCACTTCAGTCTGTGTTTTTTATTTTTTGAGTGCACATCACGCTCCAGTTACTTGTTCAAGCACTGCTGCTTGTACTCTGCTGAGCGTGTCTCAGTGCCTCATCCTTTTCATTTCTCTCCAATTGGTTCTGCTCCATTCCATTTAAAATAAATATAATCTATTAGTGTGACGCGCTTCCATCCGTATCCAATACATTGGTTGCAAACACTATAGAAGTAGACAAAGGAGTAGCCTTTCACAGATTGTGAACAGTTGTGTTTCAGTGTTCACTTCAGTCTGTGTTTTTTATTTTTTGAGTGCACATCACGCTCCAGTTACTTGTTCAAGCACTGCTGCTTGTACTCTGCTGAGCGTGTCTCAGTGCCTCATCCTTTTCATTTCTCTCCAATTGGTTCTGCTCCATTCCATTTAAAATAAATATAATCTATTAGTGTGACGCGCTTCCATCCGTATCCAATACATTGGTTGCAAACACTATAGAAGTAGACAAAGGAGTAGCCTTTCACAGATTGTGAACAGTTGTTTTTCAGTGTTCACTTCAGTCTGTGTTTTTTTTTTTTGAGTGCACATCACGCTCCAGTTACTTGTTCAAGCACTGCTGCTTGTACTCTGCTGAGCGTGTCTCAGTGCCTCATCCTTTTCATTTCTCTCCAATTGGTTCTGCTCCATTCCATTTAAAATAAATATAATCTATTAGTGTGACGCGCTTCCATCCGTATCCAATACATTGGTTGCAAACACTATAGAAGTAGACAAAGGAGTAGCCTTTCACAGATTGTGAACAGTTGTGTTTCAGTGTTCACTTCAGTCTGTGTTTTTTATTTTTTGAGTGCACATCACGCTCCAGTTACTTGTTCAAGCACTGCTGCTTGTACTCTGCAGAGCGTGTCTCAGTGCCTCATCCTTTTCATTTCTCTCCAATTGGTTCTGCTCCATTCCATTTAAAATAAATATAATCTATTAGTGTGACGCGCTTCTATCCGTATCCAATACATTGGTTGCAAACACTATAGAAGTAGACAAAGGAGTAGCCTTTCACAGATTGTGAACAGTTGTGTTTCAGTGTTCACTTCAGTCTGTGTTTTTTATTTTTTGAGTGCACATCACGCTCCAGTTACTTGTTCAAGCACTGCTGCTTGTACTCTGCTGAGCGTGTCTCAGTGCCTCATCCTTTTCATTTCTCTCCAATTGGTTCTGCTCCATTCCATTTAAAATAAATATAATCTATTAGTGTGACGCGCTTCCATCCGTATCCAATACATTGGTTGCAAACACTATAGAAGTAGACAAAGGAGTAGCCTTTCACAGATTGTGAACAGTTGTGTTTCAGTGTTCACTTCAGTCTCTGCGTAATAACCACACTTAGGCCTTATAACTTTTCTGACTTTCTTTATCAATCTACCAAGATGAAGAAGTCAGTGAGTAAGGCACGTGGTCGTGGCCGTGGAGTTTCAGCAGGGAGAGGACGTGGGGATTCTGTGGCTGCTGCCGCCCTCAGTGACACAGCATCCACCATTTATCCCCGTGAGCGTTCCTTTATGCGCACTATGGTAGGAGCTCGGCGTGCCCCCCTGCTGCGGGAAGAACAAATTGAAGCCGTTGTTGGTTGGATGGCAGCCAATGCATCGACTTCAATTCCTTCCACCTCCTCTCAGGAACACAACACTGTTGAGCAACCATCTGTCTGTTCACCGCCTGTCAAATTGGCCAGGCAGTCAGAGAGTTCTGTACAGGAGCCAGCTGAGTCTCTGCTTCTGTTCTCAGAATCTGTTGGCTCGCAATCACGGGCACAGGCAAGCAGCATTCTGCAATTTGAAGAAGAGGGAGTATGCAGTGATGCGCAACAGCTGTGTCTCTCTCAATCTGAAGAGGCGGGTGAGCCAGTGCCGATGGACAGCACACCGCAGAACGCATCTCATGATGATGATGAGACTCAGGTGCCAGGTTTTGTAGAGCATGGTGCTGCCCAGACCATCTAACAGCAGCAGGTGTTGGAAGAGGGTAGTGGAGATGATGAAGTCCGAGACCCAACATGGCGTGAGCAACAGGAAGGTGGTGGGAGCAGCTCTGAGGAAGAGATTGGCCCAACGGTACAAAGAGGAGGGAGAGGTAGGCTGCAGACTCGCTTGCCTGTAGCCTCCAGTTTGGCACGTGTTGGGAGCAGTTCTCTTACAAATGTCAAAATTGGCGCTCCCATGACTTGCACTCCGTGGTCCTTTTTTGACAGACTTGTAGATGATATTTGCTATGTTCAATGCAAGCTGTGTAAGCAAAAAGTAAAAAGAGGTAAAAATATCAGTAACCTGAATACCACAAATATGTGGAAACATGTACGGACAAAGCACGTAGCTGAGTTACAAAGACACACTGGAGATGTAGGCCAACCTACAGCAGCACCTACATCTTCAGGTCGTGTTGGAGCCTCTACCTCCAGCTCACACACACCTGGTTCGGCTTCCTCACAGGATCTCCATGGAAGAACCTCGGTCACTGTTGTCCATAGACAAACTGTTATTCCACCCACAGCAGCAAGTTCACAGTCATCGTCACACTCCCAGACCACAAAACAGCCATCGGTACCACAGGCATGGGATAAAAGACGGCCATACTCGGCAAACCATCCACGAGCACAGGCTCTGAATGCTGGCATTGCAAAACTCCTGTCCCTTGAAATGCTGTCATTCAGGCTGGTGGAGAATGACAGTTTTAGGAACTTAATGGCATTGGCAGTCCCACAATATAATGTGCCAAGCCGATTTTATTTCAGCAGGCAAGCCGTCCCTGCTCTGCAAAAACATGTCGAGGGAAACATTAAACATGCGCTACTAAACGCCGTCAGTAGCAGGGTCCACCTGACCACCGATGCGTGGACCAGTACCCATGGCCAGGGACGATACCTTTCCCTCACTGCCCATTGGGTCAATGTTGTGGAGCCGTGTACAGATCTTGCCAGTGGCGCTGTACGTGTTCTGCCAACTCCAAGGATTGCAGGAATCCAGTCTGTACACATTGATTCCTCCTCCTACTCCAGTTCCTCAGAATCATTGCTGCACGAGCCGTCACGGTATACCTCCACATGGACCCGTGAACGCTTACCTGTTGCGACCGATATGAGCACAGCCGTGGCCAAACGTCAACAGGCCGTCCTGAAATTAATTTCCATGGGGAATCGAAGCCACACAGCGCAGGAGCTCTGGGATGCCATCAAGCAGGAGAGCGACGTGTGGTTTTTGTCAGCTAATCTCCAGCCAGGCTTGGTAGTGTGTGACAATGGCCGAAATCTGGTGGCAGCTCTGGGCCTTGGCAACCTCACTCACATACCATGTCTGGCACATGTGCTCAACTTGGTCGTGCAGAGTTTTTTGAGGGACTATCCGGATCTTGATGTACTGCTGCACAAGGTCCGCCTAGAGTGCGCTCACTTGCGACGTTCCAGCATGGCCAAATCGCGCATTGCAGCTCTGCAAGTCAGATTTCGCCTTCCTGAACATCGCATCATATGTGACGTACCCATCAGGTGGAATTCCACGTTACATATGTTGGAGCGGTTGTGTGAGCAGCAGCCAGCAGTAATGGAGTATCAGCTGCAACAGGCGCAATCAACTCGCAATTTGCGCCGTTCACACTTCACCACTACTGAGTGGGCCTCTATGAAGGACATCTGCGACGTTTTGCGTGCGTTTGATGTCTCAACGCGGATGGCGAGTGCAGATGATGCACTAGTCAGCATGACTGTCCCCCTTATCTGCCTGCTTCAGAAATCACTGAAAGCACTAAAGGAAGAGGTTTTGGAAGAGGTGGAGGATGAGGAGTCACAAATTCAATTACCTTCAGGACAGTCAGCGCAACGTGGTTCCTCACAAAGGGCTGGGCAGGGCTCACTTTGTGAGGAGGATGAGGAGGAGGAGGAGTCAATGGAGGAGGAAGAAATCCCTACAGAGGGAGGTACACAACGCTCTAGTCAGTATGTAGAGCGAGGGTGGGGTGATGCAGAGGAGGCAGAGATGACGCCTCTTCCAGAGGACAGCCTTTGTTGGCCAGTTGGGAGTCTGCAGCACATGGTTGATTTCATGCTTCAGTGCCTGAGAAACGACCGCCGCATCGCCCACATTCTCACCACGTCAGATTATTGGGTGTACACCCTCCTAGACCCTCGCTACCGGGACAACTTACAAACCCTCATCACACCGGTGAACCGGGACCGTAAAATGCAGGAGTACCAAGACACACTGGTGCAATCCATACTGTTGTACATTCCAGCCGAGAGAGCTGCTGCTGCTACTGCTTTACAAAGCAGCTCTGTGCGTCGAGGCAGTGTAGACACCTCTACAACAAGAGGGAGCACAAGCAGCGCCTCTGCACAGGGCAAGAGCTGTATGTTACAAATGTGGCGAAGTTTTGTGACAGCGCCAGCAAGGTCTACACCATCCGAGACGGCTCCAGTCACCAGGAAGAGACGTTTCCGTAAGATGGTGACAGACTACTTGGCTTTCCCTCTAAGTGTACTCCCAGATGCCTCTTCCCCTTTCAAATTTTGGGTCTCTAAGTTGGATACATGGCCAGAGCTTAGCCAGTATGCATTGGAGGTGCTGGCTTGCCCTGCTGCCAGTGTATTATCTGAGCGCGTCTTTAGTGCTGCAGGTGGTGTAGTAACAGACCGTCGCATGCGACTATCCTCAGAGAATGTAGACCGGCTTACTTTTATGAAAATGAACAAGGCATGGATCTCACCTGAATTTGCCTGTCCGTTTTCAGATTAAATAACTGTTTGGCAACGTTTTCCATGTCTCCTGTTATGTTCATCTTTCTACCACCTGAACTCTACTCCCTGGGCTACAACACCGCCATTTGTTGCTCGTAAGTAATTGGCAGGGGTACTGACTCCTGGCCAGCCTGGTTACAGCACGACAGCTGTTTCCTGGCAGTGTGAACATCAATTATCCTCCAATAAGTTGTGCTGTCGTGTTGCATTCGGGTTAGCCGACTCTATGGTGCCTGCAGTTTAGGTGATTCCTATGTGTGCTGTGGGATATGTAAATAAAGGCTGTTTCCATTGTGACAATAGGACAAGCACCCACTGTAGGACTGTGTGATTCGGTAACTGCGGACGGCTTGCGTCCTGTCAACTTACATTTTCATGGGTGCGTTCTGCTACCCGTCCGGGGTCCAGTACCGTCAACTGGTTCTCCCCAGTGCCTTTGGCCTAGGTGCCTCCATCTCCGTATCCGAGTTCCACCAACGTCTGCTGGTACTTGGTAGTGCTTTGGAGCACAGGTACCTCCTGCTTAGTAACCGTGTCACAGTAACGTCAGCTGGTACTCGGTTGTGACATTGCCTCTTTTCCTTCTGCTACCCGTCCGGGGTCTAGTACCGTCAACTGGTTCTCCCCAGTGCCTTTGGCCTAGGTGCCTCCATCTCCGTATCCGAGTTCCACCAACGTCTGCTGGTCCTTGGTAGTGCTTTGGAGCACAGGTACCTCCTGCTTAGTAACCGTGTCACAGTAATGTCAGCTGGTACTCGGTTGTGACATTGCCTCTTTTCCTTCTGCTACCCGTCCGGGGTCCAGTACCGTCAACTGGTTCTCCCCAGTGCCTTTGGCCTAGGTGCCTCCATCTCCTTATCCGAGTTCCACCAACGTCTGCTGGTCCTTGGTAGTGCTTTGGAGCACAGGTACCTCCTGCTTAGTAACCGTGTCACAGTAACGTCAGCTGGTACTCTGTTGTGACATTGCCTCTTTTCCTTCTGCTGCCCCTCCGGGTTCCAGCACAGTCAGCTGGTCCTCATTACTTCCATTGTCTCTTGCTCCATCTGATACCCGTCCGGGTTCCAGTAACGTCAGCTGGTTCTCGGAAATTAGACGACCTTAAAGACCACCCAGAAGAAGATGACGACAACAAGGACGACGAGCATGAAGCCAACCAGCCTGAACACCATCACAAAGAAAAAATAAAAGATTACCCAGAAGAAGATCACCAACAGGACAAAGAAGGTTAAGACAAACTACAAGATACAGAACAAGAGACAGAAGAACAATAAGCAGAAGATCAAAAAGCAGAAGAACATGAAGTATAAGACCAAAATGAAGAGCAAAATATATGCTCTAAATTCTAAGCAGAAGAAGACTAAGCAGTGTATGGGGGTGAGTCCGTTCCTCCTCGTGGTGCCCCTGGAAAATGCCTGCTGCTGCAGGCTAAACTGAACACGGACAAATACTGTTGTAATTTAAATCTTTTGTGACAGCAAGAACGGAAGAATGAAAAATTCATACTTTTACAGATTACAAGTACAGGAATCTCTGTCACAAATAAGAATATGATGAAGAAGATGAAGAGGAAGAAGATGAAGAATTTGAATATGAAGAAGATTAATAGTTTAATAATAACAATATGAGTAATGTAAACAAAAACATGAATAGCAAGAAGTTTAAGAAGAAGATTAAGAAGGTGAAGATGAAGAATAATTTGATGAGAAAGATGATGCTGCTGAAGATTATGAAGGAGAAAGTGTGGCACTGGCAAAAGTTAAAAAGGTGAAGAGCATGGAAGTTGTGAAACATACATATTTGCCAAAATAGAAAAAAGGTTAACAACATTGTCAATTTGTTCATCAATCCAAACGTATTTCCAAAAAAAAATATATTAATGCTATTCCAATGCATTGGGTTAAACATGTATGCCTTTATTGTCTCCTCAACCTCCCCCAATACATTCTACATTACTCTTTGTTGTTTTCCTTCATGTACAATTAACCAACAAGGCAAGAATGGGTTTTTTTTAATGTCGATATTTGGTTCCCATAGACTTACATTGGACTTCCGGTATCGGAATCGGATATCGCCGATATTTAGTGATATCGGCGATACCATTCCGATCCGATATTTTTAGATATCGAGCAGTATCGCTCAACACTAATCATGAGCATCCAATATTGACAGTCGGCCTTGTCCTTTGTTCACATGTATTTCTCCAGCATCTCTGAATCTTTTGATGACATTATGTACTCTACATGTTGGAATTTTCAAAGTTTTTTCAATTATACATTAAGATGCAATTGTTTATACTGCCTCTATAGCTTTGACTGTCATTATACCGGTATAGGGTGTCAGTATTGTGGGACAGGGAAGGTAGGAATTTGGATGTCACTACTCAGGGGGCTATGGATGTGGCTTGTGACCTCCTTTCAAAGCTAAATGTTGCTCTCAAGTAAGGAAGGTTGGGGACCACTGTTGTAAGGTATTGAAGAAGGTAAATGAACAAACTACAGATATTCTTACATTCTAATAAAGGCAGTCCCCGGGTTATGATCTAGATAAGTTCTGCAGCTTTGTAATCCAGAAACGTATGCAAGTTGGAACAAGGCCGAGAAAAAAATCATACCTTACCGCTGTTCACTCTGGCCGCCCTGCTGCTCACCATCCGCCAAACAGTTCTCTTTTTTTCCCATCGTCGGGCTTGCTGCATCTCCTGGCCTCTTCAATATAGGCCACGACTTACGGCTGCATCATAAGGATCCAGCATAAATGCCACAACATCAATGCCACAACATTAGTGTTACAACATCAATGCCACAACAGCAACGTCACAAGCTTATGACACAGAGTGACCTCCGGGGACTGGACACGAACGGAAGTATTGGAGATGCTTGACAGCGGAAAGAAGACTGCTGGAGAGGTGAGTAGTAGGGTTTATTTTTAACCAATACTCACCTCGCCGGCTGGCCTGCTGTTTACCATCGTTTTATCTTCTTTGCATCGTCGGGCACGCTTCATCTCCGGTCTCTTAGCCTAGTCTATAGTGAAGATGCCGGAAATGTGGTGTGCCACGGCGGAAAGAAGAAAACCAGACAGTGGCCGGATAGGTCAGCTGTGAGGTTAGTATGTTAGGTTTAATTTTTATTGCTAAACAATGCGATGTTTATAACTTGGGGTCGTATGTAAGTCGAATGTTTGTAAGTCAGAAACTTACTATAAGTCCAAATTTTCATTAAATCGCTGTGGTCCAATATCCATGGAAGTTTAGATTTTTTTGATTCATGTTAAAAATATTAAAAATACCTAATATTTTAGTTTGAGCCAGATGATATTATCAAATTAAGGAATTAATTTTTATTTTTCTCATCCATCTGTGATTCTTCTTGATCCGCGAGCGCGGCCATGCTGACGGTTCTGCTTCTTGTTCGCATTCTGAGACAGTATTTCACTATAGCTCTCGGAACTGTGTGCTGCTGTAGATATTTTTGTGATTTTGCATTATTAAAGCATTAGTATAAAAATTATTATAAAGTAATACATGGAAAAAACCAGCTTAACTGCATTGAAAAAATACAGAAATAATCCATGTATTGCATGACTGAATTTCCACTTCTACATTCCAGGAATTACTGCAATTGATAGATAACCAATTAAAAGGAGGTTAGTGAATGATTAAGCAACCTGTATTATGTAGTCCTTTAGATTCATAGCAGTTGCAATACTCTTCATTATAAGAAATAAGAAATTATTGCCTCTTTTCAAAATAGTGACAAACTCCAAGGCCACTGTCATTATCTATTACTGTTCACAATAAATATGAATAGAAATGAGTATAAAAAAACAGCACATTCATACAATATAAGTCTGGCATTGGCCTATGGTAGAACTAAGGCTTCAAGCATGTGAGGGGTCTCCAAGGCAAACCAAGCATGTTTTGGCACCTTCTGCTGAAACCTTTATGTTTTCTTAAACTTCGTTACATTGTGGCACATGACAGATGATTTTATCAGCTGACATGTGTCTCTAACAGCCGCAGTTGGAATCACGTTCCATCCACAGATGTTAAGTTAAATACCGCTGTCAATCTCTGACAGCGGCATTTAACTTGAACACATCGGAAGCGTGCCATAGGGCCCCCCAACCCATCAGAGCCCCTGTCACGTGATCGCCGGACGTCGATGGGTTGTCATGACAGCCGGGAATCTGTAGAAAACCCCCCCCCCGTGGTTGTCGTTGTACATCTCCTATTAACACCGGCGTGTGGCTGGTGTTCATAGGAGATGATGATTTCTGCTACACATAGCGGGAATGAAGCCCTGCTATGTGTGGCACAAGCGATCAGAAGATCACAGCTTCAAATCTCCTAAGAAGACTATTGAAGCAAGTAAAAAGTAAAAAAAAAGTTTTAAAAATATTTAAAAACAATAGAAAAGATATAGAAAGTTCAAATCACCCCCCCCCCTTCTGCCCCATTCAAAATAAATCAATAAAATATAAATAAAAATACACATATTTGGTATCGCTAAGTTGTCAAAATATAAAGTAAATTAATCTTATCGGTAAATGATGTAACGAGAAAAAATATCATAAAAGCCAGAATGTTTTTTTGGTCGCCGCAACATTTCAATGCAATGCAATAACAGGCAATCAAAACATCATACCTAACAAAAAATGGTATCAATAAAAATGTCAGCTCAACACATAAAAAAATAAGCCCTCACCCACCCCCAGATCCCAAAAAATGAAAATGGCATTTTTTTTCTTACAAGTTTAGTTTGTTTTTTTCCACCACATAAGTCAAAAAGTACCTACACATGTTTGGTATCTGTGTACCAGTAGTGACCTGGAGAATGGTAGTGGCAGGTCAGTTTTAGCATTTAGTGAACATGGTAAATAAAACCCCTAGATAAATAGTGTGGAATTTCATTTGTTTGGCAGTTTCACTGAATTTGGAATATTTTCCCATTTTTCCAGTACACTATATGGTAAAATCAATGATGGCATTCAAAATTACAACTCGTCCTGCAAGAAACAAGCCCTCATATGGCTATATTGACGAAAAATAAAAAAGTTATGGCTCTGGGAAAAAGGGGAGCAAAAAAATTGAAAGCGCAAAAAAAATAAAATTGGCAAGGTTATGAAGGGGTTAAGAAATCCTTAAAGGGGTTGATATGTAGTTGAACAAGTCCCTTACAGTAGAAAATTGTATTATACGTTTCACTATAGATGATGGTCAACCTGTAAAGGTGGAAAAGATGTCTGAACACCCTCTCTGAAGACTCCTGACTACATAGTTAATGTGACCTGCAGTTTTATGTGTTTTTATCCTTAGGCCGGGGTCACACTGGCGACAGAATCGGACGACTGCAATGCGATGAAAAATCGTATTGCAGTCTGCCCTATGTTAATCTATGGAGCAGCTCCCAGTATCAGATTTTTTGTGGTCCGTTTTAAACGTCCGTGTGCAATCGCAGCATGCTGCGATTGTCACCGATTGTGGGTCGACTATCGCCAATGCAAGTCTATGGGAGCGATGAAAAATCTGATTACAAACGGACCGCATGTGTGACTTGCGATGAAATCGCATCGGTGTCCTTTCGAAAAGCCAGCAATTCATCCCCGGCTATACTGTAAAATCACACTGACAGCTTTAATAAAGAATAGAAAGAATAGATATACACACATAGAATACATATATATATATATATATATATATATATATGTAATTGTGACATGTATATATATATATATATATATATATTTATATTTCCTAGACTTCTACATACTGTAATAGCCGCAAATTCAATTGCCGGCTTCTGTGAAATCACAGAAGCCGACATGGAATGATACATTGTTTCCACACAGTTAACCATGTCATTTCCTGTATTTTGATATTTGTTTAGAACTTACAATTACATGAGTGTATTTGTGCTAAATTTCAGACATGTAGGGGTTAATTAAAGGTGTAAATTCGTTGACAAAAAAATGCGTGGGCTCCCGCTGTATTTTCTCCACCAGACAGACAAAGCAAGCGAGTGGGGGCAGATAATAATAGCCTAGGGAGGGTACTTTTTTTTTGTGCCCCCCCTGGCTACTAACATCTGCCCCCAGACACCCCAGAAAGGGCAAATCTATAATTAGATTCGCCCTTTCTGGCACTTTGCCCGTCTATTCCCATTGCCCTGTAGCGGTGGCGAATGGGTTAATAATCTCACCTTAATGTCACCTTAGTATTGAAAGGTGACCTTAAGGCAGGTTAATAATTGAGAGCTGTCAATTAGACAACTATCAATTATTAATCCTATTGAAGTAAATAAAAAAACACACACACACTTTAAGAATAAATAATTTTAATGAAATAAAAACACATATTTTTGACCATCTTTTATTTAAGTCTTAATCCGTTCGAAGCCCTTGTTCTTCTAAAATAAATATAAAATAATAAAACAACATTATTCTTACCTATCTGGCAATCTGTCATGTCCCACGATGTAATCCTTCACAAAGGGTTAACTAGCAATCAGATAAGCAGCGCAAGTAATCCTGCGTGCTCATCTGATAGCTCCTGAATGAATGAGCTTATCTCCTGCCGACAGGAGAGGATGTGATTCATGAATGAAGCTTAATTGATTGTATCCACTTTCACTGAGGGTATGCCACACTGAACAATATCGCTAACGGGATCGCTAAAAAACGTCACTATTTAGCTATCCCGTTAGCGATGTTGTTCAGTGCGGCAGCTTCCAGCGACGAGCTTCCTGCTGTGATCTCGCTCGTCGCTGGAATCGTTCCGGACCCTATTTTCTCGTCGGCGCTCCCGCTGGGTAAGTATATATCGCTAGTGTGGCACCTTTTCTTAGCGATTTAGCGGTACTTTTGTACCGCTAAAGTCGTTAAGAAGATCGCTAACGGCGATAGCGTCGTTAACTATATCGCTAAATGTGTCCGCACTTAGCGATATAGAAACAATCCCGCTAGCGATCGCATTAGTATGCGTCGTTATCGTGATCGCTAGCGGGATTGTTTAGTGTGGCAGTACCTTTAGGTCAGGTCACTCAAGTGAAAGTTGTAATAAATCAATTAAGCTCCATTCATGAATCTATTCCTCTCCTTTCGCTGGGAGAGTAACTTATTCATTCAGGGGAATACAGGTCTGAGACAGCATTATTAGCTCTCTGCAACCTGTAACCTGTTAACCCTTTCTGATGGATTACAGCGTGGGACCTGACTGTACTTCGGATTGGTAAGAATCATTTTGCTTTTTTATTTTATTTTTATTACAGGAAATGGTTTTAGCAGGAAAATAAAATATTGTCAAAAACTGTGTGATTATTTCATTAAACTTCTTTTTTATTAAACTGTGTGTGTTTGATTTTTCTATCATACAATAGGATTAATAATTGATAGTTGTCTAATTGACAGCTCTCAATTATTAACCTGCCTTAAGGTAACCTTTCAATACTAAGGTGACATTAAGGTGAGATTATTAACCCATTCGCCACCGCTACAGGGCAATGGGAATAGACGGGCAAAGTGCCAGAAAGGGCGAATCTAATTATAGATTTGCCCTTTCTGGGGTGTCTGGGGGCAGATGTTAGTAGCCAGTGGGGGCACAAAAAATGTACCCTCCCTAGGCTGTTATTATCTGCCCCCACTCGCTTGCTTTGTCTGTCTGGTGGAGAAAATACAGCGGGAGCCCACGCATTTTTTTTCAACGAAATTACACCTTTAATTAACCCCTACATGTCTGAAATTTAGCACAAATACACTCATGTAATTGTAAGTTCTAAACAAATATCAAAATACAGGAAATTACATGGTTAACTGTGTGGAAACAATGTATCATTTCATGTCGGCTTCTGTGATTTCACAAAAGCCGGCAATTGAATTAGCGGCTATAACAGTATGTAGAAGTCTAGGAACTATAAATATATGTATATATACATGTCACAATGACATGTATATATATATATATTGTAACATTTCCGGGGGATATAGCTCTAGAATCGCTGTCTGGGTAGACAGAATGGCACGAAAACAGTTCATTCAGACAGCAGTTCTGGTGTAAAACTGGCCGCAACCAGCTTTATTAAAGTCCACAGCAAACAGATAAAAATAAAGCATAAACAGAAAACCTAGGCTTGTCTAGCCTCTAACTACACATAGATCGATTTCCCTGTCTCTCCGGGTCCAGACTCTACCAGTCTGTGCCCAAAACAACACATATGATATATGTTACCAGTATGGAGTTTCCCAGATACTCCTCCTTGTGTCTGAAGGCCCCTTCAGCGTCCAGACTTGAGAGAGATCCACTCCTATTCAGCCGCTATTCACACGGAGACTCACTGAGACTACTCCTGTGTCCGGGGTACCTCCTGCACCCAGACTGAGACAGCTCACACTCCTGGAGACGCTTCTTGTGCCGGGACACCTTCCTGTGTCCAGACTAAAGACAGCTCCAAACTCCTGGAGACTGCTTCTTGTGCCGGGACACCTCCCTGTGTCCAGACTAAAGACAGCTCCCACCACTCCTGAAGACTGTTTCTTGTGCCGGGACACCTTCCTGTGTCCAGACTGAAACTAGCTCCCTGTCTGTATTCCCAGACACCTACTTCTGGTTTCCTAATTATCACCTGAGTGGCCACAGGTTTGAGCTGCAAGCGTGTACTTGAATGGATGGTGTAATGACCTTTCTCTACCACTAGGTCTACAAAGCCATACATTTCCCCAATACCCGTCAGAAAAGTACCTAGGTGAAATGTACACCCCATTCAACACACATACCCTCACTGTCTCACATATCCCCTCCCTCTTCTCCAGACCGGAGGGCTGGCCATCCAGACCGGAGGGCTGGTCAACAATCCAAAAGAGACAGTGAACTCTGAACACTGCATCAGCACTATACTTCTATATAGGTCAAGTACCAGGAGCTGTCTCACGACCTCTCCCCGGACCTCAGTGTCCCTATACAACAGGTTATTGTTCATGGCAGCATGAGGAAATCTCTCCTCAGAGCCAGGCTCTTGGGGAACCTCATCTAGAACAATTATATTTTCCTGTGCCGTTTGAAGAGTGGGGTCTCGCAACTGCTCACTCCCAAAATTGTCACAGGACACAGGTAGGTCAGGGACACTCGGTTCCCGAGAACCACCATCCTTGTCTCCCAACATCACCTGCAAAGGAATTTCATCTCTATCACGGTCATCACCATTATCAGTATCATCACTATTATGATTAGCATCATCATCATTATCATCATCATTATGATCATCATCATCATTATCATCATCATCATTATCATGATCATCACATAAGTTTAGGCTTGTGGGGTTGAACACATAATATATCCAATCACCTCAACCCACAGTTCACACAGAGACCATGTACTTGTCCCTTGCTCTGTTCAGCCCCGTAATATTAGTCAATGACATTCGCTCATTCCTTAGGGACCTACCGTCTGTCATTGTCACAGACTTTGTCCAGTCACATTTCTGGGTCGTAACCTTGTCAGGTCTCCCCTTCGCTCCCAGTGGTCAATCGTAACCTTGTCAGGTCTTGCCTGGGTATCTACGGTCCGGTTAGACTTCGTACTGTCCCGTACTCTATCGGGTCGTCTGTATGGGCCTCTCAAACCTGAGTTACTGGAGGTCTCACTACCTCTAAACCCACGCCCACTACCCTCAGTAGACAGCTGCCATCGGCTGCTCAGATGATGCTGTCTATCTACTCGCTGTCTAGCGAGATTCAATTGTTCTACCTCTCGCAGGTAGGTCACACGGTACGCCACCAGCATGCGCACATATTCAAGACTTTCTTCCGTTCCTATAGCGTAGAATGACACCATGCCGTCTTCATCTGGTATCCAGTCCCGACGATCACGTGGACTGCTTACTTTCACCACACCAGACTTCTTCACCATTATCTGCTTGGCTCGGCCATTTCTCCCAATCAGCTTTCTCACCAGAATATGAGGCACCCGGATGACCTCTTCCTGTAGACTGTGAGCTTTTCTCATAAGCTTTAGTTGTCTAACGGTTTGTTCTGTCTTCAACCGGAGAAACCGCTTTGTGCGAATACATCGCCAGTGCATGTCACTTAGGATTGCCACCCTCTTCACTGTAACTTCGGTCGTGGACAAGACCACCAGCTGTTTAGCTCCTGAAGTCGAGTACACCTTACAGGCTCCCACGGCCTTCCTAAACGCTTCATGCACAGACTCACGGGTGCATTCTTCTCTCAAGTCCTCGGGTACATCTACGAGGCACTTGTACCGACACGTTTCGGTCTCACCAGTGGTTTCCAGACGATCAATCAGCTCAGGGTTCAGGGACAACTGACTTTCAGCTTCTTCCCCCTTTACACTTCTTCTGAGCTGACTCACAGCTACAATTTCGTGAATTTCCGTCCGGACCACTTCCATTTCACATTTATCTTCCGTTACCACCCTCTTAGCTCTCCTCAGGTCTATTTTCTCCTGGCAAAAGGGAGCGAGTGCAACGTGTTTGCCCTTTTCTTTCTCCAAGGAGGCCTTGTTCACCGAGTCACACTGTATCAGGCGACTTTTAAGCCCGAGAACTTCTTCCTCTAGTTCCGTCATTCGCCTCTCAGCTGCCCGTCTCTGAAGCTTCTCTTGCGTCCAATGGGCTTGTAACCACTCCTTGAGCTCCTTGATCTCGGCTCCGACATCCACCGAATCATCCGAACTCACAGCACTCAAGGAAGTATTTGCTTTACACCTCTCATCTCCAGTGGCCAACTCCTGGCCCTGGTCTGTAGCTTCTCTGATGGACTCCTCCATCTTTTCCCGCTCAGCTTCCATTTGGCTGAGCTTTTCCTTAAGGCGCATCTCCACCTTCTGGAGAGTATCACAGGACATCTGTAGCTCCTTCACCTGAGCTTCCAGACCTAGGGTCTTTCTGCGCAGATCACCATTTCATCACGGGTGTACTGCAGAGTGGTCTCAACCACCTGGCGCATTTGCTCTGCATCCATCTTCTCCTCTTTTAGTTTTTCTTTGACCCTGAGGAGATCCCCATAATCTCTCTTAATCTGTTGCAGTTCCCTACTGCATTCAGCACACTCCTTCTTGGAGTCACACAGCTCCTGGTTGAGCTGTTCGCGCAATCGTTCTAGGATTTGTTCACTTCCAGAAACTCCATCCTGCAGCGCCTCCTTCTCACGCTTCAACTGCAAAACCTCTTCCTTGATTTTGCGGCGGTCCTCTTTAATGGCAAAGAACATATTCTGCCACAGGATAACTTCCTCGTTGCTTCCTTTTAGATCTCGCTGGTCTGAGGACACGTCCTCCAGGTTTTCACATAATTGCAGCATGTCACTCTGATACTGCAGCCGAATAGGTTCCAGCTCTTGGCCATGACTGGCCCCCTCCTTTTCTACCTCTAAAGGAGAATCCACACTTGAAGCATAGGCAGACAGTACTACATTCTCTTCATTTTCATTTTCAGCGAGTACTACCGGAACAACCTTTTTGTGGCCCTTGCGCCGTCTACGACGAGAGGAGGACTCTTTTCCCTCGTCTAGCCTCTCCTGACTGAACTCACTTTTTACTTTCATAGTGTCCCAGTCAGCTACGGGGTCTGTGTCACTCCCCATGGTGTTGTGGACTAACAGGTCACCTCCCACTTTGACGTCACCCCCTTCTACTGGAGCTACCCCGTTATCAACGGTCACATTGTCATTTTTAGGAGGTACCAACCCACCACCAGTAACAATTTTCAGTTTTCCACACTCTACACTCTTGTGAAAATCCGCCCCTTTTTTAGACTCCGCCCCTTTTTAACAACCACACCGGCAGGGTAATTTTTACACAAAAAATCAGCAGTAGTCTTAGGACTCAGTTCACAACATCTCTTACCACCTCCCCGGGCATTCTGTGACAACACTGGCACCCCCGGAGAGTCCATAGAATGGTCCACTGCCGCCATTCCATACGGTGCCCACAGCTCCCGCACCATGTCCAGTTGCATGTCCAGTAGACATTTCTCAAATATGCGGTCCGACTTGTCAGACCCATTCGCTGCTCCGTTCACAGCCATCGCGGAGCACTGTTCACACCAGAACTTCACCGCTTTCCCTTGAAAAAATCTTCGTGGCCCCGCCGAGCCACAGCAAAACTGGATTTGAGTGCGACGACAATCTTCACAACCCCGCCGAGTTGCAGCTGAAAACCGGATTTGAGTGCGACGACAATCTTCGTAACCCCCACCGAGTCACCGCAAGATGCCTTCGTGACCCCACTGAGTCACAGCAAGATGCTTGTATCCACCCTCGTCGTCCATGCTGTCAGACTTCTCTGTCTCAACAACGGCAGTCTTCACTCAAGACATACACACTCTACAGTCTTTTCCATAGAAAAATTCAGCTCTGCTGTGCAGACACCTTTTTTTTTTTTTCTTTGCAAAGTCTATTAGGGCTCCTGTCTCTTTAAGACTGCTCCAAACAGACGTTTCTGCTGACACACTTTTTTTTTTTCCTCTGCTGCTCTTTCAACAGACTTCACCTTTATTGCTGTCTCTCGCCACTGTGCTGCATGCACACTCCAGCACTAACTGTATCAGCCACTGCGCTCCCCCAGCATTCTCCGCCAATTGTAACATTTCCAGGGGATATAGCTCTAGAATCGCTGTCTGGGTAGACAGAATGGCACGAAAACAGTTCATTCAGACAGCAGTTCTGGTGTAAAACTGGCCGCAACCAGCTTTATTAAAGTCCACAGCAAACAGATAAAAATAAAGCATAAACAGAAAACCTAGGCTTGTCTAGCCTCTAACTACACATAGATCGATTTCCCTGTCTCTCCGGGTCCAGACTCTACCAGTCTGTGCCCAAAACAACACATATGATATATGTTACCAGTATGGAGTTTCCCAGATACTCCTCCTTGTGTCTGAAGGCCCCTTCAGCGTCCAGACTTGAGAGAGATCCACTCCTATTCAGCCGCTATTCACACGGAGACTCACTGAGACTACTCCTGTGTCCGGGGTACCTCCTGCACCCAGACTGAGACAGCTCACACTCCTGGAGACGCTTCTTGTGCCGGGACACCTTCCTGTGTCCAGACTAAAGACAGCTCCAAACTCCTGGAGACTGCTTCTTGTGCCGGGACACCTCCCTGTGTCCAGACTAAAGACAGCTCCCACCACTCCTGAAGACTGTTTCTTGTGCCGGGACACCTTCCTGTGTCCAGACTGAAACTAGCTCCCTGTCTGTATTCCCAGACACCTACTTCTGGTTTCCTAATTATCACCTGAGTGGCCACAGGTTTGAGCTGCAAGCGTGTACTTGAATGGATGGTGTAATGACCTTTCTCTACCACTAGGTCTACAAAGCCATACATTTCCCCCATACCCGTCAGCAAAGTACCTAGGTGAAATGTACACCCCATTCAACACACATACCCTCACTGTCTCACAATATATATATATATATATATATATATATATATATATATATATATATATATATATGTGTTCTATGTGTATATATCTATTCTTTTTTTTGTGATTGAAATACTATTCTTTTGGATCCATTATATGTCAGTTTTGCAAGCCTGCGAGAAATTCTCGCAAGTCGGATGAAAATCGGATGTTACAAGGTACACACACATGCGACTAAATCGCATCTTTGAAGGAAAATCGGATGCCAGAAGGATGTGTGATGTTTGCATTTTGATCCGACAATCGACCGTCTAAAACGGACCGATTTTTTGTCGTTGTGTGTGTACGCCGGCCTTATGAAGGATGCAGTTTTTCCGTGTACAGGGGTGGACAAGGTTAACTGTAGGGCCAGCCCATAGTTTGGGGAGTAGTTGATGGGCACTAGGAGTTAGTTTCTGATTTTTTAGTTAGTCAGAGTAGAGCTACAGAGAGGAAAGGACACCTTCAGTCAGTTCTAGCCATAATCGGATGTGTGCAAAGAGCAGACTTACAAGATAGCACGTCTTCAGCATTCAAATAACCGTGGCAACAGTTTCTTCTCATAGCAAGCAAGTTGGGGCACTTTCTGAAAGAAAATCTTAAGCAAGTCTCAATATTAGTCAGACCTGGATGTTCTTTGTGAACAGATATGGGATCAACCTGGCTGGGGCCCGTCCATATGCTTTTGATGCTGGCGGTATTTGTTCCTTGTATGTAGTATTATTCAGTCACTGTGTGGTAGTAATATGTGGTCTGCTCATGGTGTGACAGTATTTGTTCCTTGTATGTAGTATCATTCGGTTACTATGTGATGGTAATATGTGGTCTGGTCATGGTGTGGGGGTATTGTTCTTTGTATGTGGTATTATTTGGTCACTATGTGGTGGTAATATGTTGTCCGGCCATGGTGTAAAGATATTTGTCCCTTGTATGAGGCATTATTGGTCATTTTAAAAAAATGTATGTGACAAATTCCCTTAAAGAAAAATAAATGAATTTTTTAGTAGGTTCGAGTAGGACCCTGCAAAAAGAGTCTACCTTGTCGTGGTGGCGGCTTAAAAAATATTTTGGCCAAAACAAAAGCTGCTGACTATGTTTTTGATCTGGTGATTGGACCTGTTAACCCCTTTACCCCCGAGGGTTGTTTGCAGGTTAATGACCTGGCCAATTTTTATAATTCTGACCACTGTCTCTTTATGAGGTTATAACTTGTTACACCCGGTCCCAGCGCTGCCTCTGCACTCCGTTCTGCTCACTCACCTGTTCCTCGGGCTGTCCCTCTGCGGCGGTCTGTGCGTGGGCTGGGGTCTCCTGTCCCATCTGCTCTCCGGCGTCCTGAGTCCTTCTCCACTTCCTGGCACGCTGCTGGCAGGCCTCCAGACAGTCGGCTTAGGACGCGAGGCCGCGCCCACCGCCTCTCTTAAAGGGGCAGCGTGCATCTTTTGAAATAGCTAATTATCCAATGGCTGCGCACTCGGTACTATATCTGGTCACTCCACCATTAGGGGAGTGCCGGAGCAACGTGTTCTATCATTGCTACATCCGGTTCTGTGCCTGTTCTGTCTGCGCTGCGTCTGCAGTCTCTGTGCTTCGCTGATACTGTTTGTCTCCTCAGATCATTACTAACCCGTATCTGGCTAATCTGGACTATCTCGGCTATTACTGGCGCAAGTGTCATCCCGTTCCGCCATCAGCCATCCGTACCCGTGGACCGTGACAAGGTCACTGAAGCCAGCCTTCTACCATCCGTTCTGGACCAGGACCTTACCCTTCTCCGTCAAGAACTTTCCACGGACTCTGTAAATACTTGTTACCCTTTTGGTCCCTCTGGGACAGCTGCCACGTGTCCGGGGTCTAACTGGAGGTAGCACCTGTGTCCTCCGGGTATTCCATTCTGGTCCTGTTCGAGGGGCCTTACTACGGGTACCCGGGGCTCACTAGTTACGCCCTCTTCGGAGCCCCCCGGACCGCGGTCTCGAGGTTCCACATTAAAAAATAAATACGAATGTGAACTTCACCACCTCTGCCTCCGCTTCCATTCGTTACATAACTCTGGAACGCTTCAACGGATCTTCGCGATTCTGAGACTGTTTTCTCGTGACATATTGTACTTCATGATAGTGGTAAAATTTCTTCAATATAACTTGCGTTTATTTATGAAAAAATGGAAATATGGCAAAAAATTTTCAAAATTTTGCAATTTTCAAACTTTGAATTTTTATTCCCTTAAAACAGAGAAATATGTCACATAAAATAGTTAAGAAATAACATTTCCCACATGTCTACTTTACATCAGCACAATTTTGAAACCAAATTTTTTTTTTTGTTACGAAGTTATAAGGGTTAAAAGTTGACCAGCGATTTCTCATTTTTACAACAAATTGTACAAAACCATTTTTTTTAGAGACCACCTCACATTTGAAATCACTTTGAGATGTCTATATGGCAGAAAATGCCCAAATGTGACAACATTCTAAAAACTGCACACTCAAGATACTCAAAACCACATTCAAGAAGTTTATTAACCCTTCAGGTGCTTCACAAGAGCTGAAGCAACTTGGAAGGAAAAAATGAACATTTAACTTTTTAGTCACAAAAATGATCTTTTACAAACAATTTTTTTTATTTTAACAAGGGTAAAAGGAGAAAATGGACAGAAAAAGTTGTTGTGCAATTTCTCCTGAGTACACCGATACCCCATATGTGGGGGAAAACCACAGTCTGGGCGCACGGCCGGGCTCGTAAGGGAAGGAGCGCCGTTTGACTTTTTCAAACCAAAATTGGCTGGAATTGAGATTGTACGCCATGTCGTGTTTGGAGAGCCCCTGATGTGCCTAAACAGTGGAAACCCCCCACAAGTGACATCATTTTGGAAACTAGACCCCCTAAGGAACTTATCTAGATCTGTTGCGAGCACTTTGAACCCCCAAGTGTTTCACTAAAGTTTATAATGCCTGGGTGTGAGAAAAAAACAAAACAAAATTTACACAAAAATGATTTTTTAGTCCCCAATTTTTGATTTTTCCCAAAGAAATTGGACCCAAAAGTTGTTGTCCAATTTGTCCTGAGTACGCTGATACCCCATATGTGGGGGAGAAATACTGTTTGGGCGAACTTCAGGGCTCGGAAAGGAAGTAATGACGTTTTGGAATGCAGACTTTGATGGGTGTCATGTTCAGTTTGCAGAGTCCCTGATGTGCCTAAACAGTGGAAACCCCCCACAAGTGACCCTATTTTGGAAACTAGACCCCCTAAGGAACTTATCTAGATCTGTGGTGAACACTTTGATCCCCCAAGTGCTTCACACAAGTTTATAATACCTGGGCATGAAAATAAAAAAATCCTATTTTTTTCCCACAAAAATGATATTTAAGTCACCAATTTTTTATTTTTTCAAGGGTAACATGGGAAATGAAAGTTGTTGTCCAATTTGTCCTGAGTTCGCTGATACCCCATATGTGGGTGGAAACCACTGTTTGGGCGCACGGCAGAGCTCGGAAGGGAAGGAGCGCCATTTGACTTTTTCAAACCAAAATTGGCTGGAATCGAGATTGGACGCCATGTCGCATTTGGATAGCCCCTGATGTTCCTAAACAGTGGGAATCCCCCACAAGTGACCCCATTTTAGAAACTAGACCCCCTAAGGAACTTATCTAGATGTGTGGTGAGCACTTTGATCCCCAAGTGCTTAACACAAGTTTATAACGTAGAGCCGTAAAATTAAAAAATCAAAAAAATTTTTCCATAAAAATGATCTTTTCACCCCAATTTTATTTTCCCAAGGGTAACAACACCTCAAAAGTTATTGTGCAATTTGTCCTGAGTACGCTGATACCCAATATGTGGGGGTAAACCACTGTTTGGGTGCATGGCAGAGCTCGGAAGGGAAGGAGCACAGTTTGACTTTTTCAACGCAGAATTGGCTGTATGCCATGTCGCTTTTGGTGAGCCCCTGATGTGCCTAAACATTGGAAACCCCCCACAAGTGACACCATTTTGGAAACTAGACCCCTTAAGGAACTTATCTAGATCTGTTGTGAGCATGTTCAACCCCAAGTGTTTCGCTAAAGTTTATAATGCTTGGGTGTTAAAAAAAAAAAATTCTGCAAAAAATGATTTTTTAGTCCCCAATTTTCCAATTTTTGATTTTTCACAAGGAAATTGGACCCCAAAAGTTGTCCAATTTGTCCTGAGTACGCTGATGCCCCATATGTGGGGGGAAATACTGTTTGGGCGCACGGCAAGGCTCGGAAAGGAAGTAATGACATTTTGTAATGCAGACTTTGATTGGTGTCATGTTCAGTTTGCAGAGCCCCTGATGTGCCTAAGCAGTATAAACTCCCCACAAGTGACCCCATTTTGGAAACTAGACCCCCTAAGTAACTTATCTAGATCTGTGGTGAGCATTTTGAACCCCCAAGTGCTTCACACAAGTTTATAATGCCCGGGCATGAAAATAAAAAATCCTATTTTTTTCCCATAAAAATTATATTTAAGTCACCAATTTTTTATTTTCCTAAGGGTAAGGGGAGAAATTGGACCCCAAAAGTTGTTGTCCAATTTGTCCTGAGTACGCTGATACCCCATATGTGGGAGAAAACTACTGTGTGGGCACATGTCGTTGCTCGGAATAGAAGTAGTGACGTTTAGTAATGCAGACTTTAATGGAGTGGTCTGCGGGTGTCATGTCGCATTTGGAGACCCCTGATGTGCCTAAACAGTGGAAACCTCCACCAAATGACCCCATTTTGGAAACTAGACCCCGAAAGGAACTTATCTAGATGTGTGGTGAGCACTTTGAACCCCAAAGTGCTTCACAGAAGTTTATAACGCCCGTGGGTGAAAATAAAAAAAATCATATTTTTTCCACAAACGTGATCTTTTAGTCCCCAGTTTTTTATGTTCCCGAGGGTAACAGGAGAAATTGGATCCAAAAAGTTGTTGTCCAATTTGTTCTGAGCATGCTGATACCCTATATGTGGAAGAAAACTACTGTATGGGCACACGTCGGGCTCAGAAGTGAAGTAGTGACGTTTTGCATTGCAGACTTTGATGGAATGGTCTGTGGGTCTCATGTCGCTTTTAGAGAGCCCCTGATGTACCTAAACAGTGGAAACCCCCACAAGTGACCCCATTTTGGAAACTGGATTCCCAAAGGAACTTATCTAGATGTGTGGTGAGAACTTTGAACCCCCAAGTGCTTCACAGAAGTTTATAACGTAGAGCCATAAAAATAAAAAATCATATTTTTTTCCACAAAAATGATATCTTCCCCCCCAATTTTTATTTTCCCAAGGGTAACAGAAGAAATTGGACCCCAAGAGTTATTGTGCAATTTGTCCTGAGTATGCTGATACCCCATATGTGGGGGTAAACTACTGTTTGGGCGCATTGGAAGAGCTCAGAAGGGAAAGAGCACCATTTGACTTTTTCAACGCCGAATTGGCTGGAATTGAGATCAGATGCCATGTCACGTTTGGAGAGCCCCTGATGTGCCTAAACAGTGGAAACCCCCCAATTCTAACTCCAACCCTAACCCCAACACCCCTAACCCTAATTCCAACCCTAATCATAACCCTAACCACAAATCTAACCCTAACACACCCGTAACCCTAGTCCCAAACCTAACCCTAACCCTAACTTTAGCCCCGAACCCTAACCCTAACTTTAGCCCCAACCCTAACTGTTATGATTTGGTAGCTGAGGAGAGCAGGCAAAAAACGGCAATACACCAGAGAGGTTGGAATCTACTGGATTGCAGTAGCCTGACTAACCACCACAACTAAAGGCAGCCGTGGAGCGTTCCTACGTTGGTCCTAGACGCCTCGTCACAGCCTGAGAGGTTAACTACACCTAAAGATAAAAAGAGGAAAGCTATCTGCCCCGGAGCAGATCCCCAAAGAACATAGGAAGCCCCCAAACATGTAATGGCGGTTAGACAAAAGGAAATACAGACACAGACAGAAAATAGTAAGAGCAAACGTTGGGGCCCAATCTGCCTAGAAAGAAAAAGGATAGGAAGGACACTTACTGCAATCCAAAAAAAACCTAAAAAATACCAACTCTACTAATTGCAAAAACACCTGAGATCACACGACCTCTACCACCTAAATTAGTTCTCTGGTGTAACAAAACTAAGCCGCAGCCACTGAAAAAACTGGAAAAGGCAAATGAACAAATAACAGTGGCTCAGATAAACTGAGAGGAGCACAAGCCCCTGGAGGGGACCCGGCTGACCTCCACAGAAGTGCAGAGAACAATGCAAAAAGCAAGCACAAAAATAAAAACAGAAAATATCTGAGAGCAGGAGAAGAGGCAAGACTCAGCAAGCTTCCAAGTGAACCAGGAACCACAGTTGAGACAAGAACAATTGATCACGGGCAACCATGATGGGAGGGAACCTCCCCCATATAAGATCAGTCTGTAACTCCTGATTGCCAATCTTCATTGAATGGTTCAGTACTGTTTGTAACCACCAGAGGGAGCTTCTGCTCAGAATTCATTTCTAACACATTCACAACACCTAACCCTAATGGGAAAATCGAAATAAATACATTTTTTTCTAATTTTATTATTTTTCCCTAGCTAAAGGGGTGATAAAGGGGGGTTTGATTTACTATTTATTTTTTTCATGTTTGGCAGCTGTCACACGCTAAAAGACGCTTTTTATTGCAAAAAATAGTTTTTGCATCATCATATTTTGAGAGCTATAATTCTTTCTTATTTTGGCCCACAGAGTCATGTGAGGTCTTATTTTTTGTGGCACGAGTTGACATTTTTATTGGTACCATTTTTGGGCATATGACATTTTTTGATCGCTTTTTATTATGATTTTCGTGAGGCAGAATGAACAAAAACCAGCAATTCATGAATTTCTTTTGGGGGGGCGTTTATTACCGTTCCGCGTGTGGTAAAATTGATAAGGCAGTTTTATTCTTCGGGTCAGTATGATTACAGCGATACCTCATTTGTATAATTTTTTTATGTTTTGGCGCTTTTATACAAAAAAAAACATTATATATAAAAAAAATAATTGTTTTTGCATCGCTTTATTCTGCGAGCTATACTTTTTTTATTGTTTCGCTGATGATGCTGTATTGCGGCTCATTTTTTGCGGGACAAGATGACATTTTCAGCAATACCATGTTTATTTATATCCGTCTTTTTGATCGCGTGTTATTCCACTTTTTGTTCAGCGGTATGATGATAAATCATTGTTGTTTAACCTTGTTTTTTTTTTTTAAGGGGTTCGCTAAAGAGGTTAAGTAAAGGACAATTTTATAGGGCGTGTCGTTATGGACGCGGCGATACTAAATATGTATACTTTTATTGTTTTTTTTTTATTGACATGAAGAAACGAATTTGTTGGGGAATATTTTTATTTTTTCTTTATGATTTTTTTTACACATGTTATTTTGATTTTTTTTTACTTTGTCCCAGGGTGGGACATCCCTGTATAACGTCAGCTCGCTGGTCTGACAGTGTGCACAGCACTCTGTCAGACCAGCGATGTGACAGTCACTGCTGCAGGCTTTCTCAGCGCCTGCTCTCAGCAGGCACTGAGGAAGCCGCCTCCCTGCAGGACCCGGAAGGGCCACGCGGCCATCTTGGATCCGGGGTCCTGCAAAGAGGAGGGTCCCTTGGAAGAGCGCGATACATCGCGCTGTTCTGAGGGTCTAAGAGAAGCACGTAGGGAGTTCCCTCCCTTCGCGATGATTCCCTATACCACCGGAACACTGCGATCATCTTTGATCGCAGTGTGCCAGGGGTTAATGTGCTGGGAGCGGTCCGTGACCACTCCTGGCACATAGTGCCGGGTGTCAGCTGTGATAATCAGCTGACACCCAGCCGTGATCAGCTGCACTCCCCACGGGAGCGCCGCTGATCGCATATGACGTACTATTCCGTCCTTGGGAATTAGGTCCAGGGTCACATGGACGGAATAGTACGTCTGATGGGATAAAGGGGTTAATGTTTGATTGGTAAGGACATGGTGCCAAAGTGGAGTTTTTTCAAGAGTGGGTGGTGGGACTGTGGAAGGTTCGAGGTGTGGAAGTTGCGATGGGGTAGAGACTGAGTAGAGTCTCAAGGAGGTCCGAAAATTTTGCCAGTATGGGGCCCTAAATTCCTGGTGGCAGCCCTGGTTAGGGAATATGAAAGATGGCATCCTGGTGCTCTTTTTCAATTCAGTTCTGTATCAGTTGTCGCGTTTGCTTACAGACATACAAATGACATGGGATATCTAGTATACGCAGCGAAAAGATAGATATTAATAATGAATGGCCAATGGTAATGAGATAGATTTTATTTACATATACTTTTTGATAAAACACGATCTATTTATTCATATGCATTCAAACGTCTGACCTATTAGAGTATCTGTAATTCATCTTTAGGGCTCATACTCACTGGCTGGAAAAAAATCGGTCCGTTTTCTGGACGGAAAAAACGGTACGATTCTAGTAAAATGTCATGCGATTTGCATGCGATTTTAAATCGCACCATGCGTTTTCCATGCGTTTTCCATCAGTTTTCCATCAGTTTTCCATCTGTATGCAATGCGATTTTAACATGAAGTTTTACATAGAGCAGTTATCTCTATGTAAAAAGTCATGTAAAAATCACATTGTAAAAAAAAATGTACACAAAAAGCAAATAATTATATATATATATATATATATAATTGTGACATATATATATATATATATATATATATATAACATATATTTATAGTTCATACACTTCTACATACTGTAATAGCCGCTAATTCAATTGCCGGCTTTTGTGAAATCACAGAAGCCGACATAATAATAATAATAATAATCTTTATTTATATAGCGCCATCATATTCCGCAGCGCTTTACAGTTTAACAGTTTCAAAACACAAGTCATAAGTAACAACGTTAACAATACAATAATTAAAGCAAAATAAGATGACCCTGTTCGTGAGAGCTTACAATCTACTATGAGGTTGGGGAGATACAAAGTACAGGTGTGTATATACAATGGTGCATTTACAATGATGGTCCAGCCATCTTGAGGGGGTGAGGGATGGATGGAGATAGTGAATGGGCTACACACACACACTTACACAGAGAATGACTTTGATTAGTGAATGTGATAGGCCGCTCTGAACAGATGTGTTTTGAGGGAGCGCCTGAAACCATGCAAATTGTGGATAGTCCTAATTTCTTGGGGTAGAGCATTCCAGAGGATTGGCGCAGCGCGGGAGAAGTCTTGGAGTCGGGAGTGGGAGGTACGGATTAGTGCAGAGGTTAGTCGAAAGTCGTTTGCAGGGCGCAGCAGTCGGTTAGGCCGATAGATAGAAATGAGGGAGGATATGTAGGGGGGTGCTGCACTGTGGAGAGCTTTGTGGGTGAGAACCAGTACTTTGAATTGGATCCTATAATGAATGGGCAGCCAGTGTAAGGACTGGCGAAGAGCGGACGCGTCCGAGTACCGATTAGCCAGATGGATGACCCTGGCTGCTGCATTAAGGATGGACTGGAGAGGGGATAGTCGAGTAATGGGGAGGCCAAGTAATAGAGCGTTGCAGTAGTCCAGGCGGGAGTGGATCAATGCTACAGTGAGGGTAATTGTTGGTGAGAAAAGGGCGGATTCTAGAGATGTTCTTTAGGTGTAGGCGGCAAGAGCGGGCAAGAGATTGTATATGGGAGGTGAAGGAGAGATTGGTGTCAAACATAACACCCAGACAGCGAGCCTGCTGCCGGGGTGTTATTATGGTGCCGCCCACGGAGAGAGAAATGTCAGATTTAGGGAGGTTAGTAGACGGCGGGAGCAGAAGGAGTTCAGTTTTGGAGAGGTTAAGTTTCAGATAGAGAGCAGACATGATGTTGGAGACTGCGGACAGACAGTCGGTGGTGTTCTGTAGTACAGCGGGGGTAAGGTCGGGGGATGACGTGTATAATTGTGTGTCATCAGCATAAAGATGGTACTGAAAGCCAAATCTGCTGATGGTCTGTCCAATTGGGGCCGTGTAGAGAGAGAAGAGAAGGGGGCCAAGGACAGAGCCCTGGGGTACACCGACAGTGAGAGGAAGAGGAGATGACGTGGAGCCAGAGAACGAAACACTGAAGGAGCGGTCAGAAAGATAGGAGGAGAACCAGGAGAGAACAGTGTCCTTAATACCTAGTGACTGGAGCCTAGACAGTAGGAGACGGTGGTCAACCGTGTCGAAAGCTGCAGAAAGGTCGAGAATAATGAGCAGAGAGTGGTCACCGTTACGTTTTGCTGTCAGAAGGTCATTGGTCACTTTGATGAGTGCAGTTTCAGTCGAATGTAGGGGTCGGAAGCCGGACTGTGAAGGATCTAGGAGGGAGTGAGTGGACATGAAATGATACATTGTTTACACACAGTTAACCATGTCATTTCAAGGGTCTAGGAGGGAGTGAGTCGACATGAAATGATACGTTGTTTACACACAGTTAACCATGTCATTTCATGTATTTTGATATATGGTTTTAACTTACAATTACATAAGTGTATGTGTGCAAAATTTCAGACATGTAGGGGTTAATTAAAGGTGTAAATTCGTTGTGGTAGTTCAAAGGGATGACGTGCACAGTCCGTCCTGGTGCCGGAACTGACACCCGGCCATGACGGACACTGTGCATGTCAATGGACATTAAGGGGTTAACTGTGTGTAAACAATGTACCATTTCATGTCGGCTTCTGTGATTTCACAAAAGCCGGTAATTGAATTAGCGGCTATTATACTATGTAGAAGTGTATGAACTATAAATATATATATATGTATGTGTTACAATGACATGTGTATATATATATATATATATATATATGTATTCTATGTGTATGTATCTAGTGTTTTGTGAGCTGTCAGTGTGATTTTACAGTAGCCGGGGATGAATTGCCGGCTTTTCAAAGGAGACTGGTGCGTATAAATCAGACAGCACTTGCATGGTGCGAGTGCTGTGCGATGATTTCTCGCACCCATTGACTTGCATTGGCGATTATCATGCCAAAATCGCATCAAATCGCAGCATGCTGCGATTTTTTTCTCACACCAATTTCGGCTGAGAAAAAAAATCGCAAATGAGATGTCACCTATTGAATAACATTGGTCAGATTTGAATCCGATTTTTTTTCAGCTGAATATCATCCGTTTTCGGCGCAAGTGAGTATGAGGCCTTAGTGAGACACCCTTTCCGAGAGTTGTAATAGCATTGATCATGGTGATTGGGTCCCATACGAGAGAGAACCACACCTACAAACAGGGAGGATAGTATATATAAAAACCTTCCATGTAGTATGTCCTTTATACACCTGATGAAAACTCATAAGAGTTGAAAAGTGTTGTGTCCAGTTTCTAACTATTTTTAATCCGAAAATAATTTTTATGTGATCCAACAAACCTGACTGTAATCATTGATAATAAACTAACATTGATTCTTACCAACTCTCATTGGGATCCTTCCTCATATAGAAGCGCCATCCGAGACTCATTTTCTTATATCTACGTGGAGTGTCTTCTGGGTCAGGAAAGTACACTGCCATGGTATCAGATGAGCTGTTTGCCACATGAAGGATTCCGGTTTCTTTGAAAATTATGTCCAATGTTGTGTCTGTGCAGCGCAACTAGCTCAGGTGAGCATAATATATAATTGTGCTGTAAACCTCAGAAGAAAAAAAAAACATTTTTTCTACAAGGAGGTGGCTGCACTCTACATTTCCAATAAGAATACCCACCATTATGGGATGTCTGTTTATTTTTCTTTTGAACACTAGGTACTTTATAGGCACTGAGGCACTTTTTGCTTTATGGACCAGTGAACAATATGACCCTCATTATATTTGTCTTTTCCCCTTAACGAGTACGCTCCCCTGATGACATCTCATTATTGAGAAAAGAAACGTGTTGGGAGGGATTTTGTTCTGGGGTTTACAGCATGAGAGCTACATTTGGGTACTGTTCTTGTTAGGGCGGGAGCACATGCAGAGGGTGCGACAGAGCACAGAGACCGGATCAACTGCTTGAGGCTAACGATGAAATGTGAGGTACCTAGGGCTCAAATGGATTACATCCACACTTTTTATTCACATGTTTATGCACTATGGCATTTCTAATTTACTTGTGATTATTATTATTATTATTGTGATTTTTATTATTATTATTATTATTAAAAGTTATATTTTAAGGAATCTTTTTAGCTGTATTATACTTAACCCCTTAATGGATCAATCCTAGGCCCCCTCCTCTTCTCTTTGTATACCGCCCCTATTGGACAAACAATCAGTAGATTTGGTTTCCAGTACCATCTCTATGCTGATTACACCCAATTATACACTTCTTCTCCCGATATCACGCCTGCCTTTTTAAAAAACACCAGTGATTGTCTTACCACTGTCTCCAACATCATGTCATCCCTCTTTCTGAAACTGAACCTGTCAAAAACGGAACTCCTCGTGTTTTTTCCCTCTACTAACCTACCTTTGCCAGACATTGCCATCTCCGTGTGTGGTTCCATCATTACTCCCCAGCAACATGCCCGCTGTCCTGGGGTCATACTTGATTCCAAGCTTTCATTCACCCCCCACATACGATTACTGGCTTGCTCTTGTTATCTCCACCTCAAAAACATCTCTAGAATTCGACCTTTTCTTACTTTTGACTCTGCAAAAACCCTTACTGTTTCTCTTATTCATTCTCGTCTGGACAATTGTAACTCTCTACTAATCGGTCTCCCTTTTACCAAACTCTCCCCCCTCCAATCTGTCTTGAATGCTGCCTCCAGGATCATATTCCTCACCAATCGTTATACCGATGCCTCTACCTTGTGCCAGTCATTACACTGGTTACCCGTCCACTACAGAATCCAGTACAAACTTATTACCCTCACCCACAAAACACTCCATGGCTCAGCACCACCCTACATTTCCTCCCTTGTCTCAGCCTGCCATCCTACCCGTGCCCTCCGTTCTGCTAGTGACCTGAGGTTAGCATCCTCAATAATCAGAACCTACCACTCCTGTCTCCAAGACTTTTCACGTGCTGCGCCAATTCTTTGGAATGCACTACCCATGATTAATCCCCAATCCCTACAGTTTTAAGCGTGCCCTAAAAACACATTTGTTCTGACTGGCCTACCGCCTCAACGCATTAACCTAACTATCCCTGTTGGCCCATTCA
The DNA here is from genome assembly GCA_033576555.1 of Oophaga sylvatica. Lineage (NCBI taxonomy): Eukaryota > Metazoa > Chordata > Amphibia > Anura > Dendrobatidae > Oophaga > Oophaga sylvatica. The sequence goes on from JARQOD010000001.1 coordinate 937,068,858, forward strand.
AAAATTTTTTACCATACCCAGGTTCCTCGTATTATGTTCTCACCTGTTTTATGCATTTAATAGTCCTCTGTGTCTGTACTGTTACATACTTTGACTGTTAACTGGTTCATGCTGAATTACATGAACACCCGATTCGTACACTATGGCTGGTCCGAACAATGAAAGCAATTGTTACCATCTACCTTTCGTGTCTCCCCTTTTTCCTCATAGATTGTAAGCTTGCGAGCAGGGCCCTCATTCCTCTTGGTATCTACTTTGATCTGTGTTTATTGTTATGCTGTAATGTCTATTGTCTGTACAAGTCCCCTCTATAATGTAAAGTGCTGCGGAAGATGTTGCGCTATAGAAATAAAATTATTATTATTATTATAAATAATGACCACCAATATGACTTAAAACTGACCTGCGATATAAGAGAACAGCATCATCTGACAGGTGACAATCCAGTGTTGGTACCGACCATGGCCGTTTAACCCCTTAAATACTGCTGTAAATAGTGACTGCAGCATCTACATGGTTAACAGAGTGTGGGAGCCCCCTCTTAAACCTCATTGGCACCCTGAGATCTTGATCGTGTGGACCTGATGTTTGCAATGGCAATTCATGGCCAAATAACGGATTTAGAGCCTACAGCTATAGCGGCCTTGTGGAGACATGAGGGTTAGTGGGTGCTCTCGTCCATTGGCCCAGCTGTCTTTAGAAAGATTGCATGGGCCAGGGCTCATACCACTGAACACCCACTCTCTCTCCCCGTGGGCAGAACACTACTCAGACAACACAAGGTGAGGGTAAAACCATTTGGCAATAATTTAGTGAACCATCAACACACAATAGCATACAGAACAGTCCCAGCAAATACCTAAGATGGTGCAAATTACACAGTCTCACCCGTCCACTGCCTCGCTGTGATTAGAGCTGCTTCCAATGCTGAATACCCCCACCCGTGGCTCCCCACTTTTGGAGGGCTCCCATAGTGAAGATGTAACGACAAGCTTAGAAAATTAACCGAGAGCAGTGAGGTATGTGGCCAGGTGACCCATTTATCCCAACCTGCATTCTTTAAAACATCTCTGGGGTTTCAGTGATGGTCAATGAAGCAGTCCTGTGTTCTTCCAGCTGGGTCCATAGTCCCCTAAGCTGATCTGTAGAGTCACCGAGACCAGAAGAAAAAGTCTCTTGCGCACTTGACCCACTCCCGTCCCACCTCATCCCTAACTTTGCCACAGTCTTCATCCCTACTCTCACACACCTCTTCAACCTTTCACTTACAAATGGTGTCTTTCCTTCATCCTTCAAACATGCTTCAATCACACCCATCCTCAAAAAGCCCTCCCTCGACCCATCCTCTGCGTCTAGCTATCGCCCGATATCTCTTCTCCCCTACGCCTCAAAACTACTGGAACAGCATGTATATCTTGAACTGTCCTCCCACCTTTCCTCCTGTTCCCTCTTTGACCGGTTACAATCCGGCTTTCGACCGCATCACTCAACTGAAACTGCCCTAACTAAAGTCACTAACGACCTGCTAACCGCCAAGAGCAAGCGACACTACTCTGTCCTCCTTCTCCTGGACCTGTCTTCTGCCTTCGACACTGTGGACCATTCCCTCCTGCTACAGATTCTCTCATCTCTTGGCATCACAGACCTGGCCCTATCCTGGATCTCATCATACCTAACAGACCGAACATTTAGTGTCTCCCTCTCACACACCACCTCCTCACCTCGCCCCCTGTCTGTCGGTGTTCCTCAAGGCTCAGTCCTAGGACCCCTACTCTTCTCCATCTACACCTTCGGCCTGGGACAGCTCATAGAATCCCACGGCTTGCAGTATCACCTCTACGCCGATGACACGCAGATCTACCTATCTGGACCTGACCTCACCTCCCTACTGACCAAAATCCCACAGTGTCTGTCTGCTATCTCAGCCTTCTTTTCTGCTCGCTTTCTCAAACTGAACATGGACAAAACAGAATTCATCATCTTTCCCCCACCTCACTCTACCCCTTCACCAGACCTATCCATCAATGTCAATGGCTGCTCGCTTTCCCCAGTCCCACATGCTCGGTGCCTTGGGGTGATCATCGACTCTGCCCTCTCTTTCAAACCACATATCCAAGCCCTCGCCACCTCCTGCCGCCTCAAACTCAAAAATATTTCCCGGATCCGCTCATTCCTCAATCATGAAACCACAAAAACACTAGTGCATGCCCTTATCATCTCCCGCCTCGACTACTGCAACCTCCTACTGTCTGGCCTCCCCTCTAGCACTCTGGCACCACTCCAGTCCATCCTACACTCTGCTGCATGACTAATCCACCTGTCTCCCCGCTATTCCCCAGCCTCCCCCCTATGCCAGGCCCTTCACTGGCTCCCTATTGCCCAGAGGCTCCAATTCAAAACCTTAACCATGACATACAAAGCCATCCACAACCTTTCTCCCCCATACATCTGTGACATGGTCTCCCGCTACCTACCTACACGCAACCTTCGATCCTCTCAAGATCTCCTTCTCGACTCCCCCCTCATCTCTTCTTCCCACAACCGCATACAAGACTTCTCCCGGGCTTCCCCCATACTCTGGAACTCCCTGCCGCAAAACATCAGACTTTCACCCACAACGGAGACCTTCAAGAAAAACCTGAAGACCCACTTGTTCCGACAAGCCTACAACCTGCAATGATCCTCAGTGTACTGAACCATCGTACGACCAGCTCTACCCTTTCCTAGTGTATTCTCACCCATCCCTGCAGTCTGTGAGCCCTCGCGGGCAGGGTCCTCTCTCCTTCTGTACTTGTGTGTCCCTTGTCCAGCACATGTTTATTGTACCTGTCTATATTTTTCCCCTTTTCATATGTAAAGCGCCATGGAATAAATGGCGCTATATAAATGTATAATAATAATAATAATATAGTTCACATCAACCAGCATCCAGAGGTCAGATAGAGATGGGAATGAGCCCAACCTGCATTGTTTGATTATGTAGTTTATTTGCATAGTTTTTGACTCTTCTGTTTGGAAATGCCAAGAAACTGTCTAGCATAGACAATGTATGTAATCAACATATCAGCAAACATCATTGTTCAGTGGCCATGCATTACTGTTTTGCAAAGATAACAGAAAATCAACTCTAGGAGATAATATTAGAGGTAAATATTCATCCTACATGAAGAGTCAAAACTCCAGACAACAGTTTATGACTCTGGGCCTACACAATTTACGTCTGGCATAACGAAGAAGAAATGCTGTGTCGTCACATTCCTCCCCCTTCATAATTAGCCCTGAAGACTGCTAGATCCTGTTGACGGGGCTTCCAGACTTGATAGGTTTCTGATCATGCTTCTCTATTTGGACAGTCCATCGGCATTTCCATGATCTTTGCCCTTTTTATGGAAGACAGACAAATTATTGGACTGTAAGGCCAGACTCCATCTGAGGAAACGTCTGTTGTCCCCAGCAGTCTGATTTAGCCAACTTAGAGGATTATGGTCTGTTATGATCATGAATTCCTTGCCGTAGAGGTAGGGCTGCAATTTCTTTAGGGCCTAGACAATGGCCAAGCATTCTTTTTCTATTGTAGCGTATGCCCTCTCTCGGTCCAACAGATTCTGGGAGACATAGGATACCAGGTGTTCCTGACCATCGTCCCCCACTTGACTAAGTATGGCTCCCAATTCAGTGTCTGATGCATCTGTTTGCACAATGAACCAAGGGCGGAAGTCAGGAGCAGTCACGACTGGGCTTTGGGTTAGCTGGGTTTTCAACTGGAGGAATGCAGACTCACACTCTGGGGTGAGATTGTGGGCATATCGTTTGGTGGTAAGGTCAATGAGGGGCTTTGCTACTGTACTGTAATTGGTAATAAACTTTTGATAATAGTTTGTGGTTCCTAGGAAGGCGCTTACCTGTTTTTGGTTGGCTGGGCGACGCAATAGGTAATAGCTTCTACTTTTGCAGGTTCTGAACGAATGCACCCACTTCCCACCTGATGTTCAAGGAATAGTACCTCGACCATCCCCATTTGGCACTTGTCGGGTCGGATGGTAAGCTTGAATTTGCCACCCTCTGCAGCACCTGGGACACATGTTGAAGATGCTCTTCCCAGGTATCGCTGAAGATAGCGATGTCATCCAGGTAGGCCTGGCATACCCCCGACATCCCTCTAATATCTGGTCCACCATCCTTTGGAAGATAGCCTGGAATGTTCTTCATCTCAAATGGCATGCTGGTAAATTCATACAGGCCAAAAGGGGTGATAAATGCAGACTTCTCTTGAGCCTCTTTTGTGAGTGGGATCTGCCAGGGTCCCTTGCTCAAATCAATGGTAGATATGAACTGATCTCTGCCTAATTTGTCTAGTAGTTCATCCGCCTGAGGCACGGGGTACGCATCTGTAACGGTGACCTCATTGAGTCGCCTATAGTCCACACAGAAGTGAGTACTTTTGTCTTTTTTGGGCACCAACACTACACTGGCTGCCCATGGGCTATGGGAAGGAACGATGACCCCCATATTCAACATGTCATCCATTTCAGCCTTCATCATTGCCACACTGGAGGTGTCACCCAGTAGGCAGGTTACTGAATAGAGTGGCTGCCCCTGTGTTGACATGATGCTGGACCAAGGGGGTTCCACCAGGCCGACTCATGAACAGGGAGTCATATGTTCCCAGCAGTTTTGTTAATTGCTGCTTCTGTGATGGACCAAGCTGCTCCCCCAATGGTACATCTGGTACCCCATTCCTCTTTTGGATTCCAACAATAAGTCTAGGGTCTGGTCCAGATCTGGGTCATCTAAAGGGGGACAACAAACTGCTAGGTTGGTAACTTCCGTTTCCTTATAAGCTTTTAGCCTGTTAACATGATAGGTTCGTTCACGCACACCTGCTTGATCCAAGGCCACGGTGTAATCAGTCTCCTTGCATTTCCTAGTGATGGTAAATGGACCTGCCCACATGGCTTGCAGCTTGTTTTTGTGTACTGATACTGGTACTAAAACCTTCTGTCCACAGTTAATTAGCCCAATCAGCTGTGGGCACCTGGTGCATCAGCATTGGAGTCTCAAAATCTTGCAGATATTCATCGACTTCAGTGTTGGACTCATTAAACACTGTCACGTCTCTATAGCAGATCTGAGATCCTTGATGGGGGACTATCATGGGGTAGGGTCCAGTGCTGGCTATTGGGGTACTGGAACTTCCAAAACTGATTCCATAACACAAACTCTTTCCCCACTTGAGGCTCCAGGTCCCAATGCAACCAACAACTTCTGGATTCTGGCTGCAGGTGACTGGGTTGATTACAGACCCGCATTTTTTCCTTGCTCTGGCAATTCCTCTGGGTCCATCTCAGCAGAGTTTTCATCATCCTCCAAAATGTTCTGGGCATCCCAACAAACCAATTCCTTGATCAAATCCGACTGAGTGTTGGTGGTCCGGTATTCAATCCATCGAATCCCATAGTTGTCATTTCCTGCTGCGGCTATACATCCACTTTGGTCCTCTGCCTAAGGCCGAGTTGGTGGGTTTGGACATGGTGGTGTCCGAAACCTACTGTGTATTCCTCATCAATGGTCTGCTTGGTCTTTCTACATGCCTCCAGGGTTGTGGAGCTCTGGACGGTGCCTACGAACACCAGTCTCCTGCAGATTCCTCTGTTCCGCCGGGCTGAGTAGTATCCCACCAGTACCACCAAGTGTGGAGACGCGGCATTCAGTGGGAGCTCTTGTCCGCTGGCCCGGCTGTCTTTAGAAAGATTGCATGGATCAGGGCTCATACCACTCAACGCCCGCGCTCTCTCCCTGTGGGCAGAACACTACTCAGACAACACAGGGTAAGTGTAAAACAGTGTGGCAATAATTTATTGAACCATCAACACACAATAGCAAACAGAACAGTCCCAGCAAATACCCAAGATGGTGCAAATTACAGAGTCTCACCCTTCCGCTGACTTGCCGGGATTCGAGCTGCTTTCAATGCCAAATACCCCCACCAGTGGTCCCCCGCTTTTGGCGGGCTCACCCAATCGAGGTGGTAACGATAACCTTAGGAAGCTAACCGAGAGCAGTGAGATATGTGGCCAGGTGACCTGATTGTCCCAACCTAGATTCTTTAAAATGTATATGGGGTTTCAGTGATGGTCAATGAAGCAGTCCTCTGTTCTTCCAGCTGGGGCCATAGTCCCTGAAGCTGATCTGTAGAGTCAGCCGGACCAGAAGAAAAAATCTCTTTATATAGTTCACAACTGGCCTTCAACCAGCATTCAGAGGTCAGAGAGAAATGTGAATGAGGCCAACCTGCACTGCTTGATTAAGTAGTTTATTTGCATAGTTTTTCTCTCCTCTGTTTGGGAATGTCAACAAACTGTCTAGCATAGACAATGTATGTAATCAACATATGAAAAACTGAGGACCAAGAGTCAAAATGCTAAATAAAAAACTAATTTTATTGAAACAATTTATAAGAATCTCAAACAAGAAAAAAGAAATTTAAACATAATCCAACCGTGTGGAGACGTAACTGGGAGCAGATTTAATACATGAATAGAGAATAGTATGCGGTCATAGTAGAAAACCAAAATACCAAACTGAAAAAACGAAGGTGTCCTGTTGACACCTGCACCACATGAATACTGACAAGAGCTGAGCCATAAGTATATGAGTCAATATTTCTCAGGGCCGAACAATGAGTAGTACAAAGTCACAATTGTATACGTCGTGATACACAGCGCTGAGCTGGGCCCAAGTGCTATTAAAGAAAAAAAAAAAAACTGCACAAGGCAGCTGTAAATGAAAATCCAGATAGGTAAGTATCTTACTGACACTCAAAGGGACAGCTCAGAGATCACAACCCATAAAGCAACAGCTTCATCATTAGGCACACAGCAAAAAGTAATCGATGATACATCAGCCATTAGTAATAATTATCAGTCATAGTGGTGCTAAGGTGGGCGCAGGACACCGCAATCCCCGACGTACGTTTCGGTACACCTTCAGGGGGCGTGTTTAAGGGGTTTAGACGTCTCATTAAATATCCTGCCCTAGTGATCACATGTCTACAAATGACCATTTGTGGTGCCCCATGTAAAAGCCTGTAATTAGGCAGCAGCCTCTCAGATCGATACCGCGCATGCTCTGATGGCAGAGGGGAGGCTGAATCACACGGGGCGGCTGGCGCCTAGCCGTTACCCCGGAGACCAGACTCACCCACAGCAGCAGGAGCAGAAGTAACGCGAGATACCAAGATCGAGAGCGTGTATTTGGAGAGAAGTCATGTGATCAATAGGGGCGGAGCTTGTTATGTGACATACAAGGCAGCAAAAGAAGTTCAAGATGTATAAATTGACTAGAGATCGAATGAAGGCAATAGGTAGAAAAATATATCTAATCAGCGACAATGTGCATCACCCTGTGTACAAGGCACATAGAGATGCAGGATGTGCTGTAGGTGCATCAATAGCGCCACATTAGAATATGTTATGAAGCTCCCTGACATGCTTGATCAGTATGTATGGAGTCAGGTCATGTGGGAGGAGTTTAAATCTAGTGGCAACAGATCTGTGTATTGCAAATCAGAATATTACCAAGTGGAAAAGTGAAACAGAATTAGTGTGTAAAGACAATATATAACTAAAGGAATATAGCAACCTATTCATTCATATCAACAGTAATATACACCACCATGTGCACAATGGCACATAGTCATGTAGAGTACGCTTTGGATATATTAGTACTTCCTCAGCAACACGAGTTTAAAGACTCCCAAGCATGTTTAAACAGTATATGGGGAGTCAGGTCATGAGGGAGGAGTTTAAATCCAATGACAGAAAATCAATGAATTGCAGGTCAGATTATGACCAGATAGAATAACAGCCTAAGTTGGTATATAAAACAAAATGATTTTGCAAATACATTTGTATAATATGACATTCAAAACATACATCGTGGAGACATTGTGATGACATAACTAAGAATAAAAGAGCCGCGCACTAAATACAATGAAGATGAAACAACAATCGTATGTAAATGCATAATGTTGATGAGCTGTGACATTACGTAAGATCTCCATTGGTAGCTATGGCCCATATGGCAAGAGAGGGATACACAGATAAATAGTGGTTCCAATTGCCCAGGACAGTCTATGGCTCTGATTGCCTGTACATCCAAAGGTTTCTTTTATCAGGAAAAGAGACGGAAATCCCCCGCTGGTGAGATAATGTGGATTACCTGGAAGAACAAAAGAAGAGAAAGAAAGTTAAAACCAGCATTAATAACAACACATTTAAAAAAAGGAAGTGGGGTAAGGAGAAAATCAGTTGTGTCAACCAATGATGGAACGCTGGGACTGAGTTGTCAAAGAAATGATGCAAAGCCATGAGATTCATTTAAACCGTGCGGGGACATGGTTCCCAGGACAGTGATCCATCTGCATTCTTTTTGTGCTAACAGCCGCTTAACATCCCCACCTCTAATTCCACAATGTATTTGTTGTATTCCCCTTACCATAAATGATTTACATTGGTGAAATAGTTTGTAATGTCAGGGTATAGTTTTTAATGTTGTGAGGTCCGTGACATCCACAGCCGCAATGATGTCACGGACATGTTCCCTGGTTCTTATTTTAACCCCTTACTGCCATCGGACGTACTATCCCGTCCATGGTACCTGGGCCCGTATGACCGGGGACGGGATAGTACGTCATAGGCGATCAGCTGCGCTCCTGAGGGGAGCGCAGCTAATCGCCGCCGGGTGTCAGCTGATTATCACAGCTGACACCCATGACTGTGTGTCAGGAGCGGTCACGGACCGCTCCCGGCACATTAACCCCTAGCACACCGCGATCAAACATGATCGCGGTGTACTGGGGGCACAGGGGAGGATCGCGCAGGGTGGGGGCTCCCTGCGCGCCCCCCTGAGACCCTCAGAGCAGCGCGATGTGATCGCGCTGTTCTGAGGGCTTCCTCCCTCCCAGGACCCGGATCCAAGATGGCGCCGGGGTCCTGGAGGGAGGCGGCTACCTCAGTGCCTGCCGAGAGCAGGCACTGAGAAGCCTGCATCTATGCCTGTGCGATCGCTGGTGTGACAGAGTGCTGTGCACACTGTCACACCAGCGATCTGATAAAATACTGTGATGTCCCACCCTGGGACAAAGTAAAAAAGTTAAAAAAGTAAAAATAAACGTGTAAAAAAAAAATCCAAAATAAATAAAAAAAAAAAAAATATTCCCCAATAAATTCACTTCTTCCTGTAAATAAAAAAAAAAAAACAATAAAAGTACACATATTTGGTATCGCCGCATCCGTAACGACCCCCCCTATAAAATTGTCCCACTAGTTAACCCCTTTAGTGAACCCCTTAAAAAAAAATAAAAAAAAACGAAGCAAAAAATCAATGCTTTATCATCATACCGCCGAACAAAAAGTGGAATAACACGCGATCAAAAAGACCGATATAAAAAAACATGGTACCGCTGAAAACGTCATCTTGTCCCGCAAAAAACGAGCCATCATAAAGCATCATCAGCGAAAAAATAAAAAAGTTATAGCTCGCAGAATAAAGCGATGCAAAAATAATTATTTTTTATATAAAATTGTTTTTATTCTATAAAAGCGCCAAAACATGAAAAAATGATATAAATGAGGTATCTCCATAATCATACTGACCCGAAGAATAAAACTGCTTTATCAATTTTACCACACGCGGAACGGTATAAACGCCTCCCCCAAAAGAAATTCATGAATTGCTGATTTTTGTTCATTCTAACCTCCCAAAAATCGAAATAAAAAGCGATCAAAAAACGTCACGTGCTCAAAAATGGTACCAATAAAAACGTCAACTCGTCCCGCAAAAAATAAGACCTCACATGCCTCTGTGGGCCAAAATATGCAAAAATTATAGCTCTCAAAATGTGATGATGCAAAAACTATTTTTGCAATAAAAAGCGTCTTTTAGCGTGACAGCTGCCAATCATAAAAACCCGCTATAAATAGTAAATCAAACCCCCCTTTATCACCCCCTTAGTAAGGGAAAAATAATAAAATTAAAAAAAAGCATTTATTTCCATTTTCCCATTAGGGTTAGGGTTAGGGTTGCGGCTAAAGTTAGGGTTAGGGTTGGCGCTAAAGTTAGGATTAGGGTTAGGGTTGGGATTAGGGGTGTGTTAGGGTTAGGTTTGTGGTTAGGGTTGGGACTAGGGTTAGGGGTTGTTGGGGTTAGGGTTGGAGTTAGAATTGGGGGGTTTCAGCTGTTTAGGCACATCAGGGCTCTCCAAATGTGACATGGCGTCTGATCTCAATTCCAGCCAATTCTGCGTTGAAAAAGTCAAACGGTGCTCCTTCACTTCTGAGCTCTGCCATGCGTCCAAACAGTAGTTTATCCCCACATATGGGGTATCAGCGTACTCTGGACCACAAGAGTTATTGTGCAATTTGTCCTATTTCTTCTGCTACCCTTGGGAAAATAAAAAACTGGGGGCGAAAATATCATTTTTGTACAAAAAAAAATATTTTTTTGTTTTTACGGCTGTACATTATAAACTTCTGTGAAGCACTTGGGGCTTCATAGCGCTCACCACACATCTAGATAAGTTCCTTGTGGGGTCTATTTTCCAAAATGGGGTCACTTGTTGGGGATTTCCACTGTTTAGGCGCATCAGGGGCTCTCCAAATGCGACATGACTCCCCCAGACCATTCCATCAAAGTCTGCAATCCAAAACGTCACTACTTCCCTTCCGAGCCCCAACGTGTACCCATACAGTAGTTTTCTCCCACATATTGGATATCAGCGTACTCAGGACAAATTGGACAACAACTTTTGGGGTCCAATTTCTCCTGTTACCCTTGTAAAAATAAAATATTGGGGGCAAAAAAATCATTTTTGCAAAAAAAAAAAGGATTTTTTATTTTTACGGCTGTGCGTTATAAACTTCTGTGAAGCACTTCGGGGTTCAAAGTGCTCACCACACATCTAGACAAGTTCCTTGTGGGGTCTATTTTCCAAAATGGGGTCACTTGTGGGGGGTTTCCACTGTTTAGGCGCATCAGGGGCTCTCCAAATGCGACATGACGCCCCCAGACCATTCCATCAAAGTCTGCAATCCAAAACGTCACTACTTCCCTTCCGAGCCCTGACGTGCGCCCATACAGTAGTTTTCTCCCACATATTGGGTATCAGCGTACTCAGGACAAATTGGAAAACAACTTTTGGGGTCCAATTTCTCCTGTTACCCTTGTGAAAATAAAATATTGGGGGCAAAAAAAATCATTTTTGTAAAAAAAAAAAAGATTTTTTATTTTTACGGCTGTACGTTATAAACTTCTGTGAAGCACTTCGGGGTTCAAAGTGCTCACCACACATCTAGATAAGTTCCTTGTGGGGTCTATTTGCCAAAATGGGGTCACTTGTGGGGGGTTTCCACTGTATAGGTGCATCAGGGGCTCTCCAAATGTGACATGACGCCCCCAGACCATTCCATCAAAGTCTGCAATCCAAAACGTCACTACTTCCCTTCCGAGCCCTGACGTGCGCCCATACAGTAGTTTTCTCCCACATATTGGGTATCAGCGTACTCAGGACAAATTGGACAACAACTTTTGGGTTCCAATTTCTTCTGTTACCCTTGTGAAAATAAAATATTGGGGACGAAAAAATCATTTTTGTAAAAAAAAAAAGGATTTTTTATTTTACGGCTGTACGTTATAAACTTTAGTGAAACACCTGGGGGTTAAAAGTTCTCACCACACATCTAGATAAGTTCCTTGAGGGGTCTAGTTTCCAAAATGGCGTCATTTATGGGGGTTTCCACTGTTTAGGCAGATCAGGAGCTCTCCAAACACGACATGGCGTCCAGCCAATTCTGCGTTGAAAAAGTCAGACGGCGCTCCTTCCCTTCCAAACTCTGCCATGCACCCAAACAGTGGTTTACCCCCACATATGGGGTATCAGCGCACTCAGGACAAATTGCACAATAACTTTTGGAGTCTTGTTACCCTTGGAAAAATAAAAATTGGGGTGAAAAGATCATTTTTGTGGAAAAAATATGATTTTTAAATTTTACGGCTCTACGTTATAAACTTGTGTGAAGCACTTGGGGGTTCAAATTGCTCACCAAAGATCTAGAAAAGTTCCTTAGGGGGTCTAGTTTCCAAAATGGGGTCATTTGTGGGGGGTTTCCACTGTTTAGGCACATCAGGGGCGCTCTCAAATGCAACATGGCATCCAATCTCAATTCCAGCCAATTTTGGTTGGAAAAAGTCAAATGGTGCTCCTTCCATTCCGAGCTCTGCCGTGCGCCCAAACAGTGGTTCCCACCCACATATGGGGTATCAGCGTACTCAGGACAAATTGGACAACAACTTATGTGGTCCAATTTCTCCTGTTACCCTTGAGAAAATAAAAAATTAGTGACTAAAAGATAATTTTTGTGGGAAAAAAATAGGATTTTTATTTTCATGCCCGGGCATTATAGACTTGTGTGAAGCACTTGGGGGTTCAAAGTGCTCACCAAAGATCTAGATAAGTTCCTTAGGGGGTATAGTTTCCAAAATGGGGTCACTTGTGGGGGGTTTCCACTGTTTACGCTCATCTGGGGCACTGCAAACGGAACATGACCCCCATCAACGTCTGCATTCCAAAACGTTACTACTTCCTTTCCAAGCCCTGCCGTGCACCCAAACAGTTCCCCCCCCCACATATGGGGTATCAGCGTACTCAGGACAAATTGGACAACAACTTTTGGGGTCCAATTTCCTTGGGAAAATTCAAAAATTTGGGACTAAAAAATCATTTTTGTGGAAAATTGTTTTTTTTTTTTTTCACACCCAGGCATTATAAGCTTTTGTGAAACACTTGGGAGTTCAAAGTGCTCACAACAGATCTAGATAAGTACCTTAGGGGGTCTAGTTTCCAAAATGGTGTCACTTGTGGGGGTTTCCACTGTTTAGGGCGCATCAGGGGCTCTCCAAACACGACATGGCGTCCAATCTCAATTCCAGCCAATTTTAGTTTGAAAAAGTCAAACGGCGCTCCTTCCCTTACGAGCTCTGCCGTGTGCCCAAACAGTGGTTTTCCCCCACATATGGGGTATTGGCGTACTCAGAAGAAATTGCATAACAACCTTATCTGTCCATTTTCTCCTTTTACCCTTGTGAAAATAAAAAAAAAGTTTGTAAAAGATCATTTTTGTGGCTAAAAAGTTAAATATTCATTTTTTCCTTCCACGTTGCTTTAGTTCCTGTGAAGCACCTGAAGGGTTAATAATCTTCTTGAATGTGGTTTTGAGTACCTTGAGGGGTGCAGTTTTTAGAATGGTGTCACTTTTGGGTATTTTCTGCCATATAGACCCCTCAAAGTGACTTCAAATGAGAGGTGGTCCCTAAAAAAAATGGCTTTGTAAATTTTGTTGTAAAAATGAGAAATCGCTGGTCAACTTTTAACCCTTATAACTTCCTAACAAAAAAAAATTTTGGTTCCAAAATTGTGCTGATGTAAAGTAGACATGTGGGAAATGTTATTTCTTAACTATTTTATGTGACATATTTCTCTGTTTTAAGGGAATAAAAATTCAAAGTTTGAAAATTGCAAAATTTTAAAAATTTTCGCCATATTTGCGTTTTTTTTCAAAAATAAACGCAAGTTATATCGAAGAAATTTTACTTCTAACGTGAAGTACAATATGTCACGAGAAAACAGTCTCAGAATCGCGAAGATCCGTTGAAGCGTTCCAGAGTTATAACCTCATAAAGAGACAGTGGTCAGAATTGTAAAAATTGGCCCGGTCATTAAGGTGCAAACCACCCTTGGGGGTGAAGGGGTTAAGCTGTCGGGAAGTCATCCCTATGTAGATCTTGCGGCAACCGCAGGTGGCATAGTATATAACCTGCATTGATTTGCAGGTTATATGTTGTTTGATGGTATAACTAGTGCTGCCATCAGCTGACGAGAAATTTTTGGTCCGCATAATGTTTTTACATGCCACACAATCTCCACAGGGATAACATCCTTGTGGCGGGCCGCGTGTACTAAAAGGATTACCTACGGTGGGGAGATAGTGGCTGTGCACCAAAAGGTCGGATAGATTTTGGCTCCGTCTGGCCGTCATTAGTGGACGCTCAGACAGGATGGAGGACAGCGAGGGTTCAGTTTTTAGGATGTTCCAATGGCGCTGGAGACACTCCCTCATGACGGACCACTCCCCGTTGAAAGTCGAGATGAACCTAACTGAATCAAAGCCCTCTTGTCGTTTTTTGGCAGTAGGGTTCTGTGGATGGAGCAAGGATGTGCGTTGGCATTTTTTGGCTCTCAAATAGCCTTGTTTTACACATCTGTTACTGTACCCATGCATTTTGAACCTCTCCTTAAGATCTGTGGCCTGACTCTCAAAGCGGGCATCGGAGGAACACACTCTACGCAGCCTCAAAAATTTCCCTGTTGGGATGGCCCTAACAGTGGAACCGGGATGTGATGAGGTGGCGTGAAGAAGTGAATTAACCGATGTGGGTTTCCGATAAATATCGGTTTGTAGATGACAAAATTCGTCCACCGATATTTTAATATCTAAGAAATCAACCTCGGTTTTGCTGAAATTATAAGTAATTTTAATATTAAAGGCATTCGAATTCAATTCTTCCATGAAAGAATGTAGCTGTTGTTCTGTACCTTGCCAAATGATAAGTACATCATCGATATACCTTAACCAGCACTGCACATGGTCCGCGGCCTGCGCACCCCTCCCCCAAAGATCATCCTCTCCCAGAAGCCTAGGAAAAGATTTGCGAAAGAGGGCGCACAGGCCGCGCCCATGGCAGTGCTGCATAACTGTAAATAATATTTGTCCTTGAAAACGAAAAAGTTGTGAGTAAGTATATATTCTAATAAATCCAAAATCAAATCACCGAAAGGGCCATCCCAACACCCATGACTCAGAAAATGACGGCATGAGTCTATGCCATCTTGATGACGAATGCATGTGTACAGTGACTCAATGTCAGCCGTCACAAGTAGCGTATCTTGCTCCAGAGTCACGCCGTCAATTCGAGCAAGAACGTCCATTGTGTCTCTGGCATAGGAGGGCAGCAATTCCACAAGAGGTTTAAGATAGTGGTCCACAAATTTGCAGATAGGTTCACAGAGCCCTCCCATGCCAGAGACAATAGGACATCCTTAATAATTCAAATTTGGATCAGGCAGAAGATGAGGCTTAATTCCTGAAAAGCACCTTCTGAAGGGTTAATAAACTACCTGAAGTCAATTTTGAATAAATTCAGGGATGTGGTTTGTAAAATGGTATCACTTTTGGGGGATTCCAATATATAGGACCCCCAAAGTCCTTTAAAAACTGAATTGGTCCCTAAAAAATAAGTTTTGTAAATTTCCATGAAAATAAATCAAAAATGACTTACATCTTTAAACCTTTTAAAATGTTAATAAAATAAAACAACATTTTACAAATGGTGCTGATGTAAAGCAGACAAGAGGGAAATGTTATTTATTAATGTTTTTGTGTGGTATGACAGTCTGGATTAAAGGGATAATCATTCAAAGTTTGAAAATTGCAATTTTTTTTTATATTTTTCTCAAATTTCTGATATTTTGATAAATAAACACAAAATATATCAACCTAAGTTTACCATTATCAAAAATTATAATGTGTCACCAAAAAACAATCTCCAAAGCGTTCCAGAGTTATTGCTACATAAAGTGACAATGGTCAGATTTCAAAAATGTGGCCCAGTCATTAAGGGGTTAAATATAGCTAACCAAGAGATTTATACATGGTTTAATAAAAGTGTCTAAACATTTCCAGATTATAACCACTATGATGCAATTGGTGCCTTTTTTGTCTAGTCTATATTTACTTTGTCTATATATGAGACCGGGTTAGTAAATCTGCTTTGCGGCCAGCTTCATATACGTGTGCCTGGAAAGAGGCTCTAAAATGTGACTTTATACAAAAGTATAAGCAAGGATAAAATATGCTGCTTTTTCTTTTGAATTGTAAAATGATTATGGTGTTCGGCTGGAGCCCAGCGTGTGATTTTATCTCCCCAGTAATAAGGAGAATGGGCTGAGTGGGCATCGCTAAGACCAGAGAGCAGTCAAGTGGAGCAGTGCCTGCAAGACAAATGTTGTCAGCTGGAGAATAAGCTCCCACTCCCTAGGCACATAAAGACAAGTGCACAGTCATTACTCCAATGTGTGCAAGGCTTGCAGAATAAAACCTGCCACGCTATACCCTATGCAAATTACAGAGAGCTGAAATGCTTGTATGGTTCCAAGGTTTCATATTAACTGGAAGTCAGATTGCATAGAGATTTAATGTCAGGCCATTCCCCACCCTCCGCCGAGCCTTGCATTGGCTCTGTAATGTATTCCTTAATATTTGCAATGTGCTTCCATACAAATGATCTTGCCTCCTTGCGGACGTTTACCGGTGATAGAGGCCAAAACAAATGATGATTGCAGCTTGCTCCAGCCGAATAGAAATGGAATAAAATGCATTTCATATAGTAATATTTTTTCATTATTCTCCCCTATGCCCTGACTATGTATTTGTGTAGGTTTACAATCACCAGTTTTGATAATAATGCATCATTTTAGGTCAGTTTTTTCACCACTCTTTCCTCTTACTATATATGTATATATATTTTTTTTTTTGCAATTCACTGCTGTTGGAATCAATATTACCCAAATCCAAAAATGTACAAGTCAAATCTCCTGGTAAATTTGTATTTCTGAAATTGCTACAAGCTCCCTCATAGCATAATCCTGATACTGTCAAGCGTCCTTCCAGTAACATGTGACAGTTTAATCAGAGCGGGTTTGCATTTTATCAGCACATAAACTAACACAATCCTAGGTGCTAGAGGCCTAGAATACAAGTAAAACCCAACGCCAAAGAATAAATCACAAATGCAAAAGCCCCGAACAATGTAATGAAATATAAGCACGTCTAACCTAATAGCCTGAACGTCATTACAAGCTTTTCCAGGTATGGATTTCTATATGCGCATGAACCCTGTAAATACACTTGAACCAATTGGCAAATGTCATGCAGTGATTAATTCCCGAGGAGAATTATGGGTAATGGCATGCAAATTATCACACTGAATTAAATAGCTCAGAGTACCTGCTCTCACAAGTATCTCCTGTAACAGACTACCCGTCAGAGCATTTTCCCACGAGGCATCCATTCACTTGTCAAAATGCCATAAAATGTGGAGGTAGATGCTTCACGCCAAGACAGCACTATCTTTTTATGGAAAATATAATTTGGTAGACGCTTTTGTTATAGAATTGAAACATATTATTTTTATATAGGTAAGTAGAGACTTCAGACTTAATATGGGTTTCATGTGGACGACAAAAACAGAAACTACTGAGCGGACCTGGAAACATCTAAACTGTGTCCACTGGAGAAATAGGGACATTTTGTGTGAAGTTTTCTGGGATATTGTATTTTTTGACTATTCAACTCACTGGCATCCACAGACAGAAGAGGCCCCTGTGTAGCAACAGTATATGGGCCTTTTGCAGTCCATCAGCTCATCATAATGAACAATTCCATCTGCTTTCGAGGTAGAGTTGGCCCCCTTACAGTGGCATGCCAAAGTTTGGGCACCCCTGGTCAAAATAAGTTATTGTGAACAGTAGAGCAAGTTGAAGATGGAATAATCTCTAAATGGGCTAAAATTAAAGATGACACTTTTCCTTTGTATTTTAGGTAAAAAAAAATGTTGTCATTTTTTAAATTTAAAAGGAAAATAGACCTATGCAAACGTTTAATAATAATAATAATAATCTTTATTTATATAGCGCCAACATATTCCGCAGCGCTTTACAGCTTAACAGTTTCAAAACACAAGTCATAAGTAACAACGTTAACAATACAATAATTAAAGCAAAATAAGACGACCCTGCTCGTGAGAGCTTACAATCTACAATGAGGTGGGGGAGATACAAAGTACAGGTGTATATATACAATGGTGCATTTACAATGATGGTTCTGCCATCTTGAGGGCGTGAGGGATGGATGGAGATAGTGAATGGGCTACACACGCACACTTACACATAGAATGACTTTGATTAGTGAATGTGATAGGCTGCTCTGAACAAATGTGTTTTGAGGGAGCGCCTGAAACCATGCAAATTGTCGATAGTCCTAATTTCTTGGGGTAGAGCATTCCAGAGGATTGGCGCAGCGCGGGAGAAGTCTTGGAGTCGGGAGTGGGAGGTACGGATTAGTGCAGAGTTTAGTCGAAAGTCGTTTGCAGAGCGCAGCAGTCGGTTAGGCCGATAGATAGAAATGAGGGAGGAGATGTAGGGGGGTGCTGCACTGTGGAGAGCTTTGTGGGTGAGAACAAGTACTTTGAATTGGATCCTATAATGAATGGGCAGCCATTGTAAGGACTGGCGAAGAGCGGACGCGTCCGAGTACCGATTAGCCAGATGGATGACCCTGGCTGCTGCATTAAGGATGGACTGGAGAGGGGATAGTCGAGTAATGGGGAGGCCAAGTAATAGAGCGTTGCAGTAGTCCAGGCGGGAGTGGATCAGGGCGACAGTGAGGGTTTTTGTTGTTTCCATGGTGAGAAAAGGGCGGATTCTAGAGATGTTCTTTAGGTGTAGGCGGCAAGAGCGGGCAAGAGATTGTATATGGGAGGCGAATGAGACATTGGTGTCAAACATAACACCCAGACAGCGAGCCTGCTGCCGGGGTGTTATTATGGTGCCGCCCACGGAGAGGGAAATGTCAATTTTAGGGAGGTTAGTAGACGGCGGCAGCAGAAGAAGTTCAGTTTTGGAGAGGTTGAGTTTCAGATAGAGAGCAAACATGATGAAGAGTCATCAGAAGAAAATCTCTCCTTCGTCCTGACCATAAAATTCAGCATCGGAGGTATACAAAAGAACATCTAAACAAGCCTGATGCATTTTGGAAACAAGTCCTGTGGACCGATGAGGTTAATATAGAACTCTTTGGCCACAATGATCAAAGGTATGTGTGGAGAGAAAAGGCACCGAAGTTCAGGAAAAGAACATCTCGCCAACCATTATCCCCTTTCCGACCTTGGACGCACCCAGTGTATCATGGCTGGGAAGTGTTTTCTGACCTTGGACGTACTGGGTATGTCCTGGCGATTTTTGGTGCACAGCAGCTGTGCGAGCGAGATCGCCGCAGGGTGATCAGCTGATATAGCAGCTGACACATGGCACGCCACTGTACCTCTCAGGCCCCACTTGCACCAGAAAAAAAGAACAGAGAGAGAAAAAAAGAAAGAGGGAAAGAAAGAACAGAGAGGGAGAGAAAGAAAGAGGGGAAGAAAGAACAAAGATAGAAAGAAAGACAGAGGGGGAAAGAAAGAACAGAGAGAGATAAAGAAAGAACAGAGAGAGAAAGAAAGAACAGAGAGTGAGAGAGAAAGAGGGGAAAGAAAGAACATAGAAAGAAAGACAGAGGGGGAAAGAAAGAACAGAGAGAGAAAGAAAGAAAGAAAGAAAAGAGAGAAAGAAAGAGGGGAAAGAAAGAACAGAGAGAAAGAGAGGAAATAAAGAACAGAGAGAGAAAGAAAGAACAGAGAGAGAGAAAGAAAGAAAGGGGAAAGAAAGAACAGAGAGAGAGAGAAAAAGAAAGGGGAAAGAAAGAACAGAGATAGAGAGAAAGAAACAGAGAGAGAGAAAAAAACAGAGAAAGAGGGGACAGAACAAAAGAACAGAGAGAAAAAAAGAAAGAGGGTAAAGAAAGAAACAACAGAGAGGGAGAGAGAGAAAGAAGGGAAAGAAAGAACAAAGAGCGAAAGAAAGAAAGAACAGAGAGATAGAGAGAAAGAAAGATGGGAAACAAAGAACAGAGAGAGAGAAAGAAAGAGAAAGAAAAAAAGAACAGAGAGAAAGAAAGAAAGGGGAAAGAAAGAACACAGAGAGAAAGAGAAAGAAAGGGGAAGGAAAGAAAGAGGGGAAAGAAAGAACATAGAGAAAGAAAGAAAAAGAACAGAGAGAAAGAAAGAGGGGAAAGAAAGATGGGAAAGAAAGAAAGAACAGAGAGAGAAAGAAATAGGGGAAAGAAAGAAAGAACAGAGAGAAAGAGCAAGAAAGGGGAAAGAAAGAACAGAGAGAAAGAAAGAACAGAGAGAAAGAAATAGAAGGACAGAAAGAAAGGGGAAAGAAAGAAAGAACAGAGAGATAGATAGAAAGAAAGAAAGAAAGAAAGAGGGGAAAGAAAGAACAGAGAGAAAGAAAGAAAAAGAGCAGAGAAATAAAGATGGGAAAGAAAGAAAGATGGGAAAGAAAGAACAGAGAGAAAGAAAGAGGGGAAAGAAAGAACGGAGAGAAAGAAAGAACAGAGAGAAAGAACAGAGAGATAGAAAGAAAGAGGGGAAAGAAAGAACAGAGAGAAAGATGGGAAAGAAAGAACAGAGGGAAAGAAAGAAAGAACAGAGAGAGAGAAACAGAGAGAGAAAGAAATAAAGATTCTATAAAGATACTATAGCAGCCCGGCTCCCATTGTAGTGCCCACCTGAGCCTCCCGATGCAGGACATATCATAATCTGCTCACATAGCCGACATCCCCGATTCCAAGGCGATCCCGCTGTCCGCGCTGTCGGAGGAGGACACAGTGATAATCTGAAGCATTCCCTGAAGTGCCTCATGGTTCCGTCACAATCTCCTCCCGAAATTACCTAATTTCCGGTCATCTTCCAGCACGTCACTTCTGGTGGAACATCACATGCGAGTTTTAAAGTGCTCCTCCGGGCTCCAGCATGTACTCCTTTGTCCACAGGAAAAGCTCCTGGCCGGGACAGCGGGGCAGACTCTCAAAATCGGGAGTGTCCCGCTGAATTCGGGACAGTTGGGAGGTATGAATGCTCCCCACCATACACCTTGTACACGCACGGCTCTGCACACCTCATACACACACGGTTCCACTTTGTATGTCTCATACACACACGGCTCCGCTCCATCCACCTCACACACACAAGGTTCAACTCAGTATACACATGGCTCCACTCCGTACACCTTGTACACACGCAGCCACGCTTTGTACACCTTGTACACACACGACTCCACTCCGTAAACTTGTACACATGGGGCTTTGCAGCATACACCTCATACACATGCGGTTCTGCTCCGTAGACCTCGTACACATGCGGCTCCGCTACATACACATAAGGCTCCACTCCGTACACACATGACTCTGCTCCGCTCTGTACACACACAACTCAAGCATGGAGCCCTGGCCACGGCTCAGCTCCGTACACTTCGTACACACAGGGCTCCATTTTGTACACACACAGCACTGCTACATCTTCCTTGTACACACGGCTCCGCTCCATAAACCTCGTACACGCGCGGCACGGCTCTGTGCACCTCGTACACGCGCGGCTCGGCTCTGTGCACCTCGTACACGCGCGGCTCAGCTCAGTGCACCTCGTACACGCGTGGTTTGGCTCTGTGCACCTCGTACACGCGCGGCTCGGCTCTGTGCACCTCGTACACGCGCGGCTCGGCTCCGTGCACCTTGCTTTGCTGTGAGAGGCTGAGTTGTAGAGACAGGGAGGGCAGGAAGAGGTGCATGGGGGGTGTGGCAGCTTATCTCACTGCGGGACACATACCATCCCAGCCGGGACAGCGGGTGGGAGGGTCTAAATCGGGACTGTCCTGCTCAATCCGGGACAGTTGGGAGGTATGTCAAAGGTTTGTATATTCTGGAAATACTCAAATCCACATAAGCACCTTAATGATTCTTGTCACAAAGATTGTTAAAATGGTCCCACTACAATTCAAAGTGGGCCATGCCCATGACAGTGTTAGGCTGGGGTCACACTTGCGAGTTTGATGCGAGAAACTCGCGCGAGTCTCTTGCATCAATACCCGGCACTCGGACCGGCATCTGTGGCTGCATAGAAATACATGCAGCCGCACATTCCGACCTGAGTGCCAGCGGCAGTGCCGGGTATTGATGCGAGAGTGTGATCCCAGCCTTAATGTTCCGTTTGCATGCTGTATAATGGATTAATACACAGAATTTTGCTGCCTTTTTTCATGGCACTTTAGACGGCATTTTTCAAAGCTATTTTTGAGGCCAAAAATGTTGCAGTCAAATGTTTATTTACCCCTTATGGGTATGTGCACACAACGTCTTTTTCAGGCGAATTCCGCTCCAAGATACACCTGAAAAAGAGTCCAGAAAACACTCAAAAAATAAACAAATGAACAGCTAGTTGTTTTTACAAAGAAATGCATTTGTTTTGAGCATCTTTTAGGGTATGTTTCCACGTAACATATTGGCAGCACTTTGGACGCAGCAGATACCCGCTCCGTCCAAAGCGCTGCCGGCTTTTGTACGCGCGGTGATTCCGCATGTGTTCATTGAACACATGCGGAATCACCGCATCATATACTCCTATACAGAGAATGATGCTATTTATCTTGCGGAGACTGTGCGTCTCCGCATGATAAGGGTATGCTTCCACGGCCAGGAAACGCTGCGGATAGGACACTGCGTACAGCTGCAGCGTCCAATCCGCAGTGGCCAGATGTTACAGCATAGTGGAGGTGATTTTATGAAATCCCATCTCCACTATGCGTTCAAACACGCAGGTAGCAGACCTGTGTATGTGGAGTCTAGCTGCATCTGGATTCATATCTCCCAGAAGGGTGCGCAGAAGGAATTCACCACTAGAGGTCTCAATATACATTCACACACCTTCACCCATCCCTAAGACCACCAAAGGGAGCTGTATAGACATATAAAAGGAGGGTGAAGACAGGAAAGAGAGCTCAGATTTGAGAGACTGCAGTTCAGTTCAGTCAGCTCACAGTTCAGATTAGAGAGACTGCAGAGCAGTTCAGTTCAGCAAAGCGGAGGCTAGTAAAGTGGAACTGAATCCATTCCAGTCTAGTCAGAGCTGAAACAAGCGAGTAGTCTGCAGACAGAGCAGACCAGTGGAGTTTGCAGCAAGGGACTCCAGAGCTCAAGTTGAGAGCCAGGAGCATGCCGACGCTTAGAGAGCGGCGAAGAGGCGGCCCACCAACGGCCAGTGTGTGTGATCGTGTGAGGGCCCGGGTAGGCCGAAGGCGAGTGGAAAGTGAAGTGAAAGAGGCAGAGGAGCCTTCATAGCTCACCTCAACAAGTATTTACCGAGCGCCGGGGCCCGAGCCTATAGGGATCTCCACGACCCATTAGGAGAACACCGGAGTTCCTGGAGGACTACAAGTCCCAGGAGTACCACAGAGCTGATACGTAGCAGGATCAGGAGGACGGAGTTCGGCAGGTACCGGCCATCAAGGACCCTGTCCGTTCAGAGAAGGTCCAATCACAAGGTCAGCCAGGTGCAGGACGGAGACTAAGTGTAAGGTTCTTTGTACATGTTCTTGAAACTCAGTTTTTCCGTCAGCCATTTTGCTTTCTGTCTTGCTGCAGCTATCTTGCCCTCAGTCAATATGGAGTTTCCAGCTTTCATGTTCCCGCCCTGATTCTCTCCCTCTTGCTTCTTAAGCAGCCACAGCTGAGCAATCAGTGCTTCAGAATCTAGCCTGCAGTGAACCTGTGACCTGACTCCTGGAAGCCTTGGACTTTGTACTCCAGCTATTCCTACTGAGGAACTCTGGAACACTTGTGGACTCTGGAGCCCTGCTCTTTGAAAGATCCACGTTTGCATGGACTTACGGTAACAGAGAAGAAGATCCTGAACCTGTTGTGGAGAGTGATTGCTGAGCTTAAGTTACTCTGGCCTGCTGTGTCTCCTGCTTCTGTATCTGCAAACTGTGTGACTATTTTTGCCACTTGTATGAAGTAATACAAGACCTTCTATATCAAACCTGTGTCTCATGTATTTTCATCGCACCCAAGCACAAGACGCTATATGAACTGTACTACATACATTACAAGATTCTGAAGCCAAAACGTTAGTGTCTGCTGTAACTGTGGATATCAGACGTCCGCTTGTACTTTCTGTGATGACAGTGGTTGTGACTTCTCACAACCATTCCAGGTGAGCAATTCCCTTAAGTTTTTTTTTCTGCAGTGTTACCACAGGTAAACACTATTGTTTTTTTTTCTTTCCTCTTTTGTGTCTGCTGTAACTGTGGATATCAGATGTCCGGTTGAACTTTCTGTGATGATAGTGGTTGTGACTTCTCACAACCATTCCAGGTGAGCAGTTCCCTTAATTTTTTTTTCTCTCTGCAGTGTTACCACAGGTAAACACTATTGTTTATTTTTTTCTCCTCTCCTTCCAGTACTCCTGTCTTAAAAGATCTGGAAAATGGAGGCCCGCATAAAGGAACTTTGCGGAGTGACTGATAATATCCTTGCAGATTTACAGACTATAAAAACCCGTTTTACAAACCTACAGGACCTCACTAATCACAATTTGCAAGTGTTTGGACAGACTGCCCAGGATTTGCGAGCCAGGATTGAGGTTCTAGAGGAGCGAGTCCAGGCTCCTGCCGTAGCCCCAAGTTCTGGGATTCCCAAGTTGCCCCCTTTTCGTTTTGGCGGTGAACGTGAAAAATTCAGGGGATTTATTAACCAATGCAATTTGTTTTTTTCTGCACATGCTTCACAATTTCCCACTGAACGATCTAAAGTGCTTACTATAATTATGTTACTGACCAACAAGGCTTTGATGTGGGCAAACCCTCTGATTGAGACTGAGGATGAATGTTTGGATCATCTTGATGCTTTCATTTCAGCCATGGGGCAGGTGTTTGATGACCCCAATAGAGGTGCAACAGCTGAAGCAGCCATGTTAACCTTGCGCCAAGGTAAGCACTCGGTAGCCGAATATGCCTTGGATTTCAGGAGATGGGCTCTTGATACCACCTGGGACAGTTCCGCCAAAAAATCTATTTTTTGAAAGGGGTTGTCTCCACTAATTAAGGATGAACTTGCTCGTGCCGACCCTCCCACTGCGTTAGGTGATTTTATTAACTACTGCATCCGTATTGATGCTCGCCTGACTGAACGCAGGCAAGAGAGATGGTTCGAAAGCAATCGCACTAACCTTTTCCTACCTTCCTCCCCAGCTAAGGAACCTTTGAGTAGGATCACACGGGAACCTGAACCCATGCAGGTAGACTCTTTACAAAGACGGGTTAGTGATGCACGCAAAGAACATCGTTTTAAGGAAAATCTATGTTTCTATTGTGGTAAGTCAGGGCACTTCATTATAAACTGCCCCAGCCGTTCTCGTAAGACTACTGCAGCACTCATTCACTGTGAGTGTTGCGAGAGGAGATCTGTCAGGTCCGAGCCTCAGGCTCCAGAGAGATCTGCAGCAACAGATATTGATTTCTCGGACTTAAACTCCGTTACTCCTGAGGACGATGACTGTGTAAACGCTGCAATTTTTCAAGTTTCCTCAGCGGTGTCCCAGCTGAGTTGTAGGAAAAACAATTCTCATTGCTTCCTTTCCATCAAACTCTGGGTTGACTCAGTCTGGGTGTCTAGCTCTGCTATGATCGACTCAGGGGCAAGTGGGAATTTTATGGATGTCTCCTTTGCTCTGAAACAGGGGATACGTTCAGTGAAGAAGGCTACTCCAGTACAGATGGAAACTGTGGATGGCTCCCTGCTGACCTCTGGACCAGTGGATCAGGAAACGGAGCCTTTGAGGGTCCTTATGGGTAAAGATCATCAAGAGAAACTGTCCTTTATGCTTATCTCTTCTCCCCACTTTCCCATTATTCTAGGGCTACCATGGCTGCAGGCTCAGAACCCTACCATTAACTGGGAGACCAAGGAATTACACTTTCCAGAGAAACAGATGAGTCCAGAAGTTTCAGCTTGCTCTGTTCCTAAAGGAACCATGTCAGTCCCTGAACTACCAGCTGTATACCAGGACTATGTGGATTTATGTGACAAGAAGAACGCTGACCAGCTTCCCCCTCACCGTCCATATGATTGTCCAATTGAATTATTGCCTGGAGCAGAGATACCTTTTGGTAAGATCTACCCCCTGGCGGGGCCTGAGCTAAAGGCTTTAAAGGATTACATAGACGAAAATCTAGCCAAGGGCTTCATACACCCCTCTTCATCTCCTGCAGGGGCACCCATCTTCTTTGTGAAGAAGAAAGATGGATCTCTGAGACCCTGCGTAGACTATAGGGAACTCAATAAGGTTACTATTAGAAACCGTTATCCATTGCCTTTAATCCCTGAGTTATTGGAGAGAGTGCGGCATGCCAAAATTTTCTCTAAATTGGATCTCCGTGGGGCCTATAACTTGGTACGTATTAGACCTGGGGATGAATGGAAGACTGCATTCAGGTCACGCTATGGACACTTTGAATATCTAGTTATGCCTTTTGGTCTGAGTACCGCCCCAGCCACTTTCCAACACTTGGTGAATGACATCTTCAGGGATCTCCTAGATACATTCGTGGTGATTTATTTGGATGATATTCTAATTTTTTCTAACTCCACAGAGGAACATCATGGACATGTGAGAATGGTCTTGGAACGTCTAAGACAAAACCATCTTTACATCAAACTTGAAAAGTGTGAATTCCATAGGACCGAAATTCAATTTCTGTACTGTCTACACAAGGAATTAGTATGGATGGAAGCAAGACCCAAGCCATCAAGGATTGGCCAAGTCCTAGAAATGTGAAGGAGGTGCAGCGCTTCATCGGGTTTGCCAATTTCTATAGACGTTTCATTAGGAATTTCTCTGAGGTAATGTCACCTATCACCCAACTTACCCGGAAAGAGTCTAGGTTCTCCTGGACTCCCCAAGCCCAGGAAGCATTTTCCCGTCTAAAAGATAAATTTACCACCGCACCTATCTTGGTACATCCCAACCCCGAACTTGCCTTCATAATAGAGGTGGATGCTTCAGACTGTGCCGTTGGAGCTATACTCTCTCAGAGAACAGGTGAGAAGAATGTCTTGCATCCCTGTGCCTTCTTTTCCCAGCAGTTGTCTTCGGCTGAGAGGAACTACGATGTGGGCAATAGAGAGTTGTTGGCCATTATTGCCGCCTTCAAAGAATGGAGACACCTTCTTCAGGAGCTGCACAGCAAATAGTCGTCCTGACAGACCATCGTAACCTTGAATTTATCAGGTCGGCTAAGTGCCTGACTCCTCGCCAGGCTCGCTGGAATCTTTTCTTAAACCAATTTAATTTTGTCATTTCTTATAGACCAGGATCGCGCAATGGAAAGGCTGATGCACTCTCTAGGATTCATTCAGCAGAGACCCGTCCACTTACTCCTCCTAAGACTATTCTTCCTGACTCTAGATTCCTGGGAGTGATTCATAATCAAGACCTACTTAAGGACATCAAGGAAGCATACCATGCGGATTCCTTGTTGGCACAACCCCCAAGGGACGTAAGTCTTGTCTTTAAGAATGGTGTGTGGATTCTGGGACAACGTCTGTATATTCCTGAAACAGTCAGATTGAGAGTATTGCAACTCATTCACGATTCCAAGATAGCTGGGCATAGAGGAATTCTAAAGACACAGGAATTTCTTTCTCGTTTCTTTTAGTGGCCCACTTGCAGGAAGGATGTTTTAAACTATGTCACTTCATGTGAAGTCTGTGCAAGATGCAAAACACCTCGCTCCTCACCAACTGGTCTGTTACAACCTCTTCCCACCCCGTCCCGCCCGTGGGGATCCATTTCTATGGACTTCATTGTGGAGTTACCAACCTCTCAAGGGAAAAACACCATTCTAGTGGTGGTTGATCGTTTAACAAAGGCAGCTCATTTTATCCCTTGTGTCGGCTTACCCACTGCAAAACAGACATCAGATTTGATGATTAAAGATGTGTTTCGCTTACATGGAGTACCGGATGAGGTTATTTCGGATCGAGGGGTGCAATTCACTTCAAGGTTTTGGCAAAATTTCTGTGCAGCATTGGAATTAAAGTAAACCTTTCTTCTGCTTTTCATCCCCAGACTAATGGACAGACCGAACGAACCAATCAAACTCTGGAGCAGTATCTCCGCTGCTTTATCTGCCACCTACAGGATGATTGGGTGGATCTACTTCCATTGGCTGAGTTCTCTTATAACAACTCTCAGAGCGCCTCCACTAAGCAGTCTCCTTTTTACTCCAATCTAGGTTATCATCCTAACATTCTTCCACGATTTCCCATAGAAACGCCTTTACCAGCAGTGGCTGAAAGAATCACGTCTTTACAGAAGAATATGGATCTTCTAAAGGAGAATCTGGAATTGGCTCAGGAAAGGTACAAGAAAGCAGCAGATAAATTTCGTAAACCTGCACCAGCTTTTAAGGTAGGAGACCTGGTCTGGCTGTCAACCAGAAATCTTAAGTTAAGGATTCCATCGTCTAAGTTGGGACATAAGTACATTGGACCCTATAAAATCAGTAAAATTATAAGTACCGTTGCTTGTCGTCTCCAACTGCCTAGAACTATGAGAATCCACCCTGTCTTTCATGTATCCCTACTAAAGGCTGCAACACCCAATACGTTTCCTGGACGTTCTTCTCCTTGCCCTGACCCAGTGCTAGTCGATGGTCAGGAAGAATTTGTGGTGGAAAGAATTCTAGATTCCAGGTTATACAGAAATCAGTTACAATATTTGATTAAATGG
Source organism: Oophaga sylvatica (assembly GCA_033576555.1). Lineage (NCBI taxonomy): Eukaryota > Metazoa > Chordata > Amphibia > Anura > Dendrobatidae > Oophaga > Oophaga sylvatica. The sequence goes on from JARQOD010000001.1 coordinate 937,097,418, forward strand.
CAGGGCTACCCAGTGGAGGACAACTCATGGGAACCGGTCAATAACGTTAATGCTCCTCGTTTGCTCCGCCAGTTTCATCAGAGGTACCCAGACAAGCCTGGTCTGAGGCCATCCGGAGGTTGTCCCTAAGGGGGGAGTAATGTAAGGTTCTTTGTACATGTTCTTGAAACTCAGTTTTTCCGTCAGCCATTTTGCTTTCTGTCTTGCTGCAGCTATCTTGCCCTCAGTCAATATGGAGTTTCCAGCTTTCATGTTCCCGCCCTGATTCTCTCCCTCTTGCTTCTTAAGCAGCCACAGCTGAGCAATCAGTGCTTCAGAATCTAGCCTGCAGTGAACCTGTGACCTGACTCCTGGAAGCCTTGAACTTTGTACTCCAGCTATTCCTACTGAGGTACTCTGGAACACTTGTGGACTCTGGAGCCCTGCTCTTTGAAAGATCCACGTTTGCATGGACTTACGGTAACAGAGAAGAAGATCCTGAACCTGTTGTGGAGAGTGATTGCTGAGCTTAAGTTACTCTGGCCTGCTGTGTCTCCTGCTTCTGTATCTGCAAACTGTGTGACTATTTTTGCCACTTGTATGAAGTAATACAAGACCTTCTATATCAAACCTGTGTCTCATGTATTTTCATCGCACCCAAGCACAAGACGCTATATGAACTGTACTACATACATTACACTAAGTTAGGCCAAGCTACACGCAGGCCTGGACTTCATTACAAAAAGGCAGGGAACAGGAGGCCACACACCTACTCAGTGGAGGAATCTGGATGTGCACCCTTCACCCTACAGTGCTCCGGGGAATGCCTGCAACATCTTCAGTAAAGGTACCAAAGTGACTTGTGTGTGTGTCCCTCTTCTTACCCCTAACTGCTGGGTCCCCGTCCGTCCTGCATCCCTACACATCTAGCTGCCCTGAAGGACTCAGCCTCACCTGTGGGAGGCCTAATATCTAGCTGCACAATACCAACCCTTCAGTGGATCTGCATAGAAGCGCTGGTCACCCTGACCAGGTACCACAGGTGGCGTCACGAATCCCCATACCAATATTCAACTCCCCTGTAAATATCCCACATTAAAGTGTGAGCACCAGAGCCACGGACTGAGCTGTGTTGCCGTGACATCCCCATAGAAGTCTATAGGCTCAGATCCGAGTTCCCATTGCTCTGGAGGGCGACTCACGTATACGTACCGTGGAAACATACCCTTAACCTCTTTAGGAGTCCAAAGACACCAGATACTTAAAAGAAGAGAGCTGACCAATCTTTTCGCGTCGCCCACCCTAAACATGCTCAAAACATTATAGCAGAAGTCAAGAGCAAAGCTCAAAAGATGCTTGCATGACACCCGGGCGTTTTTTTAAGCATTTTGTTAGTGTTTTTGTGTGAAAAACCATCGGTGTTTTCTTCATTGAAGTTCTCTTTACCCCATTTACCATATGGGCTAAATAATTTTGTACTTTCCCAGATCAGGCTTTTACAGATGTAGCAGTAACAGATGTGCTTATTTTATTTTCTTTATTTTTAGCAGGGAAGAAAAGGTAATTCACATTTTTATGATTTTTTAATAACTTGTTTTACATTACAGTCTATCTATTAGTCCCCATAGGGAACCCTTCGGTAGCCTGTGGTCATGTCACTGGTGGGTAAATGGATGCCTGAATGGACAAGCCACCGGGATGGCAACAACTTAAATGCCACTGTCAGTAATTGACAATGGAATTGAGAATTGAGCAGAGATCAGAAAATGCTTTGTAGGCCGGTGCCAGCTATATGACACTGACAGTACCAACCCATGGTGAAGGCTCAGCTCTACTGTCTGCTTAATACATTACCTGCTCCATGATGGATACCGTATTTTTCGGATTATAAGACGCACCCCAAATTTTGAGGAGAAAAATAGGAAAAAACCTTTTTTTAATAAAATGGTGGTTCTTCATATAATCCATGCGTCTTATTGCTTACTGGGGGGTGTTGGCTGCGGTGAAGCAGGGTCCCAGGGTCGCTGCTGGAAGAGGCAGGAGTGGGGTGATGCTGCAGGCCACAGGCTGGGATGAGGAGGAGTTGCATCAGGTGCTGCAGTGGGGGGCTCTGTCGACATTTTGTGAAAGGCCAGAGCCCCATAGGTTCGTGGTTTCCTGTGCGGTGGACTCCGGGAAAATGACCGCCGGAGGTGCGGCGCATGCGCAGATGAAGATCTCGGTACCAAGATCTTGGAAGATGAGATATATATCTATTGGACATATACTGACAGACACTTTATGGGTGACTCTAGCATTCCTTCAATGGGTATTCCCCCAGAATTTGCAGTGAATATGTAGTATTGAGTATATTTCTATTTCATGCTTGCCACATGTATGGGAGACCCTTTATTATAATCAATGCACTTTATTTGCACTATGCACTTTTTTGAAAACAGGTTACCTTAACATCTTAAAGGTGCAATGTTTATATAGTCTGCTAACTAGCCCTTTCTGTTCTACAGTATATGGGTCCTTTCACACATGAGTTTTGTATGTGCCTTGTTGTCTTGTTCTGCATATTTAATGTACCGTATATACTCGAGTATAAGCCAACCCGAGTATAAGCCGACCCCCTTAATTTTGCCACAAAAAAACTGGGAAAACTTATCGACGAGTATAAGCCTAGGGTGGAAAATGAGATTATGCCCCATATGCTGCCCCATGTATTATGCCCCACATGATGCTCCATGTATTGTGCCTCATATGCTGCCCCATGTATTATGCCCCACAAGATGCTCCATAGATTGTGCTCCATATGCTGCCCATGTATTGTGGCCCATATGCTGCCCATGTATTGTGCCCCATAGATGCTCCATAGATTGTGCCCCATATGCTGCCCATGTATTGTGCCCCATAGATGCTCCATAGATTGTGCCCCCATAGATGCTCCACAGATTGTGCCCAAATAGATGCTCCATAGATTGTGCCCCCATAGATGCTCCATAGATTGTGCCCCCATAGATGCCCCATGTATTATGCCCCATAGATGCTCCATAGATTGTGCCCCCACAGATTATGCCCCCATAGATGCTCCATAGATTATGCCCCCATAGATGCCCCATGTATTATGCCCCCATAGATTATGCCCCTATAGATGCTCCATAGATTGTGCCCCCATAGATTATGCCCCTATAGATGCTCCATAGATTGTGCCAACATAGATTATGCCCCCATAGATGCTCCATAGATTGTGCCCCTATAGATTATTCCCCCATAGATGCTCCATAGTATAGGCCCCTTATGCTGCCGCAGCTGCTGCTGCAAATAAAAAGTCATACCTCTCGTCGCTGAGCAGGCGGGGACACCGGCGCGCTATGTGGGACAGGTGCCGGTGTCACTGCTCGCTCAGGGCACCGGCACCTGTGATATTTACCTGTCACCCGGTCCACCGTTGAGCGCCGCTGTCTTCCGGGTCCTCCAGCAGTGAATGATCAAGTAGAGGGCGCGGCGCGCAGTAACCACGTCATCGCGCCCTCTGCCTGAACATCGCAGCAAGAGGACCCGAGGACATAGCGGTGAGCAGTGGTGGAACGGGACAGGTAAATATTGCTTTTACTCACCCTTCCGCCGACGCGTCTCTGCCCTGCTCTTCTCCCGCGGTCTCCAGCGCCAGTGTTCAGCGGTCAGGTGGTACCGCTCATTAAAGTCATGAATATGTGCATATTCATGACTTTAATGAGCGGTACCACCTGACCGCTGAACACAGGCACCGGAGACCGTGAGAGAAGAGCAGGGACCGCGCCGGCGGAGGGATGAGTATATAGAACAGCTGCGCTCCGCCTCCCCCCTGTATATGACTCGAGTATAAGCCGAGAGGGGGACTTTCAGCCCTAAAAAATGGGCTGAAAATCTCGGCTTATACTCGAGTATATACGGTATGTTAGTAATTTGATAATAGAAATACATTAATTTTTTATAACTTGATTTGGACTTTTACTCCGTGGGTTTTGTGTAGGATTTATATATTTTTTTTCACATGCAGATTCAGTCAGTAAAAAAAAGTTCATGTACACTGCCCCATTGAATAATATTGGTCCTAGTGCAATACGTTTTTAACAGCAATACTTGGACCGAAAATATGGTCATGTGCACGAGCCCTAATGCTAATAAGCCAGCCGGTTCAAGAGCAGTAAGTAATTTATTTATTTTATTTATTCAACTTGTATAGCATCATCATATTCCTCAGTGCTATGTAGATATTATCATCATCAGAACCAGAGCATCATCTCTGTATATATATAAATACCAATTGACCATAACAGCTTGATTCTCGTGCGAGTCTCTAGCATGAACACCCCGCACTGCTGCCGGCACTCGGACCGGAGCGTGCGGCTATATAGAAATACATGCAGCCGCACGCTCCGGTCTGGGTGGCGGCGGGAGTGCCGGGTATTCATGCGAGAGACTCGCACGGGAATCGTGCGAGTTTTTCGAATGTGTGATTCCAGCCTAAGGCTGTGTACTTCCAACATTGAATGACGTTAACTTATACTGTGGCGTCTGCATAGTTTAATCCACATCTTGATGCTGGCCATTCATGTGGAGAATGAAAATGACCTAGAGCTATGTAATTGCCTTCCTGCTACCCTTTTAGTTATCCCCTGCTTTTAATAATTTCTTAAAGAAATACCGTACTTTACTATTCTATTCTCATAATTTTACTATTCTCATAATTTTATTCTCATAAAATATTACTTGCAATACACCTCAACACAATAAAATGTAATAAAATTATTTTATGTAGGTGAATACCTTTATCCGAAATGTTATTTTTTAAAATTATGGAGAACCTGTACTTTTGACAGTCCCACCACCAAAGATGTAGAGATGAAGCTAGGTCAGTGACCATGGGGTACATGAAACCGACATCAGTAATACCATAGAAACTGGGGAGCAAACAAGCGCAATAGGGTCTTAACTGGAAACAAAGTAAAACAAAGTAGAATTAAAACAGGGGTGTGAATTCACCTAATAAAGTGGCACATTTGTGTAGCCCTGGTGTTAGGCACACGCAGTACCCTGGAGAGTGTGTGGCGAGACAGCAGTTTAATGCTAAATATTCATTCACTCAACATATACTAGACACACCCTTAGGGTAGTGGAGTTTACTCTTGAGGGAGTGGTCAAGGCGTATGTGTTAGAGTGATTTAGTGAGTCTAGTTCCTGTCTTCGGACAGAGAAGACGTCTGGAGTCTAGTTCCTGTCTTCGGACAGAGAAGACGTTTGGAGTCTGTGTCTGGACTTCAGAGAGAGAAGACGTCTGGAGGAGGAAGCAGTCCAGATTGCTCTATCATCAGTTCGGAAAGTGGAGTCTAGTATAGGTGCTTTAATTCACCTTAGCCTAGTCAGAGCTGTACCTCATCAGCATACACTGGAAGGAAAGAAGAAGTTTAGTGCAGAAAGTCTTCAGTATCCTGTCTAAAGGACGGTATAAGGTTCAGAGACGTGCTCCTGCCTATTGAAAACTGAGCATCTGTAACTAACTTTGAAGTGAAGGAAAAGAAAGAAGTGACTACTCGACCCTTGGCTAGTTTGAGTGCTTATGTTACCAGCGTGGACAAGGCGAAAGGCACAGTGGTTTATTGGAATAGTGCTTACGGATTGAAGAAGTCCTGCACATTGCTACCGGTCACTGGGGACCGAAGGATCACTACTGTTTCAAGCATAGTGATAAGAAAACCAGGAATTTACCGGACCTTAGGTCGCGGCAAACAAGCCCCTTATAGTCAGTACGTAACTGGGGTCAGGGGAAGTGAAGACTTTGAGTCAGTGCACGACAAGATAAGAATTCAGCTTCTTCGCAGGAAGGCTCCTAACACAAAGCTGACTGGGCGGTACAGCTATAGATTAGCTGGAGATTTTGAGGGAACTACGCTTCAGGCTGGTTGTACTCGTTGTATTGGAAGTAAAGGAGGCCCCTAACTTGTCCAGCTGCTGTCTCAAGATACACTCTCCTTGGATCAGCCTCCCTGGGACCTGCCTGAACATCTTACAAGTAAAGGTATGGAAAGACGCTGACCGTGTGAGACTGTGTTCTTTATCTGCACCCGACTTCACAAATCCCATAGACTTTGAGGGACCAGTCCCACCTGTAGGGACCCGACATCTAGCTGCATCACCATCCCCTCAGAGATCTACAGCAGCGCTGGTACAAATTACCAGAATACTACAGGTGGCGTCACGAACTGTACATAAATCAATCCCCTGTAAATATATCCCCAACATACGCCAGACCGCCCGGGCCACAGACCGAGCCACAGCTACCTGTGACAAAATCCCCATAGACTTCTACGGGCTCGGCTCTGAGTACCCCATTGCCCTGGTAATCCACAATTGTGGTGGCGGGTCGACACAAACTTGGCGTCACGAACAGGATGCGAAACTCGCAGAATTGCGAGCCCTATGTGCCTAAGGAATTGTTTTTGTGAAAAAGGACTGTTTGCACTTTTGGCGCCAAAATCGCCATTTTTGTCGCCATATTCGCGCCCTCAGGCGCTGGAGAAGAAGGTGGGCGTACCTTCGTGGGCGTCTACCCCCTGTGGCGCGAAGAAAATGCCTGCCCTCTCAAAGTGCTATTACAACATGCGATCCTGCCCTACAGCAAAGGAGGTCCGCCTCCTCTTCACCTTCCCTGCGAGGAGGAGGAGACGCAAACCCAGCCTCCACGGAAGAGACCGGATGTCTCCGCAGAAAGAAGAAGGAATGTTCTGGAACATCATGGAAGCAGGACGTGTGCAGCCGAGCAGGGAAGCGGAGGAAGGCAGGCCCCGTGCCCCAGCCAAGCTGCCACCAACACCGGAGTTATCCGTGGTCCTGCACCTGCAACAGGCGTTGCTAGAGATTCGAGAAGAAAATGCACGCCTGAAGAAGATGGTCCAGCACCAACCTGGATTTGAAGAGATCGAGAGACGCCGGCGTACCCTGGAGCAGCGGAGGCTGTGGGACACGGTGATCTCTCCCCTCAACGACCCCCCATGATTCCAGATACCGAAGAGTCTGCTGCCCAAGGCGAAGGAGCAACCGGAGGCTGCCCCGAAAGTACCGATCCCGATCCCACCGGTGAAGCGGTGGAAGCGAAGGAGGTTGAGGAGGTACAGCCAATCCCGGAACGCCCGCCCGGCCAAGAGGCCGCAGCAGATGATCGGTCCCCGGCAGGGACACCGGAGGGGTCCTGTCCGTCACTACCAGATGTGGACTGGGACGAAATGGCGCGCCTGGATGACGTCGCCTATACCGCCCAGTGGGAACAGGAATGGCAGAGTCGTGAGGAGAAGAAGAAACGCCAGCAGGAGGAAGAGCGGGAAGCTCAGCGGAACCGTCAGCAACAATATGCAGAGCTGATCGCGGACAAAGAGAGTGTCCGGAGAGATAAAGGTACCCTGAGGGAACCGCGGCGGCAGGGGTGTGTGACTGAGTTCCAGCTCCGGAAGGGCTGGGGCTTTATCCGTGAACCGGGCCTCTACCCAGGGGTCTTTGTCAGCAGGCGTGACGTAGAATCCCACCTGCCGCAAGGCCATCCCGGGAGGGACTTAGTAAATGGAGACATTGTCACGTACACGCGGCACTGGGGAATGAAGGGATGGTATGCCCTTAACGTCACCATCGTCCGTGACCCCGTCCCAGACGCAGGTACCGTCACCATTACCGCAGCGTCCCCGTCTCCAGCTCAAGCAGAATCCGGCCGTGCCCCAGCATCGCCCCCTGCAAATTCATCGCAACTAGCGACCCAGATTTCATCGCAAATTAAAGCCACCTCTACATCGCAACATGCGACCCAGTCTCAATCGCAATCCATGACGCGGTCCATATCGCTAACTGTGATTGAAACGCAATCGGTGTCACGTGAAGAAAATGTACCCGTTGCGCCCCTAGAGGTTCGCACCAGAACTGTGGCGACCCAGACCCTAATCGCAGCACATGATTTGCTAGTCCTGGGATCTAGGGCCCATTGCATTGTTCCAGCCCCCGGGGTGGAAAGTGTATTTGCAGAGAATGAATAGATAGTGAGGAAAAAGTGGTGAGATCCCTATCGGGTCTACCAAAAGTAAAAAAAAAAGTTTGAAATGTTTTATAAAGTTTTGCACAAATTATATAGTGAATATATATATTTCTAACTGTAGAATGCCCGGCTGGGTAAATGATAAACAGTAACCAGAAAAGTTGCACTTTCGTATTATGTGATATTATATAATATGTCTTTGGTTTTACATTGGACTTTGAGGTTGAGGACTATGCCAACCCAGAACTTACTTGTACATAGTTGCGCTTCGGTGCTTTCTCTTGGTTTTACATAAACCAGTACAACTACCTCTGAAAACAAAACCCGTGTGGTGTGGCACTGAGTGAGGTCTGCAATTGGATGTCCTGCAGCCCACCCAGGACCTACGTTGAAGGTTTGGTGCGGGTCCTTCACAAGTATATTGTATATTTATTGAATGCTATTTAATATTTGTATTTTTCTATAATGTTTGCAACGTTCAAGATATCCTCACCTCCCGGATGGGAAGAAGTTATTGTTTAATGTTTATTGCATAAACAAAATGTCTCTTTATATTTTACAGCCCGGGAGTGCTGTCTTTTACCATGGGGGAATGTGTAGCCCTGGTGTTAGGCACACGCAGTACCCTGGAGAGTGTGTGGCGAGACAGCAGTTTAATGCTAAATATTCATTCACTCAACATATACTAGACACACCCTTAGGGTAGTGGAGTTTACTCTTGAGGGAGTGGTCAAGGCGTATGTGTTAGAGTGATTTAGTGAGTCTAGTTCCTGTCTTCGGACAGAGAAGACGTCTGGAGTCTAGTTCCTGTCTTCGGACAGAGAAGACGTTTGGAGTCTGTGTCTGGACTTCAGAGAGAGAAGACGTCTGGAGGGAGGAAGCAGTCCAGATTGCTCTATCATCAGTTCGGAAAGTGGAGTCTAGTATAGGTGCTTTAATTCACCTTAGCCTAGTCAGAGCTGTACCTCATCAGCATACACTGGAAGGAAAGAAGAAGTTTAGTGCAGAAAGTCTTCAGTATCCTGTCTAAAGGACGGTATAAGGTTCAGAGACGTGCTCCTGCCTATTGAAAACTGAGCATCTGTAACTAACTTTGAAGTGAAGGAAAAGAAAGAAGTGACTACTCGACCCTTGGCTAGTTTGAGTGCTTATGTTACCAGCGTGGACAAGGCGAAAGGCACAGTGGTTTATTGGAATAGTGCTTACGGATTGAAGAAGTCCTGCACATTGCTACCGGTCACTGGGGACCGAAGGATCACTACTGTTTCAAGCATAGTGATAAGAAAACCAGGAATTTACCGGACCTTAGGTTGCGGCAAACAAGCCCCTTATAGTCAGTACGTAACTGGGGTCAGGGGAAGTGAAGACTTTGAGTCAGTGCACGACAAGATAAGAATTCAGCTTCTTCGCAGGAAGGCTCCTAACACAAAGCTGACTGGGCGGTACAGCTATAGATTAGCTGGAGATTTTGAGGGAACTACGCTTCAGGCTGGTTGTACTCGTTGTATTGGAAGTAAAGGAGGCCCTAACTTGTCCAGCTGCTGTCTCAAGATACACTCTCCTTGGATCAGCCTCCCTGGGACCTGCCTGAACATCTTACAAGTAAAGGTATGGAAAGACGCTGACCGTGTGAGACTGTGTTCTTTATCTGCACCCGACTTCACAAATCCCATAGACTTTGAGGGACCAGTCCCACCTGTAGGGGACCCGACATCTAGCTGCATCACCATCCCCTCAGAGATCTACAGCAGCGCTGGTACAAATTACCAGAATACTACAGGTGGCGTCACGAACTGTACATAAATCAATCCCCTGTAAATATATCCCCAACATACGCCAGACCGCCCGGGCCACAGACCGAGCCACAGCTACCTGTGACAAAATCCCCATAGACTTCTACGGGCTCGGCTCTGAGTACCCCATTGCCCTGGTAATCCACAATTGTGGTGGCGGGTCGACACACATTAGCAACGTATTACCGGAGTGATATGCTTGAAAGAAGGTGAAGTGTCTAAATCTGCGCTGCTGAAGAATCAAGGAGACCGATAGATTCTTTAAAAGTTTTATTCAAAACAGGTTTAAAAGTCAACGCGTTTCAAAGTCATTACAGACTTCTTCCTCAGGACACAAACCGTATATACAGACAATGGAAGGTGAACATATTCATACACATGGTTTAACAAAAATAAATGGGTGCCAGAGACACACTTGACATGTCAAAGGTCTTTTTTTTCCTTCTTTTCTTCCCTTTACTTGCTTTAAAGGAGCTGAAGACAAATTTTATCCACCTTACTCCCATTTGGATCTATAGACTGATAAAATAGGTTCCTATCACTTTGGATTCACGGGTGTTTGTGTTCTCCTTCGTGTCCTCCATTTTGGCGGCTTCTTGGCTGCATCTCTCACTAGATCGATTATTCCATCTGTTATACTCCTCGCCCGTGTACTCTTTTCTTGTATTTATTTCTGTCCATTTCTCCCTCTGCTGATCACCTGTTCTTCACTCATTCTTTCTCCTCTTTCTAGGTGATCCTTTCAGCGGCATCAACCGTACGTCGCAGTTGTCACAGCCGAAGCTCTGGCGCGTACTGAGCCAGCACGCTAGTGCTAACGGTTCAGCTAATTTAGCTGTCACTATATAATTTTTCTATATAATTTTTTTTTGCACACATTCACACAACCTATAGCCTTTATTTCTTCCACGTTAAATAAACATAGCGCTTTCCATACATTTATTACATAGTATTCACCCACTTATTCTATAGTTCAGTCTCTGCACTTGGCTTTCTACTGCATTTATCATCTATTTGGTGACACATTGGACTAAATCACTATGTTCACAGTCATCTATTGATCACGGGTTCCTGTTGCCCTTTCTAATGAAAGAAAAGTATTTGATTTTTTTTGATTGATTTTTTAATTTCTCAGACTCTCATTATATTTATTGATTTTATTGGTTCATTTAATTTAATCATCTCATGATCAGATTTGCACCTTATAAACATAGTTGTTATTTATAACTTTTCTTTTTTTTATTTAATCATGACTATTGTAACATTTCCAGGGGATATAGCTCTAGGATCGCTGTCTGGGTAGACAGAATGGCACGAAAACAGTTCATTCAGACAGCAGTTCTGGTGAAAAACTGGCCGCAACCAGTTTTATTAAAGTCCACAGCAAACAGATAAAAACAAATCATAAACAGAAAACCTGGGCTTGTCTAGCCACTAATTACACTTAGATAGATTGCCCTGTCTATCCGGGTCCCGGCTCTACCAGCCTGACCCAAAACAACACTTATGATATATGTTACCAGTATGGAGTTTCACAGATACTCCTCCTTGTGTCTGAAGGCACCTTCAATGTCCAGACTTGAGAGAGATCCACTCCTATTCAGCCGCTATTCGCACGGATTCTCACTGAGACTACTCCTGTGTCCGGGGTACTTCCTGCACCCAGACTGAGATAGCTCAAACTCCTGGAGACTGCTTCTTGTGCCTGGACTCCCTGTCCAGACTAAGCGAGCTCCCACTCCTGGAGACTGCTTCTTGTGCCGGGACACCTTCCTGTGTCCAGACTAAGCCAGCTCCACTCCTGGAGACTGCTTCTTGTGCCGGGACACCTTCCTGTGTCCAGACTAAGCCAGCTCCCACTCCTGGAGACTGCTTCTTGTGCCGGGACACCTTCCTGTGTCCAGACTAAGCCAGCTCTCTGACTGTGTTTGCAGACACCTACTTCTGGTCTCCTAATTAACAGCTGAATGGTTTCAGGCCTGAGCTGCAAGTGTGTGCTGAATGTGAGGTGTAGTGACCTTTCTCTACCACTAGGTTTACAAAGCCACACATTTCCCTTATACCATACAGCACAGTACCTAGGTGAAATGTACACCCCATTCAACACATATTCCTTCACTGTCTCACACTAATATATATATATATATATATATATATATATATATATATATATTATAGATTTTTGATAAAATTTTAAAAGTTAAACAACAATAAAAGCAATGGATAAACATTTTAAATTATTTCACGAGAAAATCCTCTTTTCTTTTCCTGTTTTCTTTGTCTTCAGCTCCTTTAAATAGCGTAAAGGGAAGAAAAGAAGGAAATAAAAAAAAGAACTTTGACATATCATTTGTCTATTTGGCACCCATTTTGTTTTTGCTAAACTATGTGTATAAATATGTTCACCTACACTGTCTGTATATACGATTTGTGTCCTGAGGAAGAAGTCTGGAATGACGGTATCCTGGATTCTTCAGCAGCGCAGATTTAGACACTTCACCTTTTTTCGATTAGCACCAGAAGAAAGAGTTAAAAATAAAGTTTTAATAAGTTTAATAATACAATTTTAATTGCAGGGAGTCATAACATTTGGGTAGGAGATACATAATGTTTGGTGGAGAAAAGGGACGTCATCACCCAACGGCAGTGTCAGAGCAAGATAGGAAAGTGATGGGGCCACTGAGTTGCAAATTTATGTTTGCAGGTCAACATCATTACCTTGTGGGATAAGGGCAACAAACAAGTCATGCTTCATATTAATCATGTTGTTTTCTGGCTGATCACTTCAAAAGAAGAAAAAATACTGAAGAGCTGCATTCATTGATCGGTTTGGGGATTCAAACCAATGATCTTTTGCTTTGTGGTTGGTTCTTCTGTCTGTTGAACTATTGCTCATTTCCTTCTCTATTCAACTGCTGAATACTTTGTCTTTATTTGTCCTTCCTGGTTTTCTCCTTTTCAGGTGTTTTCCATTTTCCCATTTTGGTTTGCCTTATCATGTTCTGGTTGGGGCTTTATATATTATCTCTTCACTATACTTGCTGGATTTTTCCTGCTTGACTTACACTTGCAGTGTGTCTGTTTGTCTACCTTTCCAGCACGTTTTCCTTTTAACACTGTTAGGTTTCTGGTAGGTTTTTCTAGTTTCATTTATTTTTTGGATCTCCTTACAATTCCTTCTCTCCTCTTTTATGAATGTGCTTTAAGTTTCTCACCCTGGGTCTTCGTGTCCACCTGCACACCTTACCTACACCAATCTATAATAAATGCTTCCTAATGACAATCTCCACACCTAGTGGTGATGACCATTATCTAGTTGTTGCCATTTCCTATGAGGAGCAGGATACCCTGGGAGCATTGCAATAGATGGATAGTTTTGCTTTTTTTAAATTCTACTTAAACCCTTTAAAAAAATGAACCAGACAGCTGACACTTTTCTAATCAGAAACTTATAATAGTGAGGAAATGAATGAGTATACCCTGCATATGACTTATTATGCCTTATAGTTGTAACATTGTGCCAGTTCCTATCCCTTTTGATGCTGTTCAGACCCTAGGCGGCATGGTGCTGCACCTTTGTTGAGGATGCTGCGTTACAGTATCGGTTCAGTTGAATTCCCGGGACCTTTGGTGCTACTAAATCAGGGAGCTATGGAGTTAATCTTCTGGGTTTTTTATTGGTCCTTTCTGAGCACCCTGGTCTGCCTGCTATTTAAACTTCTCTGACTCTGACTTCCACTGCCAGTCATTTAGTGCTCTAGTCCTTGCTTCTGTTGGTTTTCAAATTCCTCCTGTTTTCTGACCTCGGTGTGAATTTTGACCATCCTCTTGTCTTAGTACCTGACGTTACCTTTTGGGTCATACCCTGCTTGGTGACACTTCCTGCTGCTGGTTGACTTTTTTTTGTTGGAAGCCTTTCCGTGGACTAGTCTACTGGACCCCATTGTAAGACCAGATCCTTGTGGAGGGTTTAAAGGGTGAAAGTCGGGGTACATCTGGAATCTGCCAGACGGAGTGGTTTGTGCCGGGACTGTCCAAGGCAGCCTTTTTTGAGCCTGTAGCTTCTTACAGTTGTGAAAATGATAATCTTAGAAAGGTTTTTGCTTGCAACCCCCTTATATGTTTCATAGCAGAGAGCCTCTAAGGATGACTCCTGCTTTGGAGAACACAGATCTATTACATGGTCATGGTGGTAATGGTATGGCTGACATGTAATACTACTAACCAAATCTGGACAAAGACACATAATAAGTTCCAAAATATAGGAAGCATTTAAATAGTAAAAAATAAATTTCTCCTAAAGGAAAAAATGAATATATACGAGACAATAACCACATACTCTACAAATATATACATTTTATTCAATACAAAAAAACAAAATAATATGCAAAATATAGAAAAATTATTATAAACACTCCTGTAAAAAAGCAGTGTGACAAATGGTAAGTTCCACAATGACTTAATATTTATAGCATTGATCAATAAAGTGTAGACTATACCAATAAAGCAGTAAGGATACAATAAAAAAAAAAAATCGCAGAAGCAGATATGATATAGAAGTAAAAAAAAACAAAAAACTTTTGTCAATTACAACAAAGCATGATTCACCCATTTGTAAATTTATGATTATTAGGCTAGGGTCACAAGACCATATTGTCTCTCGTCCGAGAGAATCGGGCCGATTTATGATGCTAATCACACTCTGATCAGAGTGTGATCCTATGATACTACAGTATATTAATAGTATGATTTTTTTTTTCTGATGATGAGAACATCGGAAAAAATTGTTCTCAATATTCTAAATGGTGTCAGTCCACAGAAATCGTTTTTTTTTTGCTATTTTTTCTCCTCTTGCTCAGACTGGCTCTGTCCGAATAAAAAAAAATAAAAAATCTGATGTATGCACGGCTCCATAGACCAACATTGGTCCGAGACTAGTGTTGAGCGATACGATACCGCAAGTATCGGGTATCGGCCGATATTAGCTCTATCGGCCTTTCGATACTTAGTTCCGATATTTTCGTCTTATCGGATACCGGAATCGGGATTGTCACTGTCACTGTCAGGTCGGGTCTGTCAGGAGTCAGCGGCACTTACCTGGCAGAAGATCTCCGGCGGTCACGTCCTGGACTGCTTCATGGCCGCCATCCTCTTCTCCCCGGCGGTCACATGCAGTTTCTCGCGATAACTGCAGTGACTGCTGGGTAATCCCGGCCGTAAAGCAGTCAGTCTGATGACGTCACCGCCGGGGAAGCAGGTAATCAGCTGTGCTGCGCCGGGATGTCAGGCTCTGCCTGTCATTGCGATGTAGCAGAGTTGGATCGTCGTGGGACAATCGTTACTATGGACTGCGTCGGACAGGTGGTATACTGTTGGTTTGTTTTTTTTCTTTTTTTACAGGAGATCGATGGCGTTGCAGGAATGAGAGTATAATAAAAGAAATGAAAACTGTGTTGTCTCTTTTATTTCATTAAAATACTTTTTTCTTGCTTTGTCTTTTTTTTATACATTTAATAACTTTGGGATTAATAATGGATCGGTGTCTTATTGACACCTCTCCATTATTAACCGGGCTTATTGTCACCGTGCAATCAACGGTGACAGTAACCCCTTATTACCCCACTTGCCACCGCTACAGGGCAGTGGGAAGAGCCGGGTAAAGTGCCACAATTGGCACATCTTTTGATGCGCCAAATGTGGGGCTGCTGTAGCCTGGTATTATCAGGCTGTTGAGGGCCAAAATCCATGGGCCTTGACAGTCTTTTAATACCAGGCCGCAGCAGTCTGCACTTTACTTGGCTGGTTAACAAAAATAGGGGGACCCCTACGCCGTTTTTTTTTTTCGAGGGGATCCCCTATTTTTGTTAACCAGCCAAGCTAAGCAGACTGCTGTGGCCTGGTATTATCAGGCTTGCAAGGTCCATGGATCTTGGCTCCTTAACAGCCTGAAAATCCAGGCCTCAGCGGTCTGCTTCATCTGGCTGGTTAACAAAAATAGGGGGGACCCCACGCCAATTTTTTTCGAGGGGATCCCCTATTTTTGTTAATCAGCCAAGATATGCAGACTGCTGTGGCCTGGTATTATCAGGCTGGCAAGGTCCATGGATCTTGGCTCCTTAACAGCCTGAAAATCCAGGCCTCAGCGGTCTGCTTCATCTGGCTGGTTAACAAAAATAGGGGGGACCCCACGCCAATTTTTTTCGAGGGGATCCCCTATTTTTGTTAATCAGCCAAGATATGCAGACTGCTGTGGCCTGGTATTATCAGGCTGGCAAGGTCCATGGATCTTGGCTCCTTAACAGCCTGAAAATCCAGGCCTCAGCGGTCTGCTTCATCTGGCTGGTTAACAAAAATAGGGGGGACCCCACGCCATTTTTTATTCGAAGGGAACCCCTATTTTTGTTAATCAGTTCCCTCTGACGTCACTGATTGTGTCCCTGGCTGACCTGAAGTGAAAGTGGAAAGCAATCAATTAAGCTTTCCACTTCCTCTCCTGTCAGCCAGGAGAGGAACTCATTCATTTGGGGGTTTACTGTGAGGCTGCAGTATTAGCTGCGGTCCCTGCAGTAAACATTAACCCTTTCTGAAGGATTACACCGTGGGACCTGACTGTGCATGGGATAGGTAAGAATAATTTTGCTTTTTTATTTTATTTTTATTACAGGAAATGGTTTTTGCAGTCAAATAAAAGATGGTCAAAAACATGTGTCTTTATTTCATTAAAATGATTTTTAATTAAAGTGTGTGTGTTTTATTTTTATTTCATGCAATAGGATTAATAATTGATAGTTGTCTAATTGACAGCTCTCAATTATTAACCTGGCTTAAGGTCACCTTTCAATTGCAATGTGGCTTTAACCCCATATTAACCCATTCGCCACCGCTACAGGGCAATGGGAATAGACGGGCAAAGTGCCAGAAAGGGCGAATCTAATTATAGATTTGTCTTTTCTGGGGTGTCTGGGGCAGATGTTAGTAGCCAGGGGGGCCAAAAATAATGGTCCCTCTCTGGGCTATTATTATCTGCCCCCATTCGCTGGCTTTGTCTGTCTGGTTGCGAAAATAGGGCGGGAGCCCACGCATTTTTTTTCAACAATTTTACACCTCATATATATATATATATATATATATATATATATATATATATACATGTCATTGAATTTGTGACACATATATATATATTTATATTTATAGTTCATACACTTCTACATAGTATAATAGCCGCTAATTCAATTGACGGCTTTTGTGAAAATGCAGAACCCGACATGAAATGACACTTGGTGTACATAGGGTTAACCATGTCTTTTCATGTCCTTTGCTATCTGATTTGCACAAACAATTACATCAGTCTATGTGTGCAAAATTTCACACCTGTAGGGGTTAATTAAAGGTGTAAATTCATAGCAAAAAAGTCCGGTTTTTTACAACGAATTTACACCTTTAATTAACCCCTACAGGTGTGAAATTTTGCACACATAGACTGATGTAATTGTTTGTGCAAATCAGATTGCAAAAGACATGAAAAGACATGGTTAACCCTATGTACACCAAGTGTCATTTCATGTCGGGTGCTTCTGTCTTTTCACAGAAGCCGGCTTTACCCGGCAATTGAATCAGAGGATATTTTACTATGTAGAAGTGTATAAACTATACATATATGTATATATATATGTCACAATGACATGTATATATATATATATATATATATATGTATTCTATGTGTGTATATTTAGTGTTTACAAGGAAATAAAGGTTTTTTTTAGTTGCGATATTTTGTTCCCATAGACTTACATGGGACTTCCGGTATCGGAATCGGATATCGCCGATATTTAGTGATATCGGCGATACCATTCCGATCCAATATTTTTAGATATCGAGCAGTATCGCTCAACACTATCCGAGACCGATCTGATGTCTTGTTGGATCACACTACCACCGATACTGTTGTCTGCACGAGCTGTAATATAAATAAATATCTTAAATTGGAACACCAAAGACAATAATAACAAATACAATCTTATGGAAATATCCCAAGATAAGGGGTTAAGCACTACATCAAACATCATAAAGGCAAGTCATAGTACCCACCACATGCCATATTTAGTGGACCATGTTATTTACACTGCCCAATACCCCGACACGCATTTCACGTATAGCTTCGCCAGGTGAATACTACATTCCCCCTGAAGCAGCTAATTACTGAAACTGAACCTGTATCGATCATATGAAAATAATGTAATAATAATAATAATACATAATATAAAAATAAATATACAAATATATAATCCAAAAAATTCTTCTTCTTCTCCTTCTCCTTCTTCTTGTTATTATTATTATTGCCATCATTGCTATGATAGGCAGGCTAGATAATCTTTGTCTACTAATGCAAATATTATGATGTTTTTCACATATTTTTTTCTTAATGAATCCTAGAAAACCCATTTTGCCTAAGGCATGAAATTCTTTTAAGTCACTCATCTGTTCTACACCAGATTTATTATCTTACCTTTTTAATCTGTAGATTTATTTCTAGCTCCTAGATATTGTTTTTTTATACTGCTATTTATTTCTTGCATTTACTGGATAGATTTTTTTTATTAATTCTTCTACTTTTTTTTCCCATAATTTAAAGCAAATGCAAATAGAGCCCTGCTGCATGTGATTAATTACTGATCTCTATGGCAAAAAAAAGGTTTGCGCTTTCATAATTATTTTTCTTTTAATGAAGTTGTTTGACGTGAAGCAGAAAAACCGTGCTCCAGTAGTTTAGCCTAAGAGCATAATCCTGGTTGCAGGCTGAGGTTTGGGGTGTGTATGATGAGGTTGTGCTTATGTTTATGCCCTGCGGGGAAGTGACATATTGCCTGGTTGCCCCTGCTATGATTAACCTCTTCAGCTCTCATCCTCCATGTTCACCAGGGACATGTGTATGAGACATACACTCACAAGAGTATCAGCAATCCCCTCTGGTAAATTCCAATCCAATTATCTCTAACCTCTAAACCCAAAACATACTCTCTGGGAATAAGAGATCTCTACACCCATAGTTAAGCCAAGTCACGTGAATAGTCCTTCTCATATCTATATCAAAATCTACTTCTACTGTTACTTTTCCAATCTGTGGAATGAAACTTGTGTCATTAGTTCCGCAGTGTGACAAGATCATGTGCACAAGAGCTTCAGAGTTATACCATGTAGTTCAAAAAAACCCTTTACTATGGGAAAGCAGAGATAGCTTAGATTACCTACAGTGCTTATTCCATAATATGTTTCTCATGTTCCCTTTACTTAGAAAAGGAGAGGTAATGGTGGTACACGGTACCACTATTATACTACTAGCCTAAGTATTTAAATCCGGCCGGTCAGCACAATATTTTACCCCTAAGTACAGACCTTCTAATGCTTATTAAGTTCATAACTTTCTACTTGAATTTCATTGAGGAATTTTTGGGACATCTATTTTTGAAGTTTTATTCTCAAGGGCAGCATAGAATCATAGAATGGTAGAGTTGGAAGGGACCTCCTGGGTCATCTGGTCCAACCCCCTGCTCAAAGCAGGATTCACTAAATCGTCCGAGACAGATGTCTGTCCAGCCTCTGTTTGAAGACTTTCATTGAAGGAGAACTCACCACCTCTCATGGCAGCCTGTTCCACTCATTGATCACCCTAACTGTCAAAAAGTTTTTTCTAATATCTTATCTGTGTTTCCTCCCATTCAATTTCATCTCATTGCTTCTAGTCTTTCCTTGTGCAAATGAGAATAAAGATGATCCTTCTACAATGTGACAGCTCTTGAGATATTTGTAGACAGCTATTAAGTCTCCTCTCAGTCTTCTTTTTTTCCAAGCTAAACATTCCCAAATCCTGTAAATGTTCCTCATAGGCCATGGTTTGCAGACCGGTCACCATTCTGGTCGCTCTTTTCTGAACTTGCTCCAGTTTATTGATGTCTTTCTTTAAAATGTGGTGCCCAAAACTGGACACAGTATTCCAGATGAGGTCTGACCAAAGAGGAGTAGAGGGCAATAATGACTTGACGTGATCTAGACTGTATGCTTCTGTTAATACATCCCAGAATTGTATTTGCCTTTTTTTCTGCTGCATCACACTGTTGACTCATGTTCAGTCTGTGATCTATTAGTAAACCCAAGTCTTTTTCACATGTGTTGTTGCTTAGCCCTATTCCTATTCCTCACATTCTGTATATGCTTTTTTCATTTTTATTGCCCAGATGAAGTACTTTGCATTTTTACCTGTTAAAAACCATTCTGTTAGATGCTGCCCACTGCTCCAGTTTATATCTTTGTAATCCTCTCTCTCTCTTCTCTAATATTAGCTATCCCTCCTAGCTTTGTGTCATCAGCAAATTTAATCAGTTTACCCTCAATTCCTTCATCTAAATCATTGATAAAGATGTTGAACAATACAGAGCCCAGGACAGAGCCCTGTGGTACTCCACTTGAGACATTCTTCCAACTGGATGTGCAGCCATTTACGACTACTCTTTGGGTCCGATCACTAAGCCAGTTATGAATCCACCTAACAGTTGCCTTGTCCATTCCACACTTAGTCATTTTTTCAATAAGGATTGTGCGAGATACTTTGTCAAATGCTTTGCTGAAATCAATATATACTATATCTACAGCATTTCCCTGATCCACCCAGTCAGTGATTCTGTCATAGAAGGAAATTAAGTTAGTCTGACATGTCTTATTAGTTACAAACTCATGCTGACTCTGTTTAATCACTTCATTCTTATCCAGGTACTTACATACATGATGCTTAATAATATGTTCAAAGATCTTTCCTGGTATAGAAGTCAGACTCACCGGCCTATAGTTCCCTGGGTCCACCTTCTTCCCCTTTTTGAAGATAGAACAACATTTGCTCTTCTCCAGTCTTCAGGGACTTCTCCTGTTCTCCAAGAATTTGCAAAGATTATAGACAGTGGTTCAAAAATTTCTTCTGCTATCTCCTTCAGTACTCGGGGGAGTAATTCATCTGGACCTGGAAACTTGAATTTATTTAGGTTAGCTAAGTGTTTCCTCACTATCTTTCTATTTATAGATATCCTGGATTCTCCTATTTCTTTAATAGGACAGTGAAGATCAGTTGATGTTACATTTCCTTTCTAAGATAAAACAGATGCAAAATAGGAATTTAAAAGTTCGGCCTTCTCAACATCCTTTCTTAGCATTTCATCATTTTCATCCTGCAAAAATCCTATAGCATCTTTGACTTTTCTTTTACTTTTCACATATCCCCAAAATCCTTTTTTATTGCTTTTGACATCTCTTGCAAGCCTTAATTCATTGTCAGCTTTAGCCAATCTGATTTGTGCCCTGCAGGCTTTGCAAACAGCATTATATTGTTCTTTAGATATGCCTCCCTCTTTCCATTTGATAAACATTTCATACTTCCTTTTTAGCATGTGTTTAAGTTCTGTGTTCATTGATCCTGGTTTCCTTAAATGCTTCCCATTCTTCCCTCTTTTTGAAATTGTTAATGATTATGCTTTGAGAATCTAATTTTTCAAGATTTTCCATCCTTCCTAGACATTTTTGTCCTTAAGGATATCAAGCCATTGGATC
Organism: Oophaga sylvatica; assembly: GCA_033576555.1. Taxonomy (NCBI): domain Eukaryota; kingdom Metazoa; phylum Chordata; class Amphibia; order Anura; family Dendrobatidae; genus Oophaga; species Oophaga sylvatica. The sequence goes on from JARQOD010000001.1 coordinate 937,118,823, forward strand.
CCTCCGATTCTATTTCTGAGTCTCTTAAAATCTGCCTTTCTGAAATCTAACCTTGACATCTGAGTCTTCACAGGTCTTCCTCCTCTAGTTATCCAAAATTCTAAAATAGCATAGTTGCTACCTCCTAGGGTCCCAGCCACTCTTACCTCCTCAACCATTTCCTCCCTGTTTATAAGGATTAGATCCAAGGTAGCAGATCCCCTTGTTTTCTCCCCCTACCTTTTGGAAGATAAAGTTGTCAGCAAGATAGGATAAGAATTTGCTTGACCTGTTAGTTTTGCCTGAGAGAGATTCCCAACAAATGTCTGGATAGTTGAAATCTCCCATGACCACTATGTCATATTTTTTGGAAAACTTGGCCATTTGATGCATAAAGAGTTCATCCATATCTTCAGCTTGCACAGGCGGCCTGTAGTAAATGCCTACAGTAGTGTCCTTTCCATTGTTCTCTCCTTGTATTCTTACCCAGTTTCCACAGAACTCCCAGTCTCTGAAGCGTCAATCTCTGTGCAGATATACGCTTTTCTAACATACAATGTGACACCTCCTCGTCGTTTATTAAGTCTGTTTCTTGCAAATAAGTTGTATCCTTCTAGCTTTGTATTCCAATCATGTGTATCGTCCCACCAAGTCTCAGTGATTCGAATGACATCATATTTCTTTTCCTGCGTTAGTAGTTCCAATTCTCCTTGTTTGTTGCCCATGCTTTGTGCGTTTGTATAGAAACATTTTAGTTTGTGATTGGCTCTTTCTCCAATTTTTTTATTGTTTACATTTTTTTTACTTTGTTCTTCCTTTCCACTTCTAATAGCAGAGTTCTCAATAGTATTTGTCAGGTGTTTGGCTTTTTCTGGCATTTTTCTTCCCTTCCCACATTATTCTAGTTGAAGCAGAATGAGGACTTCACTCCCCAGCTCTTCTGAGTTTCGCCACCCACTGCCGACCTATACTCGTTAATTGAGAGTTCACTCTTTTCTCACTGACCGGTCTCCGCTGGGCCCACACCTGCGCAGTGATCTCCTGAAGATGTTGCAATATCCTCAGAAGCTTACTGAACATACTCTGCCTTCTCTGATAAATCTAAAGTGTGCAAAAATGGCGCACATTTTAGATTCTTTTAAAAAGTTTGTTGCACTCCCACATGCTGAAACATACTTCCAAGTTTTTTTGGTTTCTTCTGAGACTTAACCCTGATGAAGATCTATGCGAAACACACGTAGAGTTCAGTGGGTGAGCCATGTGCAGATATTGGGGGGGCATTTGCCTGTTGGAACATGGTCATGGTTTAGGACAGCTGTTTCTATTTCAGGGGAATTTTTTCCTATCTCCTATCTAGAGCTTGAATATTCGTATTCTATATTTTGGGTATTTTTGACCCTATAATATACTAAACTTATTTAAATTGTATTCTGTTTATTTAAAATTGTAACCAACACCAATAGAGACTAGCTCTAAATCATAATTCATATACTGGATATTCACTCACACAGTCATATAACCTCCTCAAACTTAGTGAATAAACCAGACTAATAAAAAATAATATTAAATATATTTTTTATTGATAATATTGAAAATATAAATGACATAAAAAAGGGGAACAAGATGACAAAATATGAAAAACCACAGCACAAATATTGTATAGGGTACTAGGACATAATTACAACCTCATATTAAAACAACATCACATAATGATGGCCTACAGATAAATACTTAATAAATCTTGCAAACATGCATTATACACTGCTCAAAAAAATAAAGGGAACACTTAAACAACAGAATATAACTCCAAGTAAATCAAACTTCTGTGAAATCAAACTGTCCACTTAGGAAACAATACTGATTGACAATCAATTTCACATGCTGTTGTGCAAATGGAATAGACAGAAGATGGAAATTATTGGCAATTATCAAGACTCACTCAATAAAGGAGTGGTTCTGTAGGTGGGGACCACAGACCACATCTCAGTACCAATGCTTTCTGGCTGATGTTTTGGTCACTTTTGAATGTTGGTTGTGCTTTCACACTCATGGTATCATGAGACGGACTCTGCTCAAGTGGCTCAGGTAGTGCAGCTCATCCAGGATGGCACAACAATGCGAGCTGTGGCAAGAAGGTTTGCTGTGTCTGTCCGCGTAGTGTCCAGAGGCTGGAGGCTCTACCAGGAGACAGTACACCATGAGACGTGGAGGGGCCGTAGGAGGGCAACAACCCAGCAGCAGGACCGCTACCTCCACCTTTGTGCAAGGAGGATCAGGAGGAGCACTGCCAGAGCCCTGCAAAATGACCTCCAGCAGGCCACAAATGTTCATGTGTCTGCACAAACGGTTAGAAACTGACTCCATGAGGATGGTCTGAGTGCCCGACGTCCACAGATAGGGGTTGTGCTCATAGCCCAACACCGTGCAGGGTGCTTGGCATTTGCCACAGAACACCCGGATTGGCAAATTCGCCACTGGCGCCCTGTGCTCTTCACAGATGAAAGCAGGTTCACACTGAGCACATGTGACAGCCGTGACAGAGCCTGGAGACGCAGTGGAGAGCGATCTTCTGCCTGCAACATCCTTCAGCATGATCGGTTTGGCAGTGGGTCAGTAATGGTGTGGGGTGGCATTTCTTTGGTGAGCCGCACAGCCCTTCATGTGCTCGCCAGAGGTAGTCTGACTGCCATTAGGTACCGGGATGAGATCCTCTGACCCCTTGTGAGACCATATGCTGGTGCGGTTGGCCCTGGGTTCCTCCTAATGCAGGACAATGCCAAACCTCATGTGGCTGGAGTGTGTCAGCAGTTCCTGCAAGATAAAGGAATTGAAGCTATGGACTGGCCCACCCGTTCCCCAGACCAGAATCCAATTGAGCACATCTGGGAAATCATGTCTCGCTCCATCCAGCAACGTCACATTGCACCACAGAATGTCCAAGAGTTGGCGAATGCTTTAGTCCAGGTCTGGGAGAATATCACTCAGGAGACCATCCGCCACCTCATCAGGAGCATGACCAGGCATTGTAGGGAGCTCATACAGGCACAGGGAGGTCATACAGGCACGTGGAGGCCACACACGCTACTGAGCATCTTTTTGACTTGTTTAAGGACATTACATTTCACTTTAATTTTGTGGGTGACTCCAAATCCAGGCCTCCATTGGTTAATAAATTTGATTTCCATTGATGATTTTTGTGTGATTTTGTTGTCAGCACATTCAACTTTGTACAGAGCAAAGTATTCACTGAGAATATTTCATTCATTTAGATCTAGGATGTGTTATTCGAGTGTTCCCTTTATTTTTTTGAGCAGTGTATGAATGGAAAGGCAAAAGCGAGTATATACTCTTTGAGAAAGCCACAAGGCGAAACGTGCGTTGGAGTCACAGGAGCCATGGGGTACAGACTATTGGTATATATATATTTTTATGTATTCTTTCTATTTCCCTTTTGCCTTTCTATTCATATAATGCATGTTTGCAAGATTTATTAAGAATTTATGTATAGGCCATCGTTATGGGATTTTGTTTTAATATGAGGTTGTTGTAATTATGTAGTAGTACTCTATACAATATTTGTGCTGTGGTTTTGCACATTTTGTCATCTTGTTCCCCATTTTTTTTTCTGTCATTTATATTTTACATATTATCAATAAAAATTATATATTTTTTATTAGTCTGGTTTATTCACTAAGTTTCAGTAGGTTATATTATTTAAAATTGTGCTATATGGTGGCTTTGCACCATCAGACCTGCATGGCTACCTTTGTGTGTGTAAATGTTATATTTTTAGTTTATTTTAATGAATCATTTTATGAATAAAGCTGTGTGTCTATATATACTGTATATACTGTATATATATTTTTTTTCATGATTTTCTTGCACATTATTGCTTACTGATGAACGTACTTTGGATACATAGTTGCAATAAGGGTAGGTTCACACGACCATATAAAAAATCGTTCAGCGTTTCAGCTAGAAAAATGGGACGATTTTTTTTTCTTGTCATTTGTGTACAATCTTTTTTTTTTTTTTTTACACCAGCAGCTATTAATCATTTACTCAACCATTTACAGTTTCCTATGTTACAGAATTGTAATGCATCCATAAAAGTTGCATGCTATACTGTGGCTCTGTATCTCAACTGATTATTTTCTCGCAACAATAGACTTGAATGGGAAAGTCCAATCCAATTTTTGGAGGAAATTTGTGCATGGTGCAATTTTTTTCAAATGCAGATTCAGTCAGTAAAAAAAATTGTTCATCTGCACTCCCCATTATATAACACTGATTTGAGTGCAATACAATTTACATTTTTTTTGTCACATAGCACTCCGACCGAAAATACGGTCATGTGCACGAGCCCTTACGTTTTGGTTTATACATTTTTTGGTGTGCTGTATGAAATACAGAAATAAGTTTGTTGACTTCTTTTACAGTAGACACAGGGCTCAGTTTCTTTCCAGCCACGCTCCATTCTGATGGGTCATTTCAGCAACCCCTCGTTTTAGGATTGGTGATGATCCGACCATTGAATAGGTGATTGTCGCCGTCAAATACCGTCAGTTTAAGTTTTGAGGAATTTCCAGCTTGATATTCTGGATTCCTGATTACATCACATGCAGCTATAATAATAAAAGAGAAAAAAAAAAGGTCCATCATAGCATAATTCCTAGCTTACCTGTCCTCAGTAATGGCTGAAAGGAATCCACCTGTATGATAACTGCTGTTATTATATAAAAAGAGGTGAGCTTACCATCTTAGAAGTCTGGAAGCTACACTATGCATGGTATATACTAGAACTCATATGGTTCACGATTTCTGATTAATATAATCTTATTGGTTGGACTCCCACTGATCACAGATAACTTAAAGGGAGTCCGACACTCCCAAAATGCATTTTAGATGCACTATACAGTGTTTTAGCCTCGATATAAAACCATACTATTACTGTATCTGTTACTGGTAGAGTGCCTGAGAAAATGACTCAATTTGTATGCAAATGAGGAGCCTTTGGTGCACCCTTGGCGTTGCCAAGAGTTCAGTGGAGCATTATGCCTCCCCATCTGCATATTGGGAGCCATCCCCCGCTTCTGATTGAAGTGCTTGCTTCCTAGTGCACTAATACTGCCTGTGCCACAGTGGCTGGGCGCGTTCTCCTTGTTGTCTTTCTGCTGATACCATTTGCTACTCTAAGGCCACATTCACACGTTCAGTATTTAGTCAGTATTTGCAAACCGAAACCAAAACTAGGTGAAAAATGTAGAACGTATGACCATGGCCTAATACGCACTGAAGAATAGTGAATGGCTTCAGAAGAGAGGGCGGAGAGCAAATACGTGTGACCCATGAGTTTACTCCATCACCGAATAGGTGATTATCCCCACTGCTACCAATGAGAAGTATGCAATTGAGGAAGCAAAACAGTTCACCAAACTCTTGGTAATACCAAGGGTGCACCAAAGGCCCCATGTATGCATAAAATTTGAAGTTATTTTCACAAGCAATGTACCAGTAACAGGAACACTGCTACTATGGTTTCTATAGGGGCAAAGTCCCCTCCATACTGTATAGCCAATTTAAAATTTAAATCACATTTTGAGGCTGACAGACTACCTTTTTTAGAGGTTTTCCAGTATTTTAAGTAAAACTGCTCACAGAACGAAATGGTATGAAAAACAAAGTAATCCATACTCACTCCTTAATCACCCATTGGCTTCATTACTGACACTCCGGTGCTCCTTGTCAGTCTCTGCTTATTTCCTCCAGCTTTATAACTTGGAACTTGCAAACTTTTCTGCCAAATATGTGGCGCCCTGAGGGTTCAGTCGCCACAGAGATGCTGCATCGCACCCAGCGGTGTGACACCTGACTCTCAGGTAAGGAGGAAGCACCCCATTGACTCCCACCACCTGCATCCAACATACACTATGCTGGCTGAGCACAGGCAAACCCTTCGGGAGGATGGTCTGACTCGGGCTGGTTAGAACAGGGTGTAGCTAGTGTTGGGTGGAGCTTATGCAGTATTAGGCTGCGTGTTAGAGTAGAGAGTGCATTTTGAGCCAGGCAGTCAGTGTGTGGGTACTGGACTGACCTGCTGCTCCTCTGAGTCCATCTCAGGGAGCCTTGCTGAGGAGAGCGAAAGGGTCCAGGGCGAGACAGCAATTGAGGCTGTGCCCCATCCTGAAGCAGGAGGACCAGGCGAACATCAGGGAACGGTCCCTAGACTAGTGGGAAAGTTCAGCTCCGCTAGTAACACCGCGAACAGTGGATCTCTTCACGGGACCACTAGCCACCATAATCTCACTGGGAGGAAGCTTAGGGGTCAAGTACGTTCAGAACCTTCGTGCTGGGTGGCGTAGTTAACCACTGGTCTGGTCTGGTAACTGAAAGGACCCAATACTACCTCGTCCGAGGGCTCTGTGGTGGCGGATGCATGGAAGTCGGGAGTGTAGCACCTATAGAAGAAGCCAGAAAGGAACATATCAAAAGGGAGTCTTTGGAAGTGCGACTAACTTACCTGAGGGTTGCTGGACCACTCTCTTGGAGGATACAGCGCGCGGCTGGAATCTGTATGGCGCTTAACAGACTGTGAGTAAAAACCCTGAAACTGCAATAGAACTGTTTCCTGATTATTCCAGCGACGCACACTCCCCTCTGCTACATCCCTCCTGCACCATTACTACATCTTTCATCTATCTGCCCTGGAAGGACTCCGTCTCACCTGTGGGAGACTTAACAACTAGCTGCACAACACCATCCCTTCCAGAGGACCTGCACAGCAGCGCTGGTCACCCTGACCAGGTACTACAGGTGGCGTCACGACAAACTACACGAACACTAATCCCCTGTAAATACTCCCCCATTTTTGGTGAGCGCCCAGGGCCACGGACCGAGACGTGGCTGCCCGTGACATCCCCCATAGAAGTCGACGGGCTCGGTGCCGGGTACCCCATGGCCCTGGCGGGGCGGCTCAAATGCATCGCTAGGAACATTCAAGGCCTTTACTATCTTTTTGTATTATTTTCCTTGTTTGTGCAGGGTAATGATCCACAGGATAGTTTCTAAATGTATGATCACTTGGGATTTAACTTGGACCCCTACGATTGCCAAAACCTTTTTTCCAAAGTCAACTGTGAGAATGGAGTGTCAGTGAGCAAGTGTAAGATGCCCAAGCGAGGTAGTCATGGGTGAGATTCTGTTCCATTTGCTTTGGCATCCTACAGACATGTCGAGTTCCAGTCCCGGTGTGCTGCTGTGTGTGAGGTGCATCACACTTTAGGGCTGCAGGCCTCTTCTTCTGAGTCCAGGAATCTTTCTTCTGGAACCAGGGCAGCAATTAATCCAGGAGACACGAGGTTCATAAAAACAACCAAACTTTTTCTTGGTGAATATCAGTATTTACAGGCAGATATAGAGGATCAGGTCCAACAGGTTGTCATCTTTCCCACATGTAACTTCAGCCCTGGTCCTTGGCATAGGTAGAATGTCCCTCTCACTGGCTTCCCTAGCCCTAGGGAGTCTTCTCCACCACTAGCAGTATATTCTGATTGCCATACCTTCTGCCCCATGTAGTCTGAGTCCATCTTCCCCTGTAGCTTCACAGGTTCGCCCCAGGTCCCCAACATCCATCTCGAGGTTGCCTCAGGCCATTAGACGGAATCACATGGAAGGATATACAAGGGCTTCATGGACCTACTACCAACTCTCAGTTCCCCCTCCCAAACTCGGCCAGCCATTACAGTTAACCCTGTCTCAGCTAACTGCAGCCCCAGTGGGTATCATCCTTACATAACATACATGAACATCAAATGCATTTAACCCTTGGCATTTCAGGGAGCAATCCACTAGCCACCACCACTGCTACACAAGTGCAACTTTTGCTCCATTCATTGTCTATAGAAGTGGTTGTCACATGTGCTCACTATTGCCCCATTGATACAAGGACTTTAGATTACCTGTCCTCATGATCGAAGAAATTCTCATGAGAAGAGGTAATAAATGTGGTTTACAGGGCAAGCCCTTTAAAGGGAATCTGTCAACCCATTTTGGCTATATCAGATAAAGATATGACTGAATAGTGCGTCCCATAAGTAACCTATCGGTATGTATCATATATCCTGATACCCCCATTTTGATGCCAAAATACATTTGTAAACTTCGTATTTTGGTATGCTAATCAGGGCTGTCCGGTCCGGAGGGTGGCGGTTTCTCTCTTCTTCCCCCCCCCGCTCCTCGGCATCTCTTGCGTATGGCCGTCCGTGAATCGCACAGACGGCGTTCGGCTTCCCACGATTGCGCTTTTCAAATTTCCCCCGCACATGTGCAGCGTGCTTTGCCCAACAGTGGGCAAAGCATAAAGTCATTACAGCGCATGCACAACTATTGTCCTTCACTTTCCTTGCCACGGAAGTCGTCCAAGGCAAGCAGTCATTTTCTGGGCAAGGAAAGAGTTGCGCATGCACTGTAATGATTTTATGCTTTGTCCACTGTTGGGCAAAGCACACTGCGCATGCGCGGGGGGAATTTGAAAAGCGCAATCATGGGAAGCCGAACGCCGTCTGTGTGATTCACAGACGGCCATATGCAAGAGATGCCGAGGAGCGGAGGGGGAGAAGAGAGAAAACGCCGCCCTCCGGACCCGACCGCCCTGATTAGCATACCAAAATACAAAGTTTACAAAGGTATTTTGACATCAAAACGGGGGTATCAGTATATGTGATACATACCGATAGGTTACCTATGGGACGCACTATTCAGTCATATCTTTATCTGATATAGCCAAAATGGGGTGACAGATTCCCTTTAAAGGAGTTCTCCAGGCTTCATGTTAAAGTATGCAATCATTCTATGTGAATCCTCACAGGGCGTTACCAGCATTCTCCAGTGCAAGTTCCGGACTGGTCAGGAGTGTGACGACAAGTAAGCAATCTGCCATCTAGACATGTGCAGCCTCACTCAATTCATGGCTACTCTGAATGTGGCCGGAAGTATGCAAATCACATACTTGCGGTCACATAAGCGCCTGCTACTGGTGCCAGCAGCAGAGAATCCTGACAACGAGCACTGTGAGGTCACAAAATGACTGCAGACTTGAGCCCAAAGCTTGGACAACCCCTTTAAGTAACTCAAGAGCAGCACACAGTTTAAAAAAAAACAAAAAAACTAAATGTTTACAAAGACATACAATGCAGAGGCACATGAAACTCCAGTATGTACAGCAATTAGACAATGAGGTTTTGTGTTTCTTTTTTTTAAATTTTTATATTGTATTTCTCTTTAGAAATGGGCCGCATCTGTCACACCCACTAATGAGTCTGTTTCAATGGTCCTGTAAATGCTGCATAGCAGCCAGCTCCAGCTCATACACAGGCAACTACAACAGTGGAAAAAAAAAGCCTAGAATTTGCTTAAATTGTCTATTTTATTTCTGTGCATGTGAATAATAATGTGAAAAATGACAAAGCTTTCCTCATTGTCTCACGCTGCTGTCCTGATTGGTTATGGTTTGCTGCAGAAGATTACTATCCGTAAGCTGCTAATTACAGACAATATTAGCAACATCTAACTGCTCGCTCCCCAGTCATCTCTCCTACCCATTACAAATGGTCAAGGGTCGCATCACTAAAAATGCAAATCTTTCTATTGCTGGGACCCTATACTCCCACATCGTGACCGCTCTTTCTATGTTGTTGATCAACTAATGGTGCAAACGGATTTTTTGTTCATTATTTGTATCATTTTCGAAATAATGGCTTTAAATTGCATACAAAAGCTACAGAATTAAAGAGAATTTGTCACAGTGGACGGCCTTTGCTGCATATGAAAGTAATCTTGGAGCTTTGACTGTAAACTTTGGTCTAGTTTTTCTTGTAGGCCTAATTCACAAATCAAATCCTATATGGAAAAGAAATACGAATGGTAACCAAAAAAAAAAAAAAATGAATATCAACCATCAATAGTAAACCCACAAGAAATATTCATCACAACTAATATATAGTATAAAAAATGCTTTATTAATATAAAAAAGGCATAATGACATCAATTATCAACAACATAAAATAAAAATATATATTTACTAGCTTTGCCCGTGCTAAATTTTCGCACATTGGTCGTTGGGGACGCAGACAATTTCAGAAAAAGTAAGCTGGTTGAATATAAATGTATTTCATGAGATGATGAACACAGACAGGTATTTATATATATATATATATATATATATAGATTGGTAATACAATAAATTGGTTTGATAAGTATAGGCCAAAAAATGTCTTCCGGTTGAGGTGCCACCTGCAGGTCATTGTGTCTTTCTGCAGGTTTATGAAAATAAATGTTTAAACTGCATTTAGTGATAAAATTGTGAATGTGTGGTTTGTTTAGCTCTTTTCTTGCTGAAGGGGGCAAGTTTACCTTTCAAATGGTGTATCATTTGTGTGTGTGGGGCGAAGTAATCACCGAAAAAGCAGTGCATGTTTACAAATGTGTTTGCATATGTGACTCACCTGCAGTGAAGTGTGCAATCCTCCAATGTGCCTGAAATAGGCTGGGCAAGCACTTGAGCAAGCTGGAAAGACCCCAAGGCAAATGTTTGGATTTTTTTGTGATGTCTGTAAGCAGCTTTGTGGTAGTGTGCTTTGGGGTAGTGTGCTGCCACCTGCAGGTAATTTAACCTTTCAAATGGTGTATCATTTGTTGTGTGGGTGGAGTATGAACGGAGCAAGTGTGCAATTCAATAGACAGTGCATGTTTACAAATGTGTTTGCATATGTGACTCACCTGCAGTGAAGTGTGCAATCCTCCAATTTGGCTAAAATAGGCTGTGCAAGCAGTTCAGCAAGCTGGAAAGCACCCAAGGCAAATGTTTGGCTTTGTTTGTGAAGTCCGTAAGCAGCTTTGTGGTAGTTTGCTCTGGGGTACTGTGGTGCCACCTGTAGGTCATTTTTCTTTACTGCAGGTTTATGAAAATTAATGTTTAAACTGTATTTTGTGATCAAATCATGGATGTGTGGTTTGTTTGGCTATTTTCTTGCTGAAGGGGACAAGTTTACCTTTCAAATGGTGCATCATTTGTGTGTGTGGGTGCAGTATGAACGGAGATACAAAGTAATCACCGAAAAACAGCATTTAGAGAAAATAGAACAGATTAAAAATTATTAAAATCAATAAGAGAATTTGTATGTGCAGGGCAGGGTGCGCCAAACTAATTAGTAAAAATAGTGCAAAAAATACATACACGTAAATAGGTTATTCAGAGGCTGAGTAATGAACATGAAATAAATAACAGATTAGAAATATATAATAATAATAATAATAAGATGAAAACCAGTGAATCAATACTATATAATCCGTAAAAGTAAATTTCATGTCAAATACATATAATTTAAAGTGCAGTGCTCAGAATCAAAATCTGATAATATAAGGCTGAACAAATATAATTTATATACACCAATATATAAAAAATAATATTAAATTTATCAATTAAATTTCATAAAAAATAATAAAAATTAATAATGAGGTGCACAAAATCACCAAACCCCTATGAAAACAATCAGATAATCATTTAAATACCACCACATAAATGAGATTGAAGTGTAAACCGCTGATGTGATTTATTACTGCATAATAGCCACCATAGATACCAACCAGCTAAAGCGCACCTCTGACCCCGCACACACCAGTGCGCTTTAACTGGTTGGTATTTATGGTGGCTATTATGCAGTAATATATCACATCAGCGGTTTACACTTAAATCTCATTTATGAGGCGGTTTATATAAATTATATTTGTTCACCCTTATATTATCAGATTTTGATTCTGAGCACTGCACTTTAAATTATATGTATTTGTTATTATTATTATTATAGATTTTTAATCTGTTATTTATTTCATGTTAATTACTCAGCCTCTGATTGAATAACCTATTTACATGTATACATTTTTTGCACTATCTTTACTAATTAGTTTGCACACCCTGCCCTGCACATACAAATTGTCTTATTGATTTTAATCATTTTTTAATAAATATATATTTTTATTTTATGTTGTTGCTAATTGGTGTCATTATGCCTTTTTATATTAATAAAGCATTTTTTGTACTAATTCACAAAAGAGTTTTTTTGTTCCTGTATACAAGAAAAATAAAAACTGATTTTTATTGGTATGTTTATATTTCCTGATGTTTTTGGTCCATATGTCCATTTTAACGTGTCCGTTTTTCTCTTTTAAGAAAAAAAAAACCTGAAGGACTCCATAGCTTCTACTAAAAAGAAAATCAGACAGCATAAGGGTGCACCTTGGATGGCACCCATGCTCTGTCCAGTTTTGGGGGGACCTATTTATTTGAATGTTCAAGTTTAATCCACAAATTAAACAAAGATCAAAATAGTACATGCTTATGTTTTTTTGCTAGCTGATAACGTGTGATTGGGTCCTAAGGGTAGGTGTTCAGTGTTTTTAGAGGATTTTTTCTTTTGGAGTTGATCTCCAAAATTCCGCTCAAAGTCTATGTGCACATGACACCTTTAATCCAATGGTGGAGCCGCCGGAACATTAATTCACAAAGACGCTTCAATAAATGGCTGGCAAGTTGCAACATTTTACCTGAAGAGGCTTCTCTGGCGCTCTAGATTGTGGTTTCTGCAGCGGCTGCCGGCGTCTTCTGAGCAGAAGTCCGCTGAAGAATGAACACCGCTTTTAACTGTTTCAGGTTTTCTGAACCCTGAAGTGGTTAAAAGAAGTGACAAACGACTGTACAAGTGCACATCAAAGTAGTTTTGACATTGATGTGCGTTATGTTCATTTATTTTATGTTCTGCTTCCAAAATTCTTGGAAAATTCTTCCAATTCAACGGGAAATCCACTTGGATGTTCATATGAAGAGGTTTTTTAGCATTTTTATTTCCTGAAGTAGTTTTCAAAATTGCTTGGTGGAAAAAAGAACGTTCATGTCCCTTCTTTAAAACATGGTTATATAATAACGTTATAGCACAACCAGAATAGGAGGGTGCTCGAGTAGGGTCCTAATCCCATATAATATATAGTAAGAAAAGCTCGGCACACCAACGGATATATTGCTATCCAAAGTGAAATTTATTAACAAGTAGTACATACACCACCAACGTTTCGGTCTGTGCTCAGACCTTCATGAAGGTACTATTAACAGAAAAATAACAGAATATAAAAAACAAAAAAACGTATATTGCATGAGCAATTGGAAAATATTTGTTTAAAATAAAGTATATACATGTAGGTAAGTGTGCTCTGTAGGTAAATAATAGTTTATACTAAGTAAGCGGAAGTGACATGTCTCCAGACATCTAACTTGCATATTCTGTTCAATATAATGACAGCATAAATGACACCCATAAACCAAACAAAAAGGAAAACGTACCTATATATGTACTGTCACTTCATACACAGATACCTATTTGTAGGTTAGCTCCTAATAGAATAGTAAGGAATGTGCCCATAAGTGGTGAGCGACAGACGTGCAGGTGACCATAGTAAACATACTCAGTACATACCCCATATGTTCAAGCTGATTTCTTAAATAAGATATTCTGTGGGGTGAGGGGGAATCATAGTTTCAGCGTCTCAGATGGCGGTATAGGATTGGTGTCAGTGTCAAAGGAGTGTCAGGTAGTCTTACCGGTGGTTGCCTGGAGCACAGTCCCTGGGCGCCGGACGCGGTATCCGCCGCTTGTCCTGTGTGCTGCCATGAGGGCCCCGTGTCCAGCGTTATATAGAGGACCAAGATGGCGTCTGAAACCGGAAGACACCTTCCGGAAGTGACGTGGGTGTATGTGAGCCTCTTATGAGGTGGACCAAGATGGCGTCTGAAACCGGAAGTCGCTAACCGGAAGTGACCTATTTGTTATGGTAACGGTCACCTTATAGTTCAGAGACATAGAAAAAAGAAACGATTGCATTCCACTGGTGCCTGTGCTTTTCATTGTGAGTCACAAACGAGCTGTGGGTAATACTCGGTATTGCTGTGCATATAGGTGAAGTGATAGCGCTTAGATAGACAGCGGTGAGCTATATTATAGCCGATGTGGGTGACACAATTCCAAAATAAATATGCTCAATATTGGCGATTCTGTAAGAGAAGAAAATAGTGTCAATGATATTTTCCTAGGTTTTGGCTTAAAATTATATTAGAAAACATGCATATGGGTAAAATATTAGGCATCTTAGAATTGGTTACCTGTGACTAGGACAAATGATGAGACACACAAATCCATTCTGTTGTACAGTAAGGCAATCTACCCACGTATACGTATTATGTATATATACATATGAACATCAAATTGTCATATAAAACACAAAGAGAGATTAACTAGCCAGAAATGTGTGACATTATTTTATGTGAGGAATGACTGAATGTCGTAGTCCCTATTTAGGCCCTTAGGGCTCAGAGTTTGTAACTCATGTATCCAGAAGGCCTCTCGGTTTTTGAGGACTCTTATTCTGTCACCCCCTCTACGTAGTGGCTTAATCTCCTCTATCACTTGGTATTTCAGTTGTGCTATTGTGTGATTACAGGTGACGAAATGTTGTGGGATCGGGAGAAATAGGTTTTTGCATCTGATGGTCGATTTATGCTTTGAGACCCGGTCTTTTATGGGCTGAGTGGTCTCACCCACATAGAGCAACCCACATGGGCACTTGATGAGATATATCACAAATGATGTGTTGCACGTGTAATAACCATTTGATATTATATCTCTTCCCTGTGTGTGGGTGATAGAAATAATTCCCCTTCTGAACGTTATTACATTGAGTGCAATGTAAACAGGGGAAAGTTCCAAATCTTGGGTTGCTCAGAAATCGTTGTGTTGAAGGGGTCTGTGATGAACCCACATCTGCTCGCACCAATGTGTCTCTAAAGTTGCGCGGTCGTCTGAAACAGGGGAGAAACGGTTCCTTAAATTCGTTTATATTCGGATGTGCCGTACTTAATAAGTGCCAGTATCGGCGTATGCTCCTGTGTATTCTGTATGCTAGGGGATGATAGTCGTGTACGAACACTATCCGTTTATCTGGATTACGTCGGGCAGGAGAGGTATTAGTAGAAAGATTCAAGGTACGGTCCGGATAACCTCTATCAGAGAATTTTTTCTTCATCTCTTGTAAACGTAGCGTACATGTGTCATTATTGGATACAATCCTCTGGACCCTAAGCATCTGTGTTTTAGGAATGGATGCTTTCATTTTGGTAGGGTGAAAGCTACTATAATGTAACAAGCTGTTACGGTCTGTAGGTTTGACATACAGGTCTGTGGATAGTTTACCCGTGTTGTCTTTAATTACTAGGGTATCGAGGAAGTTAATTTCCTTCTTGCTCGAGGACATGGTAAAGTCCAGGCCTGGCCATGACGTACGTAGTCGTAGAAAGAAGTCATTTAATGTATTTTCGGGTCCCGTCCAGATACAAAAAATATCGTCGATGTATCTCTTCCATACTAGTGCATATGTACGGAAGAGATCATCGAGATACAGAATGCTATCCTCATAGTGAGCCATATAGCTACTCGCATATGGTGGTGCCGCATTAGATCCCATAGCTGTGCCCCTTGTTTGAAAGTAATATTTATCTTCAAAAAGAAAAAAATTCTTAGTTAAGACAATTGACAATAAGTCACAGCAAAGGTTAATTTGTTCTGACTCAAAGTTTGAGTGTGTCAAAAGACGACGTACCGACTGAATACCTTGTTCATGAGGTATGGACATGTACAAGTCCTTCACATCGAAGGTAACTAGGAAAGCCTCTTCTGGAAAGGTGTCAAGATTGTGTATCTTGTCCAGGAATGCACCTGTGTCACGTAAGAAGGAAGGAGTCTGACAAATAATGGGAGTAAGAATCTTCTCCAAGTATTTTGAAATGGGAGACAAGATAGATTCTGTGCTGGCCACTATGGGTCTGCCCGGTGGGTTTTCCAGATTTTTATGAACTTTAGGGAGTATATAGAAGACTGGGGTGACCGGGTGTTGTTTGGTGATATAGTTACACGTTTTTTCATCTATTATACCTAGTTGCAAGTATTTGATGAGTATAGACTGTATCATGGTCTTTATGTTGGATGTGGGATCGCCCAAAAGTGGTTCATAGATGGTTCTATCATTGAGTTGTCTAAGAACTTCAATGGAAGTCTTCAAACAGAGGCTGGATAGACATCTGTCTGGGATGATTTAGAGAATCCTGCTTTGAGCAGGGGGTTGGACCAGATGACCCAGGAGGTCCCTTCCAACTCTACCATTCTATGATTCTATGATTCTATGATTCTAAATAGGAAGACTTATCCATTATCACTATAGCTCCACCCTTGTCTGCTGGTTTTATTATAATCTCCTTATCTTCCTGAAGGTTTCTCAACGCCTGTTGATTTAATGGTGTGAGGTTAGAGGGAAAATGTACATATTTCCTATCAATATCTTGTCTTAAGGGTATGCCACACTAAACAATATCGCTAACGGGATCGCTAAAAAACGTCACTATTTAGCGATCCCGTTAGCGATATTGTTCAGTGCGGCAGCTTCCAGCGACGAGCTTCCTGCTGTGATCTCGCTCGTCGCTGGAATCGCTCTGGACCCTATTTCATCGCTGGCGCTCCCGCTGGGTAAGTATCTAATCGCTGTGTGGCACCTTTTCTTAGCGATTTAGCGGTACTTTTGTACCGCTAAAGTCGTTAAGAAGATCGCTAACGGCGATAGCGTCGTTAACTATATCGCTAAATGTGGCCGCATTCATTTTTCATATTTTTCATATTTCGTGTTTGCAAGCTATAGCGCTACAGTGTGCTACCTTTTTCTCTTGTATGTATATGAGTTGGTGACTCTAGGTTTAGCACCTGTTCACACTGAATCTATGTTTGGATGTGCCGGTCAGTTTTTTGATATGTATTCATTTACCTTCTACCTGAGCACTCCACCTGGTGGTCACAGGCTTTTTAATTACAACAGGTTCATCACCCCTCCACAGAGATGTAGATTTTAGTCTGAAGAGAGGATTCATACGTTCCCATGCAGACAGACTTTTCTAAGCGAGGATAGGCATTAGTTAGGACCTGATATACGAGAAGAGCCTTGACGTGGCTATCAGGCTCACATAATTTGGCCATCTTATGCGCTAAGACTTCTCAATTTTTCATATTTCTAAGGTAATGATGCAATTCATTTTTCATATTTTTCATATTTCGTGTTTGCAAGCTATAGCGCTACAGTGTGCTACCTTTTTCTCTTGTATGTATATGAGTTGGTGACTCTAGGTTTAGCACCTGTTCACACTGAATCTATGTTTGGATGTGCCGGTCAGTTTTTTGATATGTATTCATTTACCTTCTACCTGAGCACTCCACCTGGTGGTCACAGGCTTTTTAATTACAACAGGTTCATCACCCCTCCACAGAGATGTAGATTTTAGTCTGAAGAGAGGATTCATACGTTCCCATGCAGACAGACTTTTCTAAGCGAGAATAGGCATTAGTTAGGACCTGATATACGAGAAGAGCCTTGACGTGGCTATCAGGCTCACATAATTTGGCCATCTTATGCGCTAAGACTTCTCAATTTTTCATATTTCTAAGGTAATGATGCAATTCATTTTTCATATTTTTCATATTTCGTGTTTGCAAGCTATAGCGCTACAGTGTGCTACCTTTTTCTCTTGTATGTATATGAGTTGGTGACTCTAGGTTTAGCACCTGTTCACACTGAATCTATGTTTGGATGTGCCGGTCAGTTTTTTGATATGTATTCATTTACCTTCTACCTGAGCACTCCACCTGGTGGTCACAGGCTTTTTAATTACAACAGGTTCATCACCCCTCCACAGAGATGTAGATTTTAGTCTGAAGAGAGGATTCATACGTTCCCATGCAGACAGACTTTTCTAAGCGAGGATAGGCATTAGTTAGGACCTGATATACGAGAAGAGCCTTGACGTGGCTATCAGGCTCACATAATTTGGCCATCTTATGCGCTAAGACTTCTCAATTTTTCATATTTCTAAGGTAATGATGCAATTCATTTTTCATATTTTTCATATTTCGTGTTTGCAAGCTATAGCGCTACAGTGTGCTACCTTTTTCTCTTGTATGTATATGAGTTGGTGACTCTAGGTTTAGCACCTGTTCACACTGAATCTATGTTTGGATGTGCCGGTCAGTTTTTTGATATGTATTCATTTACCTTCTACCTGAGCACTCCACCTGGTGGTCACAGGCTT
Organism: Oophaga sylvatica; assembly: GCA_033576555.1. NCBI lineage: Eukaryota > Metazoa > Chordata > Amphibia > Anura > Dendrobatidae > Oophaga > Oophaga sylvatica. Next base: position 937,137,028 of record JARQOD010000001.1, read on the forward strand.
TTTAATTACAACAGGTTCATCACCCCTCCACAGAGATGTAGATTTTAGTCTGAAGAGAGGATTCATACGTTCCCAGGCAGACAGACTTTTCTAAGCGAGGATAGGCATTAGTTAGGACCTGATATACGAGAAGAGCCTTGACGTGGCTATCAGGCTCACATAATTTGGCCATCTTATGCGCTAAGACTTCTCAATTTTTAATATTTCTAAGGTAATGATGCAATTCATTTTTCATATTTTTCATATTTCGTGTTTGCAAGCTATAGCGCTACAGTGTGCTACCTTTTTCTCTTGTAGGACAGAAGGATAGTCCCTTCTGTAATAGTTCGTACTCCGCAATACCCAGAGATTTGGATGAGATGTTTATAACCAATGGGTTCGTACCTGGGAGCGGGTCACTCGATTGTAGTCTATGTTGTGTCGTGGATCTCTTTCCCCTCCGTATCTTCTTCCTCGTGTTGTACGTCGTCTTTGGCCTAAAAAACGACCCGATGGACCTTGTTGCTCGTAGTCCGATCCCGAGGTGGAAACGTCCGGGGATGATCTGTAATTTGATCTGTTGGCGAAATTTCCTGAGTTGCCAGAATATCGCCATCTATACACCCTGTTATTCTCGTAGTCGTCTTTGTCCCTTGCGAACTTGTTTCTCTTCCTGGATTCAGTGTCCCGGCGATGTTGATCAATGGCGGAGTTGATTTTTGTTTTAAGGGTGTTCAATTCCTCTGGGGTGGTCGAGGAAGTCAGCTGGCTCTCGATATTGGTGATCTGTTCCTTACTCTTAGTGATTTCCTGATGCAGGTGCTCCAACGTAAGTGTCATAAGATCAAAAGAACACTTGTTGATTATTTGTTCAAAACGTGAGCAAAAATCCTGACTATCGCTAAAGAGTGTGGGGCGCAGTGGTACACGTAGACCCCTGGGAATGCGCTGTACTTTAAGATATTCAGTGAGAGTGGCACTATGCAATTCAAGATTAGTGTAGCGTCTTTATTCCCTCTCCAGGTCTCGTCCCCTTGTCTCTTTAGGTGGGATTCTCAGGAAATCAGTGGGGATGGTGGATAAAGCTAGAATACTGGATGTCTGTTCCGCATTATATGAGAAGGTTTGTGAAGACATAGCCCAAAAATAGGTGTGCTTAAACGTAAAGGATACTTGGTTATATAATAACGTTATAGCACAACCAGAATAGGAGGGTGCTCGAGTAGGGTCCTAATCCCATATAATATATAGTAAGAAAAGCTCGGTGTGCCGAGCTTTTCTTACTATACCTTCTTTAAAACACACGCTGAAGGAAACTTTTAAACCAGGCACTGCCCAATCAAGAGGGTACAAAGAAAGTTCAGGAAATACAACACCTTCAAAAACTATCCAAAAATGGAGTATTTCTTGTAGTGGTTCCACTTGAAAAATTACTGTTCTTTGAACACATCAGACAACTCCATGTGCATATACTTATACACATGCAGCACACATGCCCCTGAATAAAAGGCCCGTCACTGTAACATGGTCCTTAAAGTACCACATGCCTAGTACAATACTGCTGTTTTATAAGGCCTCTTTCACACGTCTGTGTCTCCGGTACGTGTGGTGACAGTTTTCACACGTACCGGAGACACGTACTCACGTAGACCCATTCAACTGAATGGGTCTGTGCACATGTCAGTGTGTTTCCACGGACCGTGTGTCTGTGGGCAAAACACGCAGACATGTCCGTTTTTTGCCGTCACCACGGACAGCAAACGTCCCACACACGGAGAACACATGATGTCCTCCATGTGCACGGACACCCGCCGGGGAAGAAGTGATGCTGTAAGCGCTGTTTCTCGGTGGCAGGTGCTGAACGCGGCTTTCGTCCATTCTTCCCTGCTCTGTCGGTGATCAGCGTGAGCAGGGGAGGATGAATAAATTAATGAAAAAACCCGACATGGGTTCTCCCTATGTTTTTGAACCAACCTGACAAAACTCACAGGTGCCGGCTGCTATTCTCAGGCTGGTAAGGGGCCATGGATATGGGCCTCCCAGCTTAAAAACAGCAGCCCGCAGCTGCCCAGAAAAGACGTATCTATTAGATGCTCCAATTCTGGAGCTTTGCCCGGCTCTTCCCACTTGTCCTATAGCGGTGGCAAGTGGGGTTAATGTTTGTTGGGGTTAATATCACCTTTCTATTGTAAGGTGACATCAAGCCCACGGGTTAGTAATGGAGAGGTGTCAATAACACACCTCTCCATTACTAATCCTATAGTTGGTAAAGGGTTAAATAAACACACAGCCATAATAAAGTATTAATGAAATCAAACACCACACAGTTTTCCAAACTTTATTGTATTGCTATTCAAAGCGATGCCCTTGACCTTCAGTACTAAAAATAAAATAATAAAGCAACAATATACCATAACTGTCGGGCGTTCTGTCCCACGGCGTAATCCATATCTGGGGAATATTCAGATTACAACAGGAGAGGTGCTAAATGCGACCGCCCCGCCTATATACTACTGCTGAATGAATGAGACGCTGCGGCTGCAGGCTCAGTGACTAGCGGTGACGTCACTGAGTCTGTGCTCGCTGCCGGCATGAACTCCTGTAACCTCTGGACCATGGGAAAATGCAAGTGATGAGGTCACTGTGACAGCTTGAACTGCCATGACCTCATCACTTGCATTTTTCCACGGTCCCGAGGTCACAGGAGTTCATGCCGACAGCGAGCACACACTCAGTGACGTAACTGCTAGTCACTGAGCCTGCGGCTGCAGCGTCTTATTCATTCATTCTTCTCTGCTTGCGCTGATTGCCAGCAGAGCAGGGGAGAATGGATGAAATCCACGTTCAGCACCTGCCGCCAGGGAACAGCGCTTACATTAGAACTTCTTCCCCGGTGGCCATCCGTGTGGTACTGATGCGGCACGGTTACCACACATGTGCAGCATGTAGTGCACACCCGGACATGGATATCTCAGGTATCGGTTTTTCCGGTACCGGAAATATACGGACGTGTGAAAGGGGCCTCAGGCAAAAGGGACTTTGGATCCTTTAAAACACCAGGATCCAGACATGATTACTACCTTTGCACTCTCTATAACTTCCTTCAGTGCCGGCTCCAGGTTTTTGTAGGCTCTGGACGAATGTCTCAGTGGGCCCCTTTAACACGTACCACAATTAATGATGCACAGATACGGCGGAGAAATATAGGTATATAACACAGGGCCCAGTCTGCACCCTCATCCTTCTCATATACAGACATGCACACACAAACAGTAGGCAGACATGCGCACACATACACAGTATGCAGATATGCGCACATACAGTATGCAGATATGCACACACGGTAGGCAGACATGCGTGCACACATACACACAGTACGCAGATATGCGCACACATTCAGTAGGCAGACATGCGCGCGCACACACACACACACACAGTATGCAGACATGCGCACACATACAGTAGGCAGACATGCATGCACAATACGCAGAAATGTATACACGGTGCACAGACGTGCACAGACACAGATATGCACACACATACTGTATGCAGACATGTATACATGGTGCGCAGACATACACACACATACAGTACACAGGCATGTATACACGGTTTGCAGATATGCGCACACACAGACATGCACATATACACATGGTGCACATGTATGAACACATACAATATGCAGACATGCACCTAAACAAACATGCACACAGATACGTACATATACATATTTGAAGACAAATTCAGAAAAACACACATAAACAGACATAAATATACATACAATCATACTGTCACACACAGTGTGGAAAGACTAAGTGCAACACGAGGAAAAGAGGGGAAGGAAGCTCAAACGCTAGGGAAAGGGGAGTGGAAACCCCCTAGCAGATCTAATAGTACCCTGCCTCCCCTATCATCCCTATATTGGTTCCACACTAATTGCCGAGCAGGAACTTAAGCCCTGTATATACCTACAGTAGAGCTAGGCCCTGAATATGGAAGGGGTGGAGGAGCAGTAATCAGTCCTCACTGTACACTAAAGAGAAGAAGGAAGACAAACAAGGTGGATGCAACTTAGCTTGAGCAGACTCAGAGAGGTAACACCAAGCATCCTCCAACAACACTAGAGAGGCAAGTAAGCCGCCTGCTTTAGCTTCAAGCCTTCACAAGGGAAAAACGTGAAAACCACAGGCGACTCCCTGAAGCAGACTGAGAGTCTATAAATACCCATGTCCAGCGGTGTCAATTAGAGCCAGAGGGAAGTTGCCACTGGCTCCAAAAGTCAGAAGATTAAAAAGGCATCAGCAATGCCAAATGCAGAAACCTTCTGCTGCTAGATGCAGAGTGACTGTCTGTAGCATCTGACACACCCGTGGCACATACACACTGGCATACATAGATACACACATCATACATGCACATACACATTTGAAATATGAAGCCTTGCTCACCTGCCCCCCACTTGTCGCCCATCCAGCTCATCTGGCATGTGGCTGTGCAGGGCACACTGCTTGATTGCTGTGACTTAAACAGATATGGCCATGCACAGTGCACTGTGCAGCTGTGTCTGCTAGTAATGATGCAGCTGAGCTGGCATTGTGTCTTTAATTTTGCTTGGGTGTCGGTCCGGCCGCGTCATTACTAGCAGAGTGGCCTACCCCTATGCCCCGCTGTAACGACTCCTGGAGTGGACCCCCTAGGCCGTGATACCAACCCACCTTGGCTGAGCTGACCTAGTGAGGACCACCCCCTATATAGGGAGCATCAAGGGCAGACTCAGGGGGATGAAGTACCATGACTGCTGGTACCAGGTGGCCGGCTCGAAGGAGGCTCGAGAGACCGAGTCTAGCAGTGTGAATACGGGGGCACGCTGGGTACAGGGGGGGCGCAGAGCGCGTACTCAAAAGCACGCAGGGTACGAGAGAGTGCAGGGTGGGTACTGGGAAGCACGCAGGGTACAAGAGAGTGCAGAGTGCGTGCTGGGAAGCACGCCTGGGTGCAAGAGAGTGCAAAGCGCGTGTTGTTGTGAATGGGTTTGAGATGAGTTCTGAGCAGAGGCTCCCTCTGGTGGTTACAAGCGGTACTAGTGAAGATTGTGAGGACTGGGAATCAGGTGTTACTGACTGGTCTTATATAAGGGAGTCATTTTCCCATCAGGGTTGCCGGTGATCAATTGTTCTGGTCTGAATCCTTCATTCCAGTTTCCCTTGTAGCCTGCTGTGTCGTGTCTGCATCTCCTGCTACCAGATAAGAATTTTTCTTCTTTTGTGTTGTTGCTATATTTTTGCATTTTGTCCTGCACTTCTTTGGGGGCCTTCTGGGTCCCCCCCGGGGGCTTCTGCCTTCTCAGTTTAGTTCAGCACTGAGTTTTGTTCTTTTGCTTTTTCCAGTTTTTTCAGTGGCTGCTGTTTTGATTTTGTTACACCAGAGAGCTAATTTAGGTGGTAGAGGTCGTGTGATCTCAGGTGATTTTGAAATTAGTAGAGTTGGTGTTTTTCAGGGTTTTCTGGGATTGCAGTAAGTACCCTTCCTGTCCTTTTCTATTTAGATAGTTTGGGCCCCAGCGTTTGCTCATTCTATTTTCTTTCTGTGTCAGTATTTCCTCTTGTCTAACCGCCATTACATGTTTGGGGGCTTTCTATTATCTTTGGGGTTCTGCTCCGGGGCAGATAGCTTTCCTATTTCTATCTTTAGGTGTAGTTAGTTTCTCAGGCTGTGACGAGGCGTCTAGGACCAACGTAGGAACGCTCCACGGCTGCCTCTAGTTGTGGTGGTTAGTCAGGGTACTGCAATCCCATAGATTCCAACTGCTCTGGTGTATTGCCTTTTTTACCTGCACTCCTCAGCTACCGAAACATAACCGAAACATAACAGTATCACCGGCCTAAAAATTGAAAATTGTATGGTACTCACAGAAGGGAAAAAATATTGTGATAGAAAAAAGGTTGTCAGAGTTGTCAGAGATATTTTTCTGTTTGTTGCATTTTTTTTTTTCCCTCTGTATCTCTGGGTGCTGGGGAGGATCTTTTCTCCCAATGGAGTTTGCACAGTTGTCTGGCCGTGTGGATCAGCTTGCCACTGAGGTTCGGAGTATTGCTATCTATCTTGCTGGGTTGCCTGTTGTGGAACCTAGGATCCCCATGCCAGATTTGTTTTTAGGGGATCGAGCTAAGTTTCAGAATTTCAAAAATAATTGTAAATTGTTTTTTGCCTTAAAATCTAAGTCCTCAGGAAACGCAGCGCAGCAGGTTCAAATTATCATCTCTCTCCTGCGCGGCGATCCTCAGGATTGGGCTTTTTCCCCTGATACCTGGGGATCCTGTTTTGAGTGATGTTGATGCGTTTTTTCAGGCTTTGGGGTTATTGTACGATGAGCCTAATGTCACTGATCAAGCTGAAAAAGCCTTGTTGGCATTAAATCAGGGGCTTGATGACGCTGAGTTATACTGTCAGAGATTCCGTAGGTGGGCAGTCCTGACCAAATGGAATGACGACGCTTTGGCGGCCCTTTTCCGGAAGGGTCTGTCGGATAATGTAAAGGATGTTATGGTGGGATTCCCTGTCCCCTCTGGTCTCAATGATTCTATGTCATTAGCGATTCAAATTGACAGACGTTTGCGTGAGCGGAGAAGTATGCGTGGAGTGGTGTTGCCTTGTGAGCCAGCTTCTGAGCCCATGCAGTGTGATGGAGTGGTGTCTGGGGCGCAATAGGTTATGTTTCTACTGTGGTGATGCCTCTCATGCTATTTCAGTCTGCCCTAAGCGGGGAAGACGTTTTGCACGCTCAGTTGTCTTGGGTAGTGTTCAGACTAAGTTTTTATTAACTGTCACTCTGATATGCTCTCTGTCCTCATTTTCTGCTCAGGCTTTCGTTGATTCTGGAGCAGCTATTAACCTGATGGATTATGATTTTGCTAAACGTTGTGGGTTTCCCTTGATACCCCTACAGAAGTCTATTCCCCTACTGGGGATCGATTCTACCCCTTTGGCTGAGAATAAACCCCAGTTTTCTACTCAGGTGATAATGAGGGTTGAACCTGATCACCAGGAGTGCTGCAAATTTTTGGTTCTATATAATCTGCATGACATTATCGTGCTGGGTTTCCCTTGGTTACAGTCTCATAATCCTGTTTTGGATTGGAAATCTGTGTCTGTAACCAGTTGGGGCTGCCAATGTGTTAATACCAACACTCCTGTTTTTTCTGCCTCCCCCCAAGCTCAGGATGTTCCTGACTTTTTGTTTGATTTTTCTGATGTGTTTAGCGAAAGTAAATCTGCATCCTTACCTCCCCATAGGAGCTATGACTGCGCTACTGAATTAGTGCCGGGTAGTAAATTTCCTAAAGGTCGCCTTTTTAACTTGTCTGTACCTGAACATGACGCTATGCGGTCTTATATCAAGGAATCATTGGAGAAGGGTCATATCAGACCATCCTCTTCACCCTTAGGTGCCGGTTTTTTCTTTGTGGCCAAAAAAGATGGTTCATTAAGGCCGTGTATTGATTATCGTCTCTTGAACAATATTACTGTGAAATATCAATACCCGTTACCCTTGATTTCTGACCTGTTTTCCAGGGTGAAAAACGCTACTTGGTTTACCAAGCTTGACCTCAGGGGGGCGTATAACCTTATTCGCATTAAGCATGGGGATGAATGGAAGACGGCATTCAATACCCCTGAAGGGCATTTTGAGTACCTAGTGATGCCCTTTGGGCTCACTAATGCCCCTTCCGTCTTCCAGTCCTTCATGAATGACATTTTCAGGGATTTTGTGGACAAATTTCTGATTGTTTATTTGGATGATATCTTGATTTTTTCTAATGACTGGGACTCTCATGTGAAACATGTTCGGACTGTGTTCCAGATTTTGAGGGATAATGCTCTGTATGTGAAGGGATCAAAGTGTCTTTTTGGCATACAGAAGATCTCATTTCTGGGATTCATTTTGTCCCCATCTGTTATTGAAATGGACCCGGTCAAGGTTCAGGCCATCTGTGATTGGGTCCAACCTACTTCATTAAAGGCTCTTCAGAGATTTTTGGGTTTTGCCAATTTTTATCGTAAATTTATTGGTAATTTCTCGGTTATTGTTAAACCATTAACTGATTTGACCAGAAAGGGTTCTGATGTGGTGAATTGGCCTCCTGAGGCAGTCTCTGCATTTCAGGAACTTAAGCAGAGATTCACTTTTGCTCCTGTTCTACGGCAGCCTGATGTTTCTCTGCCATTTCAGGTGGAGGTTGATGCCTCTGAAATTGGGGCAGGTGCTGTTTTGTCCCAAAAAGATCCAGAGACCTCTAAAAGTAACCCTTGTGCCTTTTTCTCTCGAAAATTTTCTCCTACTGAACGTAATTATGACGTGGGTAATCGGGAGTTATTGGCCATGAAGTGGGCTTTTGAAGAGTGGAGACATTGGCTGGAGGGAGCAAAACATCAGGTGGTGGTCCTTACGGACCATAAGAATCTGGTCTATCTGGAATCTGCCAAGCGACTCAATCCTAGACAGGCCAGGTGGGCCTTGTTTTTCACACGTTTTAATTTTGTGGTTTCCTTTCTTCCTGGCACTAAGAATGTTAAGGCGGATGCCCTCTCGAGGAGTTTCCTTGCGGACTCTCCTGAGTTATCTGATCCTTCTGTTATTTTGAAAGAGGGTGTAGTTCTTTCCGCCATCTCGCCCAATTTGAGACTTGCTCTGGAGGGGTGTCAGGAGGATAGGCCCGAGCGCTGCCCTGTTGGAAAATTGTTTGTCCCGGACCAATGGAAAAAGAGTGTGATGTCTGAGATTCATTGTTCCGCATTGGCTGGGCATCCCGGAATTTTTGGTACCAGAGACTTGGTTAGTCGGTCCTTTTGGTGGCCTACCTTGTCTCGCGATGTCAGGGAATTTGTGCAGTCCTGCGGGACTTGCTCTCGCTCCAAGCCTTGCTCTCGCTCTAGTGGTTTGTTGATGCCATTGCCTGTGCCCAAGAGACCATGGACCCATATCTCTATGGATTTCATTTCCGATCTTCCTGTTTCTCAGAGAATGACCACCATCTGGGTAATTTGTGATAGGTTTTCCAAAATGATACATCTTGTGCCATTACCTAAGTTGCCTTCCTCCTCTGAATTGGTGCCGTTGTTTCTTCAGCACGTGGTTCGTTTACACGGCATTCCTGAGAACATTGTGTCTGACAGAGGAGTCCAGTTTGTTTCCAGATTTTGGAGGACTTTTTGTTCTAAACTGGGTGTTCAATTGTCTTTCTCCTCGGCATTTCATCCTCAGACCAATGGTCAAACTGAGAGAACAAACCAGACATTAGAGACTTATCTAAGATGCTTTGTGTCTGCTGATCAAGATGACTGGGTCTCTTTTTTGCCTTTGGCTGAGTTTGCTCTTAATAATAGGGCTAGCTCTGCCACTTTGATGTCTCCGTTTTTCTGTAATTCTGGTTTTCACCCTCGATTTTCTTCAGGACAGACGGAAGCTTCTGTCTGTCCAGGTGTTGACTCTGTTGTTGAGCGTATGCAACAGATTTGGGACCAGGTAGTGGAGAGGTTGTCCCTCTCTCAGGAGAAGGCCCAGCGGTTTGCTAACCGGCATAGGACTGATGGTCCTCGGTTTAAAGTGGGGGACTTGGTCTGGTTGTCCTCAAAGAATATTCCTATGAGAGTAGCATCTCCTAAATTTAAGCCTAGGTTTATTGGACCTTATAAGATCATGGAGATTATTAATCCTGTTTCTTTTCGTTTGCTTCTTCCAGGGACATTTAAGATCCATAACGTGTTCCACAAGTCCTTGTTGAAGAGGTTTGTTGAGCCAGTGGTTCCTGCTACTGTGCCTCCTGACCCTGTTTTGGTTGAGGGCAATCTGGAGTATGTGGTTGAGAAAATATTGGATTCTCGTTTTTCTAGACGAAGACTCCAGTATTTAGTTAAATGGAGAGGTTATGGTCAGGAAGACAATTCTTGGGTGTTTGCTTCGGACATCCATGCTAGGAGACTTATCCGTGCGTATCATAGAACTCATCCTGACCGACCTGGTTGCTCAAATGAGGGTTCGGTGACCCCTCCTCAAGGGGGGGGGTACTGTTGTGAATGGGTTTGAGATGAGTTCTGAGCAGAGGCTCCCTCTGGTGGTTACAAGCGGTACTAGTGAAGATTGTGAGGACTGGGAATCAGGTGTTACTGACTGGTCTTATATAAGGGAGTCATTTTCCCATCAGGGTTGCCGGTGATCAATTGTTCTGGTCTGAATCCTTCATTCCAGTTTCCCTTGTAGCCTGCTGTGTCGTGTCTGCATCTCCTGCTACCAGATAAGAATTTTTCTTCTTTTGTGTTGTTGCTATATTTTTGCATTTTGTCCTGCACTTCTTTGGGGGCCTTCTGGGTCCCCTCCGGGGGCTTCTGCCTTCTCAGTTTAGTTCAGCCACTGAGTTTTGTTCTTTTGCTTTTTCCAGTTTTTTCAGTGGCTGCTGTTTTGATTTTGTTACACCAGAGAGCTAATTTAGGTGGTAGAGGTCGTGTGATCTCAGGTGATTTTGAAATTAGTAGAGTTGGTGTTTTTCAGGGTTTTCTGGGATTGCAGTAAGTACCCTTCCTGTCCTTTTCTATTTAGATAGTTTGGGCCCCAGCGTTTGCTCATTCTATTTTCTTTCTGTGTCAGTATTTCCTCTTGTCTAACCGCCATTACATGTTTGGGGGCTTTCTATTATCTTTGGGGTTCTGCTCCGGGGCAGATAGCTTTCCTATTTCTATCTTTAGGTGTAGTTAGTTTCTCAGGCTGTGACGAGGCGTCTAGGACCAACGTAGGAACGCTCCACGGCTGCCTCTAGTTGTGGTGGTTAGTCAGGGTACTGCAATCCCATAGATTCCAACTGCTCTGGTGTATTGCCTTTTTTACCTGCACTCCTCAGCTACCGAAACATAACAGCGTGTACTGGGAAGTGCAGAGTGTGTACTGGGAAGAACGCCTGGGTGCAAGAGAGTGCAGAGCGTGTACTGGGAGGCACGCCTGGGTACAAGAGAGTGCAGGGCACGTACTCGGAAGCACGCCGGGTACACGCAGGGACCTGAGTACAAAGAGCGACCATGCAGGAACCTTGCTTGCCTAGCAGTGAAGCAAAGTGATAATCAGGTGACTCCCCTAGCAGGAAGCAGCCTGATATACTAGTGGCTGCTGCAGGTCAGAAAGCACTTCCGGGTCAAGAGCTTCATTTAGAATAAGAGGCCAGAGACGTGCGTGACCGCGGCCTAAGCCGAGGACGGTGCGGGCGCAAGTCACCAGATCCAGAGACAAACAGTGAAACCGGAAGCGAGGACACCAAGCGGCGCGCCCCTCGTCCAGAGACCTGCCAGGATGCTGAAGCGAGGTGAGTCGACGTGGCGTGGCCCGGGGTGTAACAGTACCCCCTTCTTTAAACCCCCTTTTTTAAGGCCAGAAAGAAATTTAGTCAAAATATGGGGTGCTTGGATATTCTCCCAGGGTTCACATGACCTTTCTTCAGGACCATAGCCTTTCCAATCAATTAAGAGTTCTCCCTCTCACCTTCTTCATGGCCAGAATATCCCTCACCTCAAATACATCCCCCATGCCAACAGGCTGGGGTGTATGACCTGGAGAAGGATGAAAGCGGTTAAGCACCACGGGTTTGAGGAGGGACATATGGAAGGAATTGGGAATGCGGAGCGAGGCGGGTAACTTCAACTTGTATGCAACGTCATTAATACGCCTGAGGACCTCAAAAGGGCCAATGTATCGGGGACCTAATTTGTAAGAAGGTATCTTAAGAAGAATAAATTTGGAGGAGAGCCACACCTTGTCACCAGGGAGATAAGGAGAAGAGTCCAGGTGCCTTTTATCTGCATGTTGTTTCATCCTGTCCAGTGCTTTTTCAAGGGCGCTTTTGGTCTCTGGCCTGACCCAGGAGAATTTCCCGGACAGAGAGTCGGCCGCAGGCACTCTCGAGACAGAAGGTAGCGGCAGAGGCACACTGGGATGTTGCCCAAAAACGATGAAGAAAGGAGACTTGGAGGAAGATTCGCTGGTGTGGTTATTGTATGCAAACTCTGCCCACGAAAGTAAACTGACCCAGTCGTTCTGATGAGCATTCAAAAAGGGACGAAGGTAAGATGTAAGAATCTGATTCGTTCGTTCCACCTGCCCGTTGGTCTGGGGATGGTAGGCAGAAGAAAAGTCCAGTGTCACTTTCATAAGCCCACAAAGAGCTCTCCAGAACCGGGAGGTGAATTGAACTCCTCTGTCCGACACGATGTGTAGAGGGAAGCCGTGAATTCTAAAAATGTGATTGATGAAAAGCTTCACCAATTCGGGTGCAGAGGGTAGGCCGGGAAGAGGAACAAAATGGGCCATCTTCGAGAATCGAACCACAACCACCAGGATAACAGTACAACCAGAGGAACGAGGCAGATCAGTGATAAAATCAATAACTATGTGCTGCCATGGCGCCGAAGGTACTGGAAGAGGAAGCAGAAGCCCGGAAGGTGGCTGTCTAGGTACCTTGTTCTTGGCGCAGGATAGACATGAAGCTACAAAGTTTTTGACATCCTGACAAAGAGATGGCCACCAGTAGTAGCGAGACAACAGGGAGAGACTCATGGCCGGCGAGTTTGGATGAATGTCCGCAGTGTAACACTCGTTTTCGATTGCCCTACACAACAAAGGTTCTTCCTGGGGGTGAGGAAGTCAGGTTGACAGGAGCCACGGTAATTACTTTGGTGGGGTCGATGATGTGTGAAGGTTCCTCTTCAGTATCGGCTGACTGGAAAGACCTAGATAAAGCATCGGCTTTGATGTTTTTATCGCCTGGCCGGAAATGGAGTTCAAAGTCAAAATAGGCGAAAAACAATGACTACCTAGCCTAACGGGGATTGAGCCTTTGTGCAGACTGAATGTATGCCAGATTCTTATGGTCAGTGAAGATCTTGAATGGGTGTGCGGCGCCTTCAAGTAAGTATCGCCATTCCTCCAAGGCCAACTTGATGGCTGATAACTCTTTGTCACCAATGGAATAATTTTGTTCTGATGTGGAGAATACTTTGGAAAAGAAGCTGCAGGTGACAAGTTATCCTGAAGAAGACTTCTGCAAGAGAACAGCACCGGTCCAGTTAAAGGATGCGTCTACCTCAAAAGTGAAAGGTTTACTAACCTCCGGACGATGAAGCGCTGGAGCTGTAGCAAAAACTTGCTTCAAGGATAGAAAGGCGTCCTCCACCTCAGAAGACCATGCATTAGGGTTAGCTCCTTTGCGGATAAGAGACGAGATAGGCCGTGTTAATGAGGAGAAATGAGGGATGAACTGCCGATAGTAATTCGCAAAGCCGAGGAATCGTTGGATTGCCTTCACCCCATGGGGCCGTGGCCAGTTGACAGGGCCGGCATCAGCACCCGGCAAGTGCCGGGGCCCTGAGCAGGTGGGGTGCCCACTCGCTGTCAGAGACACCAGCGTACTATGAGGGGCACTGTGCCAGTGCCAGCGCCCACGAGTGGGCCCCTCTGCTTGCTCAGGGCCACAGCACTTGCAATACTTACCTCTCCCTGCTCCACCGCTGTGACGTCTTCCGCGTTTCCTGACAGTGACATTCAGGTCAGAGAGCGCGATAACGTCACGTCTGTGCGCCCTCTGCCTGAACAGTCACAGTGCGGAGAGCTGGAAGATGGCGACGCTGAGGAGTCCAGAGTAGAGCAGTGCCCAGCAAGGAGAGGTATTTCATTTTTTTTAATGTTTGGAGCAATATATCGGGAGCATTATACACTGGAGAATTATATATGGGGCCCATCATACACTTGAGCATCATAGATAGGGCCCATTATACACTGGAGCATTATATATGGGGCACATCATACACTGGAGCATTATAAATGGGGCCATCATACACTGGAGCATCATATACGGGGCCCATTATACACTGGAGCATCATATGGGGCCCATTATATATGGAGAGTTATATAGGCCTATCATACACTGGAGCATCATCCATGGGGCCCATCATATACTGGAGCATCATATGGGGCCCATTATATATGACGCATCATATGGGGCACATTATATATGGAGCATCACATGAAGCCCATTATATATGGAGCATTATATATGGGGACCATTATATTTGGAGCATTATATGGGGTTCATCATACACTGGAGCATCATATATGGGGCCCATCATATACTAGAGCATCATATGGGGTTCATTATTTATGGGGCATCATATAGGGTCCTTTATATATGGAGCATCATATAGAGCCCTTTATATATGGAGCATCATATGGAGCACATATGGGGCCTATTCTGTATGGAGCATTATATGGAGCCCATTCTGTATGGAGCAATATATGGGGCTCATTATTCTGTATGGCGCACTATGTGGTCCCCATAATACTGTATGGAAGACTATACTGTCCTGTTTTTGAGCTAGTGCAGAATTTACAATAGATATCACTCATGTAATGTAAGAAGTGAAGTATTTGGCATTGTACTATACCTATATTTCTCTGCCGTATCGGAGCATCATGAATTGTGGCATGTGTTAAAGGGGCCCACTGAGACTCTTTCGCCCTGGGCCCACGAAAATCTGGAGCCAGCCCTGCCAGTTGAGAATGGCGGACACTTTCGCCAGATCGATGCGTAGACCTGAGTCTGAGATAATGTACCCCAAGAACGATAAGGATGTTTGTTCAAATACACATTTCTCGATCTTGGTGTAGAGGCGATTCTCACTCAAACGTAGGAGTACTTGGCGCACGTTCTTTCTATGAGAAGACAGATCAGGAGAAAACTCGAGGATTTCATCCAGGTACACCACCACGCAGGAGTACAGCATATCCCAGAAAATGTCATTTACGAACTCCTGGAATACCGCTGGAGAGTTGCAGAGGTCGAAGGGCATGACCAAGTATCCGTAGGCCTAAGCTGAGGACGGAGCACACGCGAGTAACCGGATCCAGAGACCGACCGTGAAACCGGAAGCGAGGACACCAAGCGGCGCGCCCCTCATCCAGAGACCTGCCTGGATGCCGAAGCGAGGTGAGTGAGTTGAGGCAGCGCAGTCCGGGGTTTAACACCCAGAACTTTTATGTGGTAATAACTCTGGAATAGTGATGAGCAAGCGTGGTCGTCACTACTTGTTACTCACTCGAGTATCAGTGTGCTCGGGATGTTCGTTACTTGGCGAGAACTCTTTGAATGTCCGAGTGGGAACTTGAGTCCCTGCCACACGTTTTTGGCGCTTTGTAGTCAGCTAATGAACATTTGGGGATTGCCTGACAGTCACTGTAATGCCATAGCCATCTTGGTTGTGGCATTACTGTGACTGGCTGGCCGCATAGGGACATCAGGACTAAATAAGACCCATGACGCTATACTCGGTACACTGTCCCCCTGACACAGGCAGCGTAGCGAGAGGTGCTGGTGAGAAAGGGACAGAATTTTAGCTTCTTATTAGCTAGGGATTCAATCACATTTATATTTCTGTTAAGTACAACAGCCCTTCTTAGGGCTAATTATAATCAATAGTAATACTGCTGTTAGCAGCACTTAAGGAGAGATTGTTCTGAAGGGATCGTGCAGGACAGGATAGGCTAAATGGTATGTCCTTTATGCTGCTGCCTGCAACTCATACCAAAACCCTTTTCAGGGCTAATAATATTCTTTTTGATCTTAATCCTGCAAATTGTTCTGAGCAGTGAAATATTATACACCAGTTTTACTGCAACAGTTGTGCATTAAAAGCACAGCCAGACTTGGTTTGATCTCAATAGCATTGCTATATTGATACTGCAGGATTATATGTCCATCTTAGATGTGCAAATTTGTCTGGCATTGTAATACTGCAATTTTTTTGAGCTGAGAAATTTTAGGCTACAGTTGAGCCTCAAAACACACACAAAAAACTTTGGTTACAAAATAGCATTGTTATATTTATACTACAGTCTTATATGTCCATCTGTAGTGAACAAATTTTGCTGGCATTGTAATACTATCTGCAATGTTTTCTCAACCGAGCTATATCGTACGTAATTTAAATTGTGCAAAGCATGTTGTAAGGGACAGGTAAATGGACGTGATGCTGATGGTGAGTGCAGAGGCTGAGGACATGGGCAAGGTGAAACTGTGCCTGCCGCAGGAGCACAACAAACATACACATGATGTCGATCTAGCTTCCTGTCCCACTTTGTAGGGGGAGATGGAACATCACTCTTGATGCCAAACCAGTGAAAAAAGGTTGTTGGATGGATAGCAGATAATGCTTCCTGTCACTTTGCCAGCACCACCATGTCTACCACATAGTCCAGTCTCAGTAGCCATGATTCTGGATCACATAATCTTCACCATAATCCGCCTTCCTCCCAACATGCCAAGTAGCCTTAGAAAAGTGATCCCATACTTGAACACTCTGAAGAGCTGTTCACATTTCCATTTATAGATTCTGGCCTCTCGCCATGCCCGTTTCAACTGGAACATGAGGAGATCACATGTAACGATGCTCAAATATTTGAGCAGCCACGCTCACAAGAAGGCGACAGTGGGAAAATGCAATTACTGCCGCTAGAGCTGGATGATGATGAGACACAATTGCCAGAAAGTGGTGTTGCTACATCAGGAAATCAGAGGGAGGACCAGGGTTCGGAAGTGGGAGACAAAGTGGTGGAAAATGAAGTCACTGACCCAACCTGGGAAGGTGACATGCAGAGCGAGGACAGCAGTGCACAGAGGGAGAGATCCATAGCATCACAACACACAGGAAGACACAGTGGGGTTGGGGTGGCCAGGGACATAAGGCGGGCAACTGATCCCCAGAGCACCAACAAGGGTGAAGTTGCCAAGCCAAGAGTTAGGTATTCCCGATTCTGGCACTTTTATTCGAAGCCCAAGACAGCACCTAACGAGAGAGGGGATCCGCCCTTCAGGAACAGGAAACCTATAGATACATAAGGGCGGCACCTCTCCCACGCATCAGGTGACTGGTCTACATCTAACGGCATGGATTTTGAGCGGTCACTACTAAAAGATAAGGGGTTTTCTCTAGGTCTGATTAATACCCTTCTTAAGAGCAGAAAGGAAATCACAACAAAAATCTATGCCAGAACCTTGAGAAAATTCTTACAGAACCCGACAGTTATAGTTCGGGATTCAGTCCCGATAGCTCAAATCCTAGAGTTCCTTCAGAAAGGTCTAGATATGGGTCTTTCCACTAGTACCCTTAAGGTGCAGGTTGCTGTCCTGGGAGCTCTTTTTAATTGTGAGATTGCCAGAAACTACTGGGTCAGTAGGTTTATTAAAGCAGCTGCTAGATCCAGACCTATAGTTAGAAATAGGTTTATGCCCTGGGACTTAAACCTGGTTCTTACGGCCATGACGGAGCCCCCTTTTGAGCCCATTACAGATGCCTCAATTAAAACTCTCTCAATTAAAGTAGCTTTCTTAGTGGCGTTAACATCAGCGCGAAGGGTCGGAGACATTCAGGCACTATCCAGGATACCTCCTTATACACAGTTCCAGGAAGACAGGGTAATACTCAGAACTGATCCAGCATACTTACCTAAGGTAGCTTCCACCTTTCATAGAACTCAGGAGATAGTTCTTCCCTCATTTCTACCCAATCCAACCAACCAGAAAGAACAGAAACTCCATACACTGGATGTGAGGAGATGTCTCTTAGAGTATCTGACGGTTACTAACTCCTGGAAAAAGGATGACGCCTTGTTTGTCTCCTTCCAAGGTCCTAGAAAGGGCTGTAGAGTATCCAAAGCCACACTAGCTAGATGGATAAGGGAAGCCATTTCTTTAGCATACTCCTCGAAAGGAAAGCCGACACCGGAGAAGCTGAGGGCACATTCCACCCGGGCCATAGCAACCTCGTGGGCGGAAAGGTCGGAGGTTTCCATCGACCAGATATGTAAGGCCGTCACTTGGTCCTCTCCAAGCACATTTTTTAATCATTATAGATTAGACTTGGGTGCTTCCTCTGATCTCTCCTTCGGTGTAAGGGTGCTGCAAGCTGTAGTCCCTCCCTGAGTAGTTATTACTCTCTGTAATTCTCTCGTTAGGTGCTGTCATGGGCTTCGAGTAAAGTCTTAGTTACTTACCGTTAACGGTATTTTTCGAAGACCATGACAGCACCCTTGGATTCCCTTCCCTGTTTATCTTTCGGCGTGCACTTACTCCTCTTATAAGTTTTCACTTAGAATGAGATACTTAACGCAGTTGTGTTGTATAAAATTTTATGTGTCATTAACCTCGGTGGTCCTCTTGTGCTCTGTAAACCAACTGATGCGTGGGAGAGGTGCCGCCCTTATGTATCTGTAGGTTTCCTGTTCCTGAAGGGCGGATCCCCTCTCTCGTTAGGTGCTGTCCTGGTCTTCGAAAAATACCGTTAATGGTAAGTAACTAAGACTTTTTTAAAGACAGTCCAGTTAACCAAAAAAGGCTATTTGCAACATCTGCCATGCCAGCATCAGCAGGGGCAGTACAACCATCAAGAGTTAGGTGTCCTGAGTCTGGTGCTTTTTTAAAGACAGTCCAGTTAACCCAGTAAAGGCCAATTGCAACATCGAAGATTCCTCCCACCCTGCACCTGTCATTACACACTTAAAACCACCATCAGAAACCATGTCCACGTCCTTGTGCCAGTGCTGTGTTCAGGTGACCCTAACCCAGCCTTGGAACGCAAGCATAAATACACATAAGGCTGCAATGCTAAACGGCCACATTTCCAGACTGCTTCCTCTGGAAATGTTGCCGTTTAGGCTTGTGGAGATGGAACCTTTCCGTAACCAACCTCATGGCAGCAGCTGTCCCTCGGTACTTGGTCTCCAAGTGCCACTATTTCTCCCAATGTGCGGTCCCTGCTTTATACAAGCACGTGTCCCATAACATCAGTCAGGCCCTGACCAACGCTGTAACTGGGAAGGTCCACTTAACCATGGACACCTGGACAAGTTCTTGTGGCCAGTGATGCTACATATCCCTGACGACACACAGGGTGAACACTGTGGAAGCTGGGACCAAGTCGGACCCTAGGACAGAACACATGCCCTGGTTCAATCAGGATTGTCCCCACCTTCTACAGCACTTGCTGCACCTCCTCCACCTCACACTCCATCTCACACACGTCAACATCAGTCGCAAGCTGGAAGCACTGCAGCACTGCCTTGGCCAAGAAGCAACAAGCTATGCTGAAGCTAATCTAATTAGGTGACAAATTGTACACCACCATGGAGTTGTTGAAAGGTCTAAAGGCCCCTTTACACTAAGCGAGATCGCTAGCGAGATCGCTGAAACATCACCGATTTTGTGACGTAGCAGCGACCTAGCCAGCGATCTCGCTTAGTGTGACACTCAGCGACGATCAGCCCCCCTGCTGGGTGTCGCTGATCGTCGCTGATTGTCCTGGACCATTTTTTGATCGCTGGTCTCCCGCTGATCAGCGCGCATCGCTGCATGTGACAGGCGGGAGACCAGCGATCAGCCAGCCGGAGCTGGTAACCAAGGTACACATCGGGTTTCTAAGCGCCGAGTGGTGCCTAGAAACCCGATGTGTACCTTGGTTACCAGCTCCCTGCACCAGCACGCTGGTATCTAAGGTACACTGCTGGTAACTAAGCGACGTGCGTCGCTTGTTACCAGCATAGTCGCTGTCCTGATCGCTGCCTGAATTGCCTGCTCAGCAGCGATCATGTAGTGACTCACCAGCGATCCTGACAAGTGCATATCGTTGTCGGGATCGCTGGTGAGTCGTTATGTGTAATGGGACCCTAACAGACCTGACTGATCTGTGGCTATCGGCCCTGAACCTACAATCAGGCATGGTTGTGTGACAATGGCTGTAACCTGGTGTAAGTTTTGAAGCTTGTTAACCTCGCACATGTACCATACCTTACCCATATGCTCAACTTAGTGCTTCAGTGGTTTCTCAAATCCTACCCAGATCTGCCTGAGCTACATGTGAAAGTATGCCTTGCGTGTGCCCATTTCAGCAAGTCAGCTACAGCTGCCGCTTCCCTGCTAGTGCTGCAGCATTTGCAAGTTCCCGCTTACAGACTGGTGTGCGATGTCACCAGGTGTTGGAACTCAACGTTACATATGTTGGCAAGGCTTTGTGAGCTGCAGAGGGCAGTAGTTGAATACCAGCTACACCATGAATGTAGGTATTCCGGTAAGCCTCCACACATAAGAGCTGATGAGTGGGCATGGATCTGTGCTGTTCTCCAAAACATTGAGGATTCAACCAAGATGGTGAGTGGTGATGATGCCATAATCATCGTCACCATCCCGCTTCACTGTCTACTGAAACGTTCGCTGCCACAATTAAAGAAGAGGCTTTGCAGGCGGAGCAAGTTGAGATGGAGCAAGTAACTATACTGGGTGATGCTACATAGCCCAGCTTCATCTCATCTTCTCAACATGGATTGAGTGATAATGAGGAGGAGGAAGAACAGCAGCTTGTTGCCTGCGCTACAGACAATAGTACCCACACCACCTTCATCCTGTCTGTTCAGCTTGGATGACCGGAAGATGAGGAGGAGGATGAGGAGGACAACATGGACAGTCGTCCTCTTGGTGTGGACAGAGAAGTCTTGACTGTTGGCAGTATGGCACACATGGCTGAGTTTATGTTCCGCTGCCTTTCATGTGACCTTCGCGTTGTACGTATTTTGGCCACTGCTAATTACTGGTTGATCACCCGTCTAGATCCACGCTACAAGGAGAACTTTACATCTCTCCTTCCCGTTTCGAAGATGTCTAATAAAATGTTGCAGTACCACAAGGCCCTAGTAGAAGATTTATTAAAAAAATTCACATCTGACAACACTGGCAGCAGAGACAACTAAGGAGTGGAAACGAAGTAGAGTAGACTGACAGCACTAACTGTATTGGGGCGCTCGTCTCACAGCCAAGGAACCAACTTGGACACGTTAATCGAACACAACAGAAGAAACAGCGCTCCATCCAGGTGAATCCATTTTCAAACAGCTTTATTTCGTTTACATGGAGAAATAAAGCTGTTTGAAAATGGATTCACCTGTATGGAGCGCTGTTTCTTCTGTTGTGTTCAACTAAGGAGTGGAGTCTAGGGAGACACACACCAGATGCAGCAGAGGCAGGGAAACTGTCACAACTGTGTTGTCAGGTATTCCGGGACCAGGGGCTCCTTCCCTGTCCCTACCGCTAGGAGTGCTCTAGCTTGCTCTGCTACCGGATGACTACTGATGGTGAAGACAATGGGGCCAAGTACCTTGCCTTAGCTCCTGAATCCGCCCTCAGTCTGTACCCTTCCCATTAGCTCAACCAACAGTTATCTATGAGGACAACCAAGGATGCATTTAACTTGCCAGCAGTGAGAAGATTAGTGCAAGGACTAAGGGCCCCGTCTCACATAGCGAGATCGCTAGCGAGATCGCTGCTGAGTCACAAGTTTTGTGACGCAGCAGCGATCTCAGCAGCGATCTCGCTATGTCTGACACGTACCAGCGATCAGGCCCCTGCTGTGAATCGCTGGTCGTGTCAGAAATGCCTGGACTTTATTTTGATCGCTGGTCTCCCGCTGGCCAGCACGCATCACTGCGTTTGGCAGGCAGGAGACCAGCGATCAGCTGGTAACCAAGGTACACATTGGGTTTCCAGGCTCGGGGCTGTGCCTGGAAACCCGATGTGTACGTTGGATACCAGCGCGCTGCTGCAGGGGAGCTGGTAACCAAAGTACACATCGGGTTTCCAGGCATGGCGCAGTGCCTGGAAACCCGATGTGTACCTTGGTTACCAGCTCCCTGCATCAGCGGGCTGGTATCCAACGTACACTGCGGGTTACTAAGCGACGTTACCCGCAGTGTCGCTGACCTGATCGCTGCCTGAGCTGCCTGTTTGGCAGCTCAGCAGCGATCATGTAGCGACACACCAGCGATCCTGACAAGTTCGTATTGTTGTCGGGATCGCTGGTGTTTTCGCTATGTGAGACGGGGCCCTTAGGAACTGCAATGGGACTAACAGGATAAGTAGTTGTTGAGTGGGGGTGTTGGAATATATTTGGTGCAACAACTCCATTCCTGTCTGAGTGTTTAGTTGCTAGATTTGTATGCTGTTCATAAAGTTAGAACAAAAAAACTCCCAGAGGCTCACACAGGGATAGTATGTGACTGTATTTCCTATTTTCCTGTGTCTGTGTATAAGAGAAGCAGCCTGCTATAGATGCTGCATAGATAGAGAAATTATTTACTCCTGATTAAGCTTATCATATATTGTTCCTGATTGTTCCTGAATAAGCAAGTTCTGTTGTCACACGCTTGGAGAGTATCGTGAGTAATCCGCTGCCAACAGCCAGCAACAGCAGCAACAGCTGGCACAACAGGACACAAGTAAGCTACTCATGCAACAGATCCAGCAACAGCAGCAGATCCAGCAACAACAGCAACAAGTCCAGCACCTACAGCAGCAGCAGATTGAATTTCTCACAGAAGCAGTTCATGGCATGGCAGCAGCTCCAACTGAGAGGTCAACTGATGATTTTTCCATCCGGAAGCCGATTAGAAGAGCATTGGAGAAAAAGACTTTGGGTGATGACATAGAGGCCTGTTTGAGCATTTTTTAAAGGGTCGCCAAGAGGGAGAAAGTCCCGTCAGAGCATTGGGTAGAAGTGCTGGTGCCATATTTAATAGGGAAGTTCCAGAAAGCCTACTATGACTTAGCCTTACAAGAAATATGTGAAACTAAAATTTGGGCGTATCAACGTGACAAACACCTTCACTCCCAAATGTTTGATCTGCTGTACCTGGTACCAAAATGGTTGCAGCCAGAATCCTTTACCTCTGTGCATATGGTAGAGAATGTGGTCATGGCCCAGTTCATCTACTCCCTTCCAAAGTCAATGCAGCCTTGAGTTGTCCAGAGTGATCTCTGGAATACTAATATCCTGGTCGGACTGGTCAAAAGGTATAAGGGTGTTTGAAGGTTCCTTGAGTAGGTAACCCACTCTATACTGGGGTCCAAAAGAGGGAAGGGGCATCCAAGCACCAAACGAGCTGGGGAGGTAGTGCTGAATGTCCCAGCTGGCAATATTAGAGGCTGGAAATGTTACTGCCCAGGACATTTAGCAATAGTTGGACTGTAACCTTTGACGCCGCTGTTCATACTATGTATATCCTGCCTGCAGTGTGATCGATTCAGAGTTTGGTGACCCTCGTGAGGGCCACACTTTGTCTCCAGCTGATGCCTTGGAAGAAGGCTATGTACCTGAGGAAATGGACAGGACGTCCATGAAACGCGTAGTTTGATAGCCTTTAATAAATTATGCAACTCGTCTGAACTCTGTGATTCCCTTGCCTGATTTTGGAGGAGCGCGGAATTGTCGGCATCTTGAATATCCTATCCAGAATTTCTTGGAAGAAGTTGGGCATCCGCTGCATCCATGGGGATGCTAAAAACTATCCAGTGTCCAGAGTGGACATTAAAATGGACCAAGGAATTGAGTCTCACGAGGTCAGCGTGGCCCAGTTCTTATTGCTCCCCATTATCATAGGCCGGGACTTTTGTTTGTTTTGGGACCTTTGGGGGAAGGAGACAGTGCTTGGTTACTCGGATAAGAGAGGCATCGCCCCTAAAAACACGTGTTACCACCCCCAGAGTCTGATGGGTTTCCCTTCTGTGTCCTTGTGGGGATGAGGAGATAGGGTCCCTTGAGGCCAATATTCCTGAGTTAGGGGTGACCAGTGAAATTTTGGGGACTGCTCAAATGAAGGACCTTACATTAAAGGGGGCATTTGATAATGTTACTGTTCTAAATGGGGTTGCTCAAGAGCCAGGGGCTGACACCAGATTTCTATACTTTGCAGTAAATGAGGACTTGCTTGTACAAGTTACTAAACTGAGGGGGAGGTAATGGAGCAACTGTTAGTACCGGAACCCTATATTCATAGAGTGTTAGACCGGGTCCTTTCTCTTGTGTTGGGTGGGCATCTGGGTATAGAGAAAACCCAAGAGCGGGTCCTTCAGAGGTTCTACTTACCTGGATGTCACAGAGCGATTGTTAACTATTGCCGATCCCGTCCCACCTGTCAGCTAACTACTCCACTCTCTCACTTCCATAGTCCTGTAGTGCCATTATCCATTATAGAGGTCCCATTTGACCGCATTGCTATGGATCTTGTTTGACCTCTAGTTAAGTCTGCCAGAGGTCACCAATACATCCTGGTTGTCATGGACTACGCAACATGGTACCCGAAGGAGTTACCAATGAGAAACTCCTCCCGCGGAATATAGCCAGAGAGCTAGTCCATATATTTTCCAAGACCGACCTGCCAAGGGAGATGCTGATAGACCAAGGAGCTTCCTTCATGTCAAAACTAGTTGAACTAGATGGACTTAAAGTCTTCCCTCAACCTTAATAACTATGTTACTATGTAAAAGTGATGAGATAGCTGTGTAAAGTCCTCCAGATTACACAACTCAGGACATTGGTGTACCATCCACAGATGGACGGCCTGGTGGAGAGGTTCAACAAAACCTTGAGATCAATGCTCAAGAAGGTTGTGGAGAAGCATGGTCTACTACCGTATCTGCTGTTTTCAATTAGTGAAGTCCCACAAGCGTCTACGAGGATGTTACACTCAGTGATATGAGCCTGGAAAAATGCTCCAGCATACAAATGTTAAGAAGGGTTAATTAGCTATATTAAGAGCTGGGTTTTTGTGAAAATCTGAAGAGTGGGTGGGTAGCTTTTCACCATATCTACACCCCAGGATTTGGTCCAGAAGTTAAATGTGGTGCCTTTGGAGTTATTCAGTGTTCAGTGTGTCTGGAGAGGAGATCTCCAGAGCTGTTCTCTTGTTAACGAGAACTGAACCTTGTTTTTTTTTGTTTACCTAATTTTGGGAGTGGTTTATGCAGTACTGTTTTGATAAACCAATTGAAAACTTAAACGGAAAGTGATCCTGTGACTACCTCTTTAAGCGGCCGAGTAAGTCGATTTACCGCAATATATAAACCGCAGTAGTACAAATAGTGATATGGGTAAATGAGGCATAGGATATTTCGGCACTGAATCTCTTTTAGTGTTTCATTATATTATGAATTCATCTATGAATACATTAAGGAAGTTTATTCACTAAGTATAAAACACGGCATGCCTATGTCCTAGCATCAAGTTGTGACTTCCTGGAGTAGGACTTGTCCATTTTTTTACAAGCAGTTGGCCATGACCCAGCTGTGCAAGAGAAAAAAACTGCACAATGACTAGTGGATATATAACCAAGGCTCATTCAGACCTGGAATCAAGACTAAAACCTTATGAAATGTCATTAACTGGAGCTGCTGAAAAGTCTCAGCTAATCCAGCGCTCTACAATGGTGATTGCTGCAGGCTTTAGACTTCTATTGTGAACCCAGACTGCTCCTTGCATCCTGGCTGCCTGAATAGACTTATTATAAGAGGTCTCTATATTGCTGAATTTCTTGTTCTGCTGCTGGATAATAACAGACTTGTTCCTGCAAGCAATACTTCAGGAAACTGCTTTACCTCAGGGTCAAGATAATGAAACAAAGAGGAAAACAAGCAGGTCCAGGCTAAGTTCAGGGCTGACTTAGATTTCAATGTCACTAAGGACTGTGGTGTAAAAACGCTTCTGAAACAAGCTATGCTTCTCAAGTCGGACGATTTATTTCCATGGATGTGATAAGAGATCAACTACTGTAAACAGTTAATCATTTGTTATTCAGGGTTACATTCAATGCATCCATCTAGCAGTCTGCAGATAGGGAAGATTTAGGGTTTGGCTTTAAGGAGAGCGGATCCATTTTTATTTGTGGAGGTGCTATATCTGATAATGATATGTTACCATTACTCTCAGCTTCTTTATCCCTCGAAATGTCACTATCACTATACATATTCCAATCGTAAACTTGTACAGTTCCCTGCAAAGCTTTGGGCTCTGCTCAGTCATTGTAATCCAAGCAGAGGAACAGTTTCTTTTTTTCTCTTTTGCAATATAATGTATTTTCCATTTCAAAATAACATACCACATTATCTATGGCATTCTACATATTGTTTTGGTTCTAAAGCTACTCCTTGAGTAGACTCTTGTCCATGGACCTTATGAAACCTTATACTCTTTGTTTACAGATCCAGCATGAAATAAAGAAATAAAGAGGAATAGCCTAGCCATGTAAATATGGATCTATTTATCTATGTGTAAAAGCCCAGCTCCACTGGTCTGCCACACGTTGCTTTCTCAGATTCCCTGCAACCCCATGAACAGGAAACCACGCCAGTCCATAAAACTCTACTCAACTTTACTGTTGGTTTCAGTTGTAAATAAAGCACAGCAGGAGATGTAGATCTTTCTTTTGGTTATAGTACAGTGGCATATCTTCAGCAAACATTTTTGGAGGCACAGTTGGTGATTTACAAAACAAGTTAGAGACCTGCAACCTTTCTAGACACCGAGACACTTTAGCTGAGCTTTTTCAGTGACTTCCTTCCTTCTGCCTACTTTTTGGTAAACTAAGCGCCTGTGGCCGCCACTTTACTGTATGTGCCCCCAGCCTTGCTGATTCGCCTACTCTAGGACCCGCAGCTTCCCAGACCTGGTTCACACTTTTCCCCTTGCCCAATTTGTCTGCTAAGAGTATTCTACTGCTACAAATGGAGTTCTACTTCTTAGCTTTTTCCTTTCTCTATCTGCTTCTCTGCTCTACACACATATACACATGCACACACTCACGCATGCATGAAAGCACACACACACATACACCTTGACCAGAGGGTGTCATTACTTTTTCATTTGTCAACACTACCTAATTTAATTTGCTGTGAAACTAACCCAGAGATTCCCAATCCTCCTCCTCAGTATAGGCCGGCCCTACAGTTAACCCTGTGATACCCAACTAAGCATGATTTGCAGCCACAGGAGGATAACAATAAAAATACAGTACAGTAAAATACATTCTCATACATTAAATGTCAGGAGTTGTCAGAAGACTCGAGGGCCAAGTCTTCGCTTCCCATGTTCCTTCCTGCTTGCTGCATCAACGCCCAGAGTCCGTGTGCCCACCCGGATCTGAGGCATAGTGGATCCACCTCCCCAGGTGAGCTGAACAGTGGAATTGGTGGGATCTATTAATCCTTTTTTGATTCAAGGCTCTCTATTAACCTGTTTTCATATCAGCTAGACCCAAAGTTCTGAACATCAGTATAAATGATAATGTTATTACTTACTCTGGTTAAAGCCTTCAATATACAACATATCCTTGTCATAAATTCTTACAATTTTTGGCAGGATGTGCCAGCAATCTAACATTTGTCAGTGCTGCAAGTCACCCTGGAAAGTCTACTTTGCGGAGATAAGAAATTAGACTGGAACTTTTCAGAATTTGTTATTGCTTCCTGAGTTCTGCAAGATTGGCTGTGCTAGGCTACTGTTCACACTTGCCATCTCAGTAACAATATGCTACTATTTATATCTATAGCATTTCTATGGCTGTGACTAAGACTGGACTACGGATGGACATCTGTAGTAAAACCAAAAATAAAAATTACATACAAATAATATGAAACCCATTGACCCTTTTTGATTCTAGCAAAAAGCAGAAACAGTCGAACATTAATGGCGTAAGAAAGCCCTATTGTAAGACACTGTGGCAAGTGATGCCAATCTCTTGTTCACATGTCATTGTGAATTTCAAAAGGTAATAGAGATTGTGCCCAATTATCTACCAACCTGACAAGTTACTGTACAGATTAGATCTGATGTTGGATAATGTGTTGGAGCATATGGGCAGAACAGCGCAGGGAGCTCTCACAATTGATAATAGATTGCAAGTGGAAACTGAGCTATTAATTAAACAGTCTGCCAATATTTTCTCAGCTAATAACAGACGGAAGGGATTATGAAAACTTCTTGTCTGTAACTCAATCCCCCTCAATTTTGTTAACTTCTTTTACAGCTCGTAGCCTGAGGTGGTATAACAAGTTCTGATTTTATCAAGCTCTTTGTTGGGAAGTTGTCTAATTGAAGAATTTTCTGATGTTCTCATCATAAAGCAACGGTCTAAATAAAATACTGAATTCAACAACAGAAGGATTTTATTCACACCAGAAGTCCAAAACCTATGATCCACATTGAGTGATGGTTGAGAAAATGGGAAGTGGTATATTAAACGACAATTACATATTTTATTCTTCTCCAAAAAAATTTTCTGCAAAAAGTCTAAATACAAAAATCATTTTGCATCTACAACTCTAATGTAGACTCAAAGACTCCTGTAACTCCTCACTCCCAGAGTGAAGAAGTGGATGAATGGAATGGTGGTTAGCTCTTCTTCTTCTTCCAGGCTGCTTTGTTGACAGGGCGTCATGGCTGACGTCGTACAAATTGACATTCCACTGGCTTCCCGCAGTTGAGGAGCAGGGAGCCGGTTGTCAATCAGCATGTCATCAGCAGACATGCCCCGTCAACAGTGCAGGGTGGAAGAGTAATCGATGTTCTGACTACATCACATCAATGCTTCCTGTAGTTGGATAGATAGGGACAAGTTCAAGAAGATGTAGAAAGTGTTGTGCGAGCACTGCTGCCGTTTGAATGAATTATAGGAAAAGGAGACTAAAGAACAAGGGTATAGCAAGATCCTGAAGTGACCAATGAGACAGAGTGGCCTTCCGGAAAAGGTGTCCTTGGATAGGATGACGTTACGAAAAACCCTGACCTTGCAATGCCAAAGGTAACTGGCTTAAGCAGGATTGTGTTCGTGGGACTGGTGGGGGTCCCGAGCAATAGATCCAGGGAGTCAGTAGTGGAAGAAATAGGATGCGGAAGCGCTGAGCGAGTAGAGAGACTTGCTGATCAGGACTGTTATGCTATGGCTGTGCTGTGGTGACGTAGGATACGGTGTAAAAGGAAAATGCTTTGTAGAGCAGGGGTGGGGAAACTTTTTTCTGCCAAGGGCTATTTGGATATCTATACCATCATGCAGGGGCCATACTCGCTAACTCTGCACACAAAGTACGTCCTGATGGTGGCATTGGTGTTATGGCATAATCTTTCATTGCTTGCGCCTCAGCACTCAGTAGTGAACACTGCATGTGTGTGCTCACAGAACAAGAAGAAATTAATGGGCTGGCAAATATCAAAATACAGCTGTAAGTTCAAGTACTGCGATCCCCAGGGATCTTCACAGGGGCCAGAAAAAAAATCATTGAGAGGCATAAACGTTCGAAACCTTGCCATAGAGGAAACATTGATAAATCTTTGTAACCGCTATCCCTTGTACATAACCTCTGCCAAGTTATCATTCAGTAAAGGCTCTGTATTTGAACTATGGTCTTCTTTATTGAACTGTGGAGCCCACACCACCGGCTATATGCAGCCTGCACGCGCATCATGCCCTCACTGAACAGGTCAACACACGAAGCCAGGACCCACAAGCAGAGGAGGATTAAGAGTAGCCAGGGACCTGGGTAGTTTAGAAGGTGTGGGTCTCTCAGGTACCCAATGTATCACGTGACATGTCGCATGATCCTCTGTGATAGATTATGTGATAGGTCATGTGAGCAACACACAGGTGCTTTGGTGCACATCCATACATGGAAAACGGAAGATACGGCTGCACCAATTTTTCCCTTATTTACAGTACTATTGTAAGGTTCTATGTATATATTCCTGAAACTCAGTTTGTTCGTCAGCCATTTTACTTTCTGTCTTGCTGCAGCTATCTTGCCCTCAGTCAAAATGGAGTTTCCAGCTTGCATGTTCCCGCCCTGATTCTCTCCTTTGCTTCTTAAGCAGCCACAGCTGAGCAATCAGTGCTTCAGAATCTAGCCTGCAGTGAACCTGTGACTTGACTCCTGTAAGCCTTGGACCTTGTACTCCAGCTATTCCTACTGAGGAACTCTGAAGCACTTGTGGACTCTGAACCCTGCTCTTTGAAAGACCCACGTTTGCATGGACTTACGGTAACAGAGAAGAAGATCCTGAATCTGTATTGGAGAGTGATTGCTGAGCTTGGATTACTCTGGCCTGCTGTGTCTCCTGTTTCTGTGTCTGCAAACTGTGTGACTATTTCTGCCAACTTGTATGAAGTAATACAGGACTTTTCTATATCAAACCTGTGACTCTTGTGTTTTCATCGCACCCAAGCACAAGACGCTATATGAACTGTACTACATACATTACAAGATTCTGAAGCCAAAACGTTAGTGTCTGCTGGGTCTGGAAGGCTGTGTCTGCTGTACTGTGGATATCAGACGTCCGGTTGTACTTTCAGTGATGACAGTGGTTGTGACTTCTCACAACCATTCCAGGTGAGCAATTCCCTTAAGTTTTTTCTTTTTGCAGTGTTACCACAGGTAAACACTATTGTTTTTTTTTTTTTTCCTTTCTTTTCTCTTTTTTGTCTGCTGTAACTCTGGATATCAGATGTCTGGTTGAAACTTTCTGTGATGATAGTGGTTGTGACTTCTCACAACCATTCCAGGTGAGCAGTTCCCTTAATTTTTTTTTTTCTCTCTGCAGTGTTGCCACAGGTGAACACTATTGTTTTTTTTCTCTCCTCTTCTTCCAGTAATCCTGTCTTAAAAGATCTGGAAAATGGAGGCCCGCATAAAGGAACTTTGCGGAGTGACTGATAATATCCTTGCAGATTTGCAGAATATAAAGACCCGTTTTACAAATCTACAGGACCTCAATAATCACAATTTGCAAGTGGTTGGACAGACTACCCAGGATTTGCGAGCCAGGATTGAGGTTCTAGAGGGGCGAGTCCAGGCTCCTGCCGTAGCCCCGAGTGCTGGGATTCCCAAGTTGCCCCCTTTTCGTTTTGGCGGTGAACGTGAGAAATTCAGGGGATTTATTAATCAATGCAATCTTTTTTTTTCTGCACATGCTTCACAATTTCCCACTGAACGATCTAAGGTGCTTACTATAATTATGTTGCTTACCAACAAGGCTTTAATGTGGGCAAACCCTCTGATTGAGACTGAGGATGATTGTTTGAATCACCTTGATGATTTTATTTCAGCCATGGGGCAGGTGTTTGATGACCCCAATCGAGGTGCAACAGCTGAAGCAGCCATGTTAGCTTTGCGCCAAGGTAAGCACTCGGTAGCTGAATATGCCTTGGATTTCAGGAGATGGGCCCTTGATACCACCTGGGACAGTTCCGCCAAAAAATCTATTTTTCGAAAGGGGTTATCTCCACTGATTAAGGATGAACTTGCTCGTGCCGACCCTCCCACTGCGTTAGGTGACTTTATTAACTACTGCATCCGTATTGATACTCGTCTGACTGAACGCAGGCAAGAGAGATGGTTCGAAAGCAATCGTACTAACCTTTTCCTACCTTCCTCTCCAGCTAAGGAACCTTTGAGTAGGATTACACGGGAACCTGAACCTGAACCCATGCAGGTAGACTCTTTACAACGACGGGTTAGTGATGCACGCAAGGAACATCGTTTTAAGGAGAATCTATGTTTCTATTGTGGTAAGTCAGGGCACTTCATTATAAACTGCCCCAGCCGTTCTCGTAAGACTACTGCAGCACTCATTCATTGTGAGTGTTGCGAGAGGGGATCTGTCAGGTCCGAGCCTCAGGCTCCAGAGAGATCTGCAGCAACAGATCTTGATTTCTCGGACTTAAACTCCGTTACCTCTGAGGACGTTGACTGTGTAAACGCTGCCATTTTTCAAGTTTCCTCAGCGGTGTCCCAGCTGAGTTGTAAGAAAAACAATTCTCATTGCTTTCTTTCCATCAAACTCTGGGTTGACTCAGCTTGGGTGTCTAGCTCTGCTATGATCGACTCAGGGGCAAGTGGAAATTTTATGGATGTCTCCTTTGCTCTGAAACAGGGAATACGTTCAGTGAAGAAGGCTACTCCAGTACAGATGGAAACTGTGGATGGCTCCCTGCTGACCTCTGGACCAGTGGATCAGGAAACAGAGCCTTTGAGGGTTCTTATGGGTAAAGATCATCAAGAGAAACTGTCCTTTATGCTTATCTCTTCTCCCCACTTTCCCATTATTCTAGGGCTACCATGGCTGCAGGCTCAGAATCCTACCATTAACTGGGAGACCAAGGAATTACACTTTCCAGAGAAACAGATGAGTCCAAAAGTTTCAGCTTGCTCTGTTCCTAAAGGAATCATGTCAGTCCCTGAACTACCAGCTGTATACCAGGACTATGTGGATTTATGTGACAAGAAGAACGCTGACCAGCTTCCTCCTCACCGTCCATATGATTGTCCAATTGAATTATTGCCCGGAGCAGAGATACCTTTTGGTAAGATCTACCCCTGGCGGGGCCCGAGCTAAAGGCTTTAAAGGATTACATAGATGAAAATCTAGCCAAGGGCTTCATACGCCCCTCTTCATCTCCTGCAGGTGCACCCATATTCTTTGTAAAGAAGAAAGATGGATCTCTGAGACCATGCGTAGACTATAGGGAACTCAATAAGGTTACTATTAGAAACCGTTATCCATTGCCTTTAATCCCTGAGTTATTGGAGAGAGTGCGACATGCCAAAATTTTTTCTAAACTAGATCTTCGTGGGGCCTATAACTTAGTCCGTATTAGACCTGGGGATGAATGGAAGACTGCATTCAGGTCACGCTATGGACACTTTGAATATCTAGTTATGCCTTTTGGTCTGAGTACCGCCCCAGCCACTTTCCAACACTTGGTGAATGACATCTTCAGGGATCTCCTAGATACATTCGTGGTAATTTATTTGGATGATATTCTAATTTTTTCTAACTCCACAGAGGAACATCATGGACATGTGAGAATGGTCTTGGAACGTCTAAGACAAAATCATCTTTACATCAAACTTGAAAAGTGTGAATTCCATAGGACCGAAATTCAATTTCTGGGGTATGTACTGTCTACACAAGGAATTAGTATGGATGGAAGCAAAACCCAAGCCATCAAGGATTGGCCAAGTCCTAGAAATGTGAAGGAGGTACAGCGCTTCATCGGGTTTGCCAACTTCTATAGACGTTTCATTAGAAATTTCTCTGAGGTAGTGTCACCTATCACTCAACTTACCCGGAAAGAGTCTAGGTTTTCCTGGACTCCCCAAGCCCAGGAAGCATTTTCCCATCTAAAAGATAAATTTACCACTGCACCTATCCTAGTACATCCCAACCCCGAGCTTGCCTTCATAATAGAGGTGGATGCTTCAGACTGTGCCGTTGGAGCTATACTCTCTCAGAGAACAGGTGAGAAGAATGTCTTGCATCCCTGTGCCTTCTTTTCCCAGCAGTTGTCTTCGGCTGAGAGGAACTACGATGTGGGCAATAGAGAGTTGTTGGCCATTATTGCCGCCTTCAAAGAATGGAGACATCTTCTTCAGGGAGCTGCACAGCAAATAGTCGTCCTGACAGACCATCGTAACCTTGAGTTTATCAGGTCGGCTAAGTGCCTGACTCCTCGCCAGGCTCGCTGGAATCTTTTCTTAAACCAATTTAATTTTATCATCTCTTATAGACCAGGATCGCGCAATGGAAAGGCTGATGCACTCTCTAGGATTTACTCAGCAGAGACACGTCCAATTACTCCTCCTAAGACTATTCTTCCTGACTCTAGATTCCTAGGAGTAATTCATAATCAAGACCTACTTAAGGACATCAAGGAAGCATACCATGCGGATTCCTTTTTGGCACAACCCCAAGGGACGTAAGTCTTGTCTTTAAGAATGGTGTGTGGATTCAGGGACAACGTCTGTATATTCCTGAAACAGTCAGATTAAGAGTATTGCAACTCATTCACGATTCCAAGATAGCTGGGCATAGAGGAATTCTAAAGACACAGGAATTTCTTTCTCGTTTCTTTTGGTGGCCCACTTGCAGGAAGGATGTTTTGAATTATGTCACTTCATGTGAGGTCTGTGCAAGATGCAAAACACCTCGCTCCTCACCAACTGGTCTGTTACAGCCTCTTCCCTCCCCGTCCCGCCCGTGGGGATCCATTTCTATGGACTTCATTGTGGAGTTACCAACCTCTCAGGGGAAGAACACCATTCTAGTGGTGGTTGACCGTCTAACAAAGGCAGCTCATTTTATCCCTTGTGTCGGCTTACCCACTGCAAAACAGACATCAGATTTGATGATTAAAGATGTGTTTCGCTTACATGGAGTACCGGATGAGGTTATTTCGGATCGAGGGGTGCAATTCACTTCTAGGTTTTGGCAAAATTTCTGTGCAGCATTGGACATTAAAGTAAACCTTTCTTCTGCTTTTCATCCCCAGACTAATGGACAGACCGAACGAACCAATCAAACCCTGGAGCAGTATCTCCGCTGCTTTATCTGCCACCTACAGGATGATTGGGTGGATCTACTTCCATTAGCTGAGTTCTCGTATAACAACTCTCAGAGTGCCTCCACTAAACAGTCTCCTTTTTACTCTAATCTAGGTTATCATCCTAACATTCTACCACGATTTCCCATAGAAACGCCTTTACCAGCAGTGGCTGAAAGAATCACGTCTTTACAGAAGAATATGGATCTTCTAAAGGAAAATCTGGAATTGGCTCAAGAAAGGTACAAGAAAGCAGCAGATACATTTCGTAAACCTGCACCAGCTTTCAAGGTAGGAGACTTGGTCTGGCTGTCAACCAGAAATCTTAAGTTAAGGATTCCATCGTCTAAGTTGGGACATAAGTACATTGGACCCTATAAAATCAGTAAAATTATAAGTGCCGTTGCTTGTCGTCTTCAACTGCCCAGAACTATGAGAATCCACCCTGTCTTTCATGTATCCCTACTAAAGGCTGCGACACCCAATACGTTTCCTGGACGTTCCTCTCCTTGCCCTGACCCAGTGCTAGTCGATGGTCAGGAAGAATTTGTGGTGGAAAGGATTTTAGATTCCAGGTTGTATAGAAATCAGTTACAATATCTGATTAAATGGCAGGGCTACCCAGTGGAGGACAACTCATGGGAACCGGTCAATAACGTTAATGCTCCTCGCTTGCTCCGTCAGTTTCATCAGAGGTACCCACACAAGCCTGGTCTGAGGTCATCCGGAGGTTGTCCTTAAGGGGGGAGTAATGTAAGGTTCTATGTATATATTCCTGAAACTCAGTTTGTTCGTCAGCCATTTTACTTTCTGTCTTGCTGCAGCTATCTTGCCCTCAGTCAAAATGGAGTTTCCAGCTTGCATGTTCCCGCCCTGATTCTCTCCTTTGCTTCTTAAGCAGCCACAGCTGAGCAATCAGTGCTTCAGAATCTAGCCTGCAGTGAACCTGTGACTTGACTCCTGTAAGCCTTGGACCTTGTACTCCAGCTATTCCTACTGAGGAACTCTGAAGCACTTGTGGACTCTGAACCCTGCTCTTTGAAAGACCCACGTTTGCATGGACTTACGGTAACAGAGAAGAAGATCCTGAATCTGTATTGGAGAGTGATTGCTGAGCTTGGATTACTCTGGCCTGCTGTGTCTCCTGTTTCTGTGTCTGCAAACTGTGTGACTATTTCTGCCAACTTGTATGAAGTAATACAGGACTTTTCTATATCAAACCTGTGACTCCTGTGTTTTCATCGCACCCAAGCACAAGACGCTATATGAACTGTACTACATACATTACAACTATACATAACATAGTGCTATACATAGTAGAGCAGGGGTGGGAGATTTATTTTCCCAAACGGCTACATGAGAGACCGTAAGGCTATGTGCACACATAGCATTTTTTAAGCGTTTTTGCCGCGTTTACGATTACGCCGCCATAGGAATGCATTGAAACGCTCACTTCACGCATGTGTATACCTTATATGGCCTGAACAATTGTGTACTTAGCTTACTGTTATCTTCTTCCGATGCGTTTCCCCTCTCTTTTAGTCATTTAGGGGTTCATCAGGGAATTCCTTCAATCAGGACAAGAAATGGAGACCATAAGTTGTAGTAGAATGAGGATAACAACTCACAGGCCCAGGCAATATTACCCCACAACGCCCCTACATACAATATGAGCCCTCACACAGCCCCGTACCTAGCCCCATATATACAATATGAGTCCACACACAGCCCCCTTCACACAGTATGAGCTCCCATATAGCTTCAGCTACCTATATACATTATGAGTACTCACATAGCTCCCTATATACAGTGTAAGCACCACATAGCTTCCTATATACAGTATGAGCCTGCACAAAGCCTCCTATGTACAGTATGAGCCTGTACATAGCTCGTTATATCCCGTATGAGCCCCATAAAGCTTCCTATATACATTATGAGCCTGTACATAGCTTCCTATATACATTATGAGCCTGTACATAGCCCCATATATACATTATGAGCCTGCACATAGCTTCCTATATACATTATGGGCCTGAAGACAGCCCCCTATATACATTATGAGCCTGAACATAGCTTTCTGTATACATTATGAGTCTGCACACAGCCTGCTATATACATTTTGAGCTTGCACATAGGTCACTATATACATTATGAGCTTGAAAATAGCCTTCTATATACATTATGAGTATGCACATAGCCTCCTATATACATTTTGAGTCTTCAAATAGCCTCCTATACACATTTTGAGCCTGCACATAGCCTACTATATACAGTATGAGCATGCACATTGTCTTCTATACACATTATCAGCCTGCACATAGCCTCCTATATATTGAGACTGCACATAGCCTCCTATATATTGAGCCTGTATATAGCCTCCTATATATATATTATGAGCGTGTGCATAGCTTCCGATATACATTATGAGCCTGCGCATAGTCTTCTATATGTAAGGAGGAAGACCGGGCTGCAGGTACCTGTACTGAGCCGGATCTGAAACTGTTGAGGCTGCCTCCCATGTTGCCTGGGGGAAGGAATTGGAGGCCGGACAAACCCCATGACCCGAGCTGGAGGGGCGTAATAAAAGGAAAAACGAATGCAGCGGCAGTTAGTTTCGCGCGTTCAGGGTGCTCCGTCCTCCAAACGCCAGCTCTGCGATGGGCTGCAATTGACGGCTCCCGTTACCGCTAGCGGGACAGTGAGAGTGAACAGCGCTGTGCGCCCAGTGACTGTGAGTACCACGCACGTATGGAGAAGTGATGGCCGAGTAAAGGACAGTAGCTTGCGGCCCTACTTGCCATCTGCTGCTCACCAGCCCACGTTTAATCCTGGGAGTGCTGCGGCCTTGTTTTCTTTGGCTGCACAGGTTCATGGACTGAGGGCTCAACGGTTAAAACCGAAGACCCTCCGATGCCGCCAGAAGACGGATCATCGCTTAAAGGACCCCACCTGTGGGCATCTCTCCAGCCGTTGTTGGTACTACAACCCCCACAGGATCATCTGCAATGGAGGAACATAATGGTCACGATAAGTTTGATAACTGGACTGCTATTTTTCTGCACTTGCTTTTCACCCATTAACCATTTATCTCCCTGCGAGGAGTTTATTGCTCTGCTAAATTAAACTGTTACATTTGTTAACCCTTGCTCTGCCTCCTGTCCGTCACTGCATCCTGCAACCTGCTTAAATACAGCTCTGGCAAAAATTAAGAGATCACTTTCAAATGTTCAGTTTGTCTGATTTTTCTCTTTATAGGTATATCTTTGATTAAAATGTAAATTGCTCTTTTAGTCGATAAACTTCTGACAACATGTCTCTGAATTTCCAAGCAAAAAATTTTGCATTTTTTTTCTGACAAAGAAAAATGGTCAAAATTAAAACAAACAAACAGTGCTTTCAGACCTCAAATAATGCAAAGAAAACAAGTTCATAATCATTTAGAAACAACAATGCTAATGTTTTAACTCAGGATTCAGAAGAGTTCTGAAATCAATATTTTGTGGAATAACCGTGATTTTTAAAAACCGCTTTCATGCGTCTTGGGCATGCTTGCCACCAGTCTTTCACACTGCTCCTGGAGCAAAAATTTAAGCAGTTATTTGTTTGATGGCTTGTGACTATCCATCTTCCTCTTGATTACATTACAGAGGTTTTCAATGGGGTTCAGGTCTGAAGAATGGGCTGCCCATGACAGGGTTTTGATGTGATGGTCTCTTAATTTTTGCCAGAGCTATATATACAATACTAGCTGAATGGCCCAGTGTTGCCCGGGCATAGTAACTAACTGTGGTTAGTTATAACAAATTATAATGATTATCCTCCATCCCATAGTCCAATGCCCATATACCCATCACACATCCTCCATCCCATAGTCCAGTGCCCATATACCCATCATACATATCCTTCATCCCATAGTCCCGTGTCCATATACCCATCATACATATCCTCCATCCCATAGTCCAGTGCCCATATACCCATCACACATCCTCCATCCCATAGTCCAGTGCCCATGTACCCATCACACATCCTCCATTCCATAGTACCGTGCCCATATACCCATCATACATATCCTCCATCCCATAGTCCCGTGCCCATATACCCATCATAGATATCCTCCATCCCATAGTCCCGTGCCTATATACCCATTATACGTATTCTCCATCCCATAGTCCCATGTCCATATACGCATCACACATCCTCCATCCCATAGTCCCGAGCTGGGTGGCGCTGAGCAGGGAGTTCCTGGACATGTGCTCTTATGTAACCTGGCAGTGCAGCTCTGTGTGCGGCCGCTGATGATGCGATTTTCTATGCCGGTAATAATAGAGCGTGGCAGTAATAGAGGAGGGAGTGATTCATTTCTGTCATGTGCTCTCTGCTCCTTTCTGGGGGGCAGACAATGGCTGGGAGCTTATGTTCCCGGGGATGCTAGATTTCTCCCACCCGGTCAGTGTCTGCTGTGGTGTTGTGGAGTGGGAAAACTGTTGCTCATAGCAACCAATCACAGCTCAGTCTTTTTAAACAGCCCTGGTGAAATGAAAGATGCTTAGTGATTGGGCGGGGCTATGTGGAGTGGGCGTGGCTGATACACACACGTACACACATACAGTACATACACTCATTTTTATATATATACACAGTAGATGATCCTGCGCATAGCCTCCTATATATATTATGAACCTGCACATAGCCTCCTATATACTGTATATATTATGAGAAATCACCTCAGATGGCACACAAAACATTATAATGAGGGCGATCTGGTGATGGTCACCCCCAGAGCTCCAAGCCCCGGGCGGTAACCAGATTGCAACCATAATAATCCGCCTTTTCCCACAAGTAGCGCAGGGGATTACTGCACTACGCTACACTTATTCTCTTTTTAAAGAGCTTCTTTAGCACCCTAATACGTCTAGAGACTCTAGAGGGGTTTCCATATCAATCAATGAATGATAGACTAGAGTCTTTCACACCCGTGATACTATACTCTGATTGTAGTACTGAACTCCACCGCAAGTTCTCCTGACCTGAGCTGACTGCCTCAATTAACTCCGGTTAAGAGACCAGGAAAACAAATTCAGTATTTCAATATGAGCACAGTCCGTGTATCATGGATGCATGAAGCCAGCCTAAACTTGAGTTTAGACACGCAGACCTCAATCACTAATGATAAGTCAAACTGCTCTCGATTGAATCACTTTTAGGTGGGCCAATGTAAACTGCATAGGAATTAATGATTGTTAATATGATCAGTCAGCCCTGCTTTAATGACCCAATTGCAAACGAGGCAATAATTGGTAGAAAGTATTCTACATTTCTTTGCAGTAGTCTACGCTGAGTTTTTTTTAAGTAACCCAACAAATTCCTTTGAAATCATCACCCAAAGACTTTTAAGGCAGTCTGCCTGTAACACTGATGGTTGTGGACCCACTGTGCCATGCTCCGTGCTTACGATTGGGGGGGTGTGACTAAGTGTTTACTGGGCATTCACTAGAGCCTCTGATGATGAGGATAGACTTGGCCGCTGGTAGACACCAGACACAACTCCAGGACAGTCCCTGGTCTGCAGCAGCTGACCCATGGGTCAGAGCAGGTATACGAGGTGCAATAGGGGTGAGACAGAGGCGTAGTCAGATGGCCTGGCATCAGGGCAGATAGCATGGGTTCAGAATACTAAGCCAAGGTCAGGAGGGAGAGGTCAGGCAAAACAAGTAAACGAGCCGGGTCGGTAACATGTGAGACAAAACAGGACTGATTGCTAATACTGATGGGAACCAGAAACCTAAGCTTAGGTAACGTTGCGGAGGGTGGCGCTGCCTAATATAGTACCTGTTGAATGGTGATTTTGCTGGGGAATCCAACCCTGTAGGACAGACCATTGTTAAATTCCTGCACGATCTGGCCATGCCCCTATAGCTAGCTATGTGGAGACATCAGGGATATGTAGCTGAGTTGAAAGTGCTGCATGGACTCAGCGCAGCGGCCAGATAGGGTGGCGAATGCAGTGAGTAGCATGGTGGAGGGAATGCATGTGAGTTACTGCCATGACACTGCCAGAGTATACAGAAAGCTTCACATGCAGTTACCAAGTGTATTTCAGGAGTTTTCTTCACCATCCATTCATTTGCTATAACCATAACAAACTCTTCCCTACTATACTGATGCTGTTCACACTACAACGCTGCTGCAACAGTGTGTATCTTCCATGCAAGCAGGTTTGCCTATTCAATACTGTTAACCATTTTTTTGGTGGATGCCTTCATCTCTGCCATTTACCATCAGTTTACTTGTAGCATACAACTCTGTCATTAACCATTTGTTGGTTGAGAGTACTGGACTGTCTATACACCTACGGTTCCTAAGCATGTCCACTCTCTTGTCTCTCTTTGTGGTTTTTTTCTACTCTACTTGTCTGCCTTCTATCCTACATACCTGTTGTCATGGACCTTGTTAAATCACGTACCGCTTGACAAATCCTGTGCGCTGAGCTATCGCCTTCAGTTTGAGTTGCTTACCCTGACCAATGGCTTGGAGAATCCACCTCACCAGACAAGCCAATAACAATTTGGCCAATTATGTCCTTACTACTAAAAAATTATTACAAATGTTATAATATTTTAATTTTGCAGTCGCTATTAGCTTATCAATTATGGGGATACAAAAACATGAGTTATACCAATAAATATATAAAACTATACAAACTAATATACTATTTAGCTTGTGCTGACTCATTATGTTAAGATCAACTCCATCAGATTAAAAAAATCTCACTTCTGCTTTTCCTGGAATGTCTGAAATTCTATTATTAGCGAAGAAGCCTTTTCACACCCATGGACAGGAAACTCATACAAATCACAATATTTTTGTATGCTCCATTGAATATTGTTTGTCTTTTGAAATGCCCATGTCCATAGGAGGGCCAACACAAAGAGGATGCTGAAAGATAAATTGGCTTTTGTTAGGAAAGCAAAAAATCTTATTGAGTGCGACGCACCAGCACATCCTGCTGAATGTCAGTAAGCTGTCCATGTCCCTGTGCAACACATATCCTAGCAATCACCCAATTCATGCTCCTGTAGTTTGCATAAAAGTAGTTAGTAATCTCTAAGAATATCTGTCACTAAATGCTAAAATTTCTATGTTTATCCTTAAATTGGAAGCTCAATGCTATATTGTCTTTAAAATCTCATACCCCATCCTCCTGTATCTTATCTACCTCACCTTTTTTGTTTCATCTAGGAAACATATAAAATGTTAAGCTTAAAAAAATGAATAAACCCAAATAACTTATGAATTAAAAAAGGCATTGTCCAGTAATCATATTTGTACAAAATATAAAAGCACTCTCACAAAAACCCAACGTGCTTATCCACTACTGCACATCACCTACATAAAACAATTCAGGGCTCCCTAGAAAATTAAAACAATGAATTCTCTCCTCCCAATTGATGAAGTGACATTGTTCTGTTTCGTGACCACTGCAACTGATCAGCTGCTGACTGGCTGCAGGCTTCACTATTTTGTCAGAATAGACATCCACTCTAACAAGTTTGGTTACATGGGGCTGCCAGAAATAGCGACTTGCTGTACTAGACTTTTTTGTCAGTCCTACAGACAATAAAAGGAGCAGAGATCAAACATGCGACCCTCTATTCCACTCAAAATGGAGATCCCCAGGGGTTGATGGATAACTTACTATCTTGTGAATAATGCGATACTAAAAGCCATGGTCCACCTTGCAGCCCCCAAACAGTCAAAATCCATGTCATAAAACAACCCCAGCACAAATTACTGCTGCCAAATTCATAGTCGTATTCTATTCTGTTATGGTGATTAGCCCATTGATTATAGAGTATATTTGGAGAAGGTGACACATTCATGCAGGCCACTAATTCCTTACCTGCTACAGAAGTCAAGGACTGTGTGCACCTTATGCAGCTTGCACATAATTGATGTCAATCATGTGGACTAGACCCACCCCCCACCCCAATGTCGCACTATTCCAACTTTAGCACTCCTATTGGTAGAGCACTTCCTTGACTTTAGAGGGGGCCATCGTTTCTGCTTACTACCACTTTCTCAAAGCTGCTCCATCACTGGATAGGTGGTACTTGGTACACACACATTTTAATTCTGTCCATACAAATTTTAACATTTCGTTTATCATCTATGGCAGGTATGCACAACCTTTTTGGTCCAAGGGCCATACTGAACCCATTCCAAGAGCTGCAAAAATGAAAGCGGTACTTACTTGAATACATCCCCAGAGTCCCCATCAGTACATAAATACATCACTAGAACCATCATCAGTACATTAATACATCACCAGAACCACAATCGATATATGAACACATCATCAGAGTCATCATCACTACATGAATACTTCACCAGAAACACCATTGGTACATTTGAAACTAGAATTTTACACATCATAAATAAAATGATGAATATGCATGTTTTTCTCAATATCTGAAATGAAATAAGAATAAACCTTTCCCTTTTTAGGTCAAATAGGATTACCATAATTATTAATATTTGCCAATTGCCAGAATAATGATAGAGAGAATGTTTTAAGGCATTTTTATTACTTACTGCAAAGTCAAAAGTCTACATACATTTCATTAGTATTTGACACCATTGCCCTTAACCTGAATGACTTGGGTCAAACGTTTGGGATTTCCTTCCACAAGCTTCTCACAATAGTTGGTTGGAATTTGGGCCCATTCCTTACTGACAAAACTGGTGTAACTGATCCAGGTTTGTAGGTCGCCTTGCCGGCACCTGCCTTTTCAGCTTTGCCCATAAATTTTCAATAGGATTGAGATCAGGGCTTTGTGAGGACCACTCCAAAACATTGACTTTGTTACCACCCAAGCTTTAACTTCCTGGCAGATGTCTTGAGCTGATGCTTCAGCATTGCCACATAATCTTCTTTTCTCATGATGCCATCTATTTTGTGAAGTGCACCAGTCTCTCCTGCAGCAAAACAACCCCACAACATGATGCTGCTACCCCCATGTTTCACAGTTGGGATGATGTTCTTAGACTTCCAAGCTTCTCCTTTTTTCCTCCAATTGTAACGATGGTCATTATGCCCCAAAATGTTCAATTTTAGTTTCATCAGACCACAGGACATGTCTCTAAAAATTAAAGTCTTTGTTCCTGTCTGCATTTGCAAACTTTAATCTGGCTTTTTTATGTTTCTATAGGAGTAATAATAATAATCTTTATTTTTATATAGCGCAAACATATTCAGCAGCGCTTTACAGATTGCACACATTATCATCACTGTCCCTGACGGGGCTCACAATCTAGATTCCCTATCAGTATCTCTTTGGAGTGTGGTAGGAACCTGGAGAACCGGGAGGAAACCCACACAAACAGGGGGAGAACATACAAACTCCTTGTAGATGTTGTCATTGAGGCGATTTGAACCCAGGACTCCAGCTCTGCAAGGCTGCAGTGCTAACCACTGAGCCACCGTGCTGCCCTTAAACATAAGTATCATAGTATAATGCTCTATGAATAAAAATATTTCCCATTCCACACTTTATCTCTCCTTACCGTCCCCCATGCTGTCACCTTTCTTTACTGCACTCCCTCACACTTCCCCACCCCTCCATGTACAGTAAAAGTCCCTACATTCTTAGGCCATGTGCACACTTTGCGTTTTTAGATGCGTTTCCGCTGCGTTTTTCAACGTGCGGAAACGCATGCAACCCGCAGCACAGTGCACTACCTA
Source organism: Oophaga sylvatica (assembly GCA_033576555.1). NCBI lineage: Eukaryota > Metazoa > Chordata > Amphibia > Anura > Dendrobatidae > Oophaga > Oophaga sylvatica. The sequence continues at coordinate 937,181,022 of JARQOD010000001.1, forward strand.
TGTAATCTAATGGGAACTGCATGTCTGCTGTGCACATGCTGCAGAAAAAAACGCGCGGTTTAGCCGCGTTTTATTTTCCGCAGCATGTCAATTCTTTGTGCGGAACTGCAGCGATTCGGCGCCCATTGACTTGCATTGAGTCGGGCACTTCCGCAGCAAAACCACAGGTCTAAAAAAGATCTGCGGTTTTGCTGCGGGTGAAACCGCTGCAGTTCGGGAGGAGGGAAGTGTGTGGGCGGTGCGTGGGCGTGTATAGTGTGCGGCGCTATGTGTGTGTGGGCGGTGATTGTGTGCCGGTGTCAGCGTGATCGGTGTGCGGGGCTGTGTGCGGGATCGGTGTATGTGCGGGGCTGTGTATGTGCGGCCGTGTGCGGGGCTGTGTATATGCGGCGGTGTGCGGGCCTGTGTGCGTGTCTCCGTGTATGCAGGCATCGCTGGATGGGACTACAAGTGCCATCCGGCGATGCCTGCTACAGTGACTGACACATTAGCCAATGATGGGACAGTAGTAGTCCCATCATCCGGCTAATGTGCTGAATGTAAAAAAAAAAAAAAAACATTACATGACATACAGAACATATAACATACACATGACATACAACATATAACATACACATGACATACAGAACATATAACATACACATGACATACAGAACATATAACATACACATGACATACAACATATAACATACACATGACATACAGAACATACAATGACATACAACACATAACATAGAGTATATACTCACCTATTCCCTGACGCCATCCATCTGTGTACCGCTCTGCCGCCGGGAGAGAATGACGTCACTACAGTTCATTCTCTCACGGCAATGCTGGGTGAGAAAATTTCCACGCAGCATTGCCATAAAGTGAGAGAATGAACTCAGTGATGCAGTGCAGGAGCCATTGTCTCATGTCAGTGCATCACTGGGAGGCCCTACAGAGCAGTGGCATCACCTGATGTCACTGTTCTATAGGGGAGACCGTCGTGGGACCCTCGTTATTAATTGGACTGCGTCGGACAGGGAGTATATGGTTGTTTTATTTTTTTACGTTTTATTACAGGAGATCGAGGGCGTCGCTTGGATCTGAGCGTATAATAAAGATATGAAAACCGTGTTGTATTTTATTTCATTAAAATAATTTATCTTGTGCGTGTGGTTTTTTTTTTAACCCTTTGTTAACATAAGATTAATAATGGATAGGCGTCTTATTGACGCCTCTCTATTATTAACCAGGCTTAATATCACCTTACAATAGCAAGGTGATATTAACCCCTTATTACCCCATATCCCACCGCTACAGGGGAGTGGGAAGAGAGGGGCTAAGTGCCGGAATTGGCGCATCGTACAGATGCGCCAATTCTGAGGCGGCTGGGTGCTGGTATTTTTAGCCAGGGGGGGGCGTCAATATCCATGGCCCCTTCCTAGGCTATGAATATCAGCCCGCAGCTGTCTGCGTAGCCTTTCTGGCTATAAGTTATAGGGGGACCCCACGTCATTTTTTTTGGGGGGTCCCCCTCTTTTAATAGCCAGTGAAGGCTAGCTGCGGGCTGATATTCATAGCCTGGGAAGATCCATGGGTATTAACCCCTTCCCAGGCTAGAAATATTGGCCCCGGCTGTCGGCTTTCCCCCTCTGGCGCAGAAAATTGCGCGGGAGCCCACGCCATTTTTTTTCCTATTTTTTTTTTTTTTATTAACTATTGCGTTATTTTGTGTATGTGTACGCGTGTGTGTCTTTAACTATTTATGTACCATTCTATCTATCTACCTATATATCTTTCTGTCTATCTATATATCTATCTTTCTATATATATTTCTAACTATCTATTATCCATCTATCTACGTATTTTCTATCTATCTAACTACTGGTATCTATTATCTATCTATGGCCGGTGTCACACTTGCGAGTGTAATGCGAGTATAAGTCGCACGACTTTCTCGCATCAACACCCGGCACGGCCGCCCGCTCTCGGACCCGAGTGTGCGGCTGCATAGAAATACATGCATAGAAATACATGCAGCCGCACACTCTGGTCCGAGAGCGGGCGGCCGTGCCGGGTGTTGATGCGAGAAAGTCGTGCGACTTACTCGCATCACACTCGCAAGTGTGACGCCGGCCTATCTCTATCTGTGTGTGTGTAATGGAGTGTGGGTTGGACAAATGTAAAAGAGGAGGTTGGACAAGAAATGACATCACAAATCTTTTTTTTTTTGTTAAACAACATATCTTTATTTAGCTGTAAAAATCGCATACAAAACCGCACGAGAAAAACCGCGTCAAAACCGCGCCAAAAACCGCATCAAAACCGCATCAAAACCGCACCTGCGGTTTCTGCCAAGAGGTGCGGTTTCGGCGCAGAAAAATCCGCAGGCAAATCCGCAATGTGTGCACAGGCCCTTAGACTCCATAGAGTGCTTACTTCCCCTGCCATGCGCACCGACTCCTCAGCCCAGCAGTGACGACAGCAGCGTGATGATCTCATCATATGGCTGCGTGTCAGGGTAGGGAGCCCAGGAGCACTCTTTTGCTCCTGTCCCAGCGTTCATATCTTGAAATATATTCATATTGAGTGCCTACCATATTCTCTTCTATTGAAATGTATTCACGCCTGAGAGACGCAAATGCAATTGAATGCAGTGAGAAGGGAGCCGACCTTCTGCCAGTTCTCCAAGCAGGCTGGCAGAAAACATTTGGCAGACCACAAGCAGGCCATTTGTTCTGCAGGTCTTATCTATGGAAACCTGCAGATGGGCTACGTGCTAAGAAAAATTCCTGATCTTTGTGAGGCGATTCTAGTTTCAGTAAAGTTTTTCTTTAAACTCTCTCTTATTTTAGAAATAGTATCTCATATGAAATGTATCCTGTAGTAAATCTACCTAACTACTAAATCAATACTAAATGGCCTTGGAAGCTCAGTCCTAAGGGCAAAATCTAAAAGAAACACTTGAATTACAATGCACTGTCTTATGTCAGGAAGATGTAACAGGGAAGCCGAAGTAATTTCTGCCTCGATCTTCAAACGCCTCCATTCATGGGAATATTGCACCTCAGAGAACCTGTAATGCAGTGTAGTGAAGGTTCTTGTGTGGACATGGCTATCCTTAATGACAGCATGGTGTTACTATAGATCACAGGCTAACCAGTGAGGCAAAAAATAACAAAACCAGCTTCAGAGTTTGTGAAGTCAGTTTTTAAAACCCCTTATGGTCCCTATACAAATTAGAGTAAATGTGCGGGATTGACCGACAATCTAATGTGTATGGAGGCCGGCTCCCGACTCTCCCTCGACACATGAATATGAAGGCGAGAAGGACCGGCCTGATGACTTTCAGCTGACGTTACTTTTTTTTTTTCTTCTGGAACATGAGCCGCTGTCACAGGAGCATGATAGTGGTTGTCTCATATAAAACACAGGAGAAGTCGTACGAATGTGTATGTGGGCCTTTACAATTGCCCAATGAGTACATAGATACAGCAAAGAGGGCTATATGGCAAGATTTAAAGAGGTTTTCTAGCTTTTAAAAGCCACTACTCCCCAGTTATAGTTTCTTTTCTCACCATCCCCAGGTCCAAAGCTGAGTCCCTGCTGCTGCGCCCAGTATCGGAGCTCACGTTGACGGCACGACACGCTTTGCGCCACTGAGCTCAGTTTTAACTGCATCGCTGCTGACATGACATCAAAGCTGCAGACAATAACAGACATTAGGATCAGCAGTGGAAACTGAACGCTGGACCCGAGGAGGGTGAGTAAAGGACAGTTTGCATTTGTTTTATTCAAACTGCTGCTGGGGGACAGGGGCTTTCCGAAACCACTTTTAAGATGGCCCCTCATGCTTATTATTATTTATATAGTCCTGTCTCACCCACTTTGGTGTTGGTTTCCTTCCCCAGTCCCATTACTTGTCAGCTAAAGGGATGATTTGCTCTTCTGAACTATTTTTGTTAATGCTGCTTTAAAAAGGACTAAAACTTGTGAAGGTCTATATAGCAAATAAGGAAGGAGAAAAGACCCATAGAAATAGGCTATTCTTTTTACAAATTACGAAAACTAGATTTAAGCTGACCAAACCCACTGATTTTGGTGGAACTAGACAATGCTCTGATACACACACCCATGCGCTTTACCCTCCGACTTAGGCTAAGCCCAGACGAGGTTTTAGCCAGTTTTTGGTGCATACCTCCTGAGTATATGCTCTTTACAGTGGCCACAGTCAGGATGGATGCCAAGGCATCCATCCACTATAGGGACCTATTGTAAAAACATTTACATGTTTCTTTTCAGTGACTGTATAGGAAAGCGCAGATTTAGTGCGCACCCAGACTTACATCACTAATTATTAACTGTTACATGCAGGGTTGGTTTACTAGCTTCTCTAATACCCTGCCCCATTACAGCATTTCCTGCATGATCTCAGACCTTTTTCAGCCTTGTCATAGCCACTCTGTGTCCAAATCGTGATTCAAATCAGTAAATGTCTTTCCCAATTCCTGGCAGAGCCGGAAGCTTCCTGCACATTAGTTATACATCACTCCTGACACCTTCCTGTGCTGATGTCTCCTGATAGAGTTCATTACTGGAAGAGGAAGTAACGTGCAGGAAGTCCATCACTGACTATTCATATGTCCCTGTTGGAAAGTCTCGGACACTGTAATGCTCCGTTTGCATGAGCCATATAATCGGCATATGAACGTTTCTATGAATCGTGAGAGTAGGCACTTGACAATTGAGAAAAGCACTTATTTGGCGAATGATTTGATTTTTTTATGCATGCTTAAAAATCATCATTATCAGCAGCAGATCGTCCTCTTGTGAACAGGTACCATGTACTGTATATTGGGACAGAAGGATCGTATTGGCCATCATTCTGTCCATACCATTGCTCGTCAGCATGAAACACAAATTTCTCTTCTCGTGGAGGGTATAAAAACATTTTGTAACATTCCCATTGCAAAAGAGGCCAAACTCCTTAAAGTGGTTGTTCGGGACTTCAACATTGATGGCTGTTGTGTCCCTTGAATGGGAACAGCTTGTTGTGTGTTTTCTATGGTATGCATTGTATTTTTTGTTGCTAGGCAGAAGCCTTGCTTTTTGAAGGTTGTCCCTTCTTCATTTCTGTAGTTGATGATGTTAGCCCTTGCACCTCCCTTCTTCCTCATTATTAGTTTGCTGTAGCCATCTTTGAATATACAGTACAGACCAAAAGTTTGGACACACCTTCTCATTCAAAGATTTTTCTGTATTTTCATGGCTATGAAAATTGTAGAATCACACTGAAGGCATCAAAACTATGAATTAACACATGTGGAAATATATAAATTACACTTTATAAAAAAGTGTGAAACAACTGAAAATATGTCTTATATTCTAGGTTCTTCAAAGTAGCCACCTTTTGCTTTGATTACTGCTTTGCACGCAGAAAAGGTGAACGGATGGATTCTACATGCCTGGTTCTTACCGTGAAGCATGGAGGAGGTGGTGTGATGGTGTGGGGGTGCTTTGCTGGTGACACTGTTGGGGAAAATGTTTTAGAAAAGAAAGCACAGGGATGCACCCCATGATCTCCCTCCTGGGACAGAACTGCCCCCATCCCTACTGATGAGGCATCAACCTCTACCAGAAAAGGCTTGGTCTCATCTGTCTGGATCAAAACAGGAGCAGAGCTAAACCTCTCCTTGAGATGCTCAAAAGCCTCCACTGCATGAGTGGACCATTGGACAGTATTAGAACCCTTCTTGGTGAGATCAGTTATGGGTTTAGCGATAACAGAAAAAAATTCTTTACGAATTTTCTATAATAATTGGCAAACCCTAAAAATCTTTGGACAGATTTTAAACATTCAGGCCTAGGCCAATCCAGTACTGCCTGAACCTTCATCAGGTCCATCTCAAACCCAACACTGGAGACCAAGTACCCCTCTCCCTCTCCTGGGAATGAGAGTACATCGCCCCAAGTTGCATAGGTTCCCCACTGTCGACGGGGCTATCCTGAGAGACTGGGTCCAGCATTATAGGAGTCTTCTCTTTATTCTGCCTGTCTCCAATCTTCTATCCACACGGTTAGCTAACTGCATAGCAGATTCCAAAGAATCAGGTGCAGGATAAGCAATGAGCAAATCTTTAACCCTTTTACTCAAACCTGCTAAAAACTGACTCTTGAGTGCTGGGTCATTCCACCTGACCTCTGCGGACCATCGTCTGAACAGGGTGCAATACCTCTCAGCATCACCAGAACCCTGTCTAAACTCAGCCTCAGCTGATGTGACCCTATCCGGATCATCATATAACAACCCCATAGCAGTAAAAAATGCTTCTACTGACATCAAGCAAGGATCATTAGGTGGTAGCAAAAATTCCAAAATTTGGAGATCACTTCGCAACAAAGACATAATAATCCCCACACGCTGTGACTCATTCCCTGAGGATCCAGGTCTAAGCCGAAAATATAGCAAACATGCATTTTTAAACTTAAAAAATTCCTGCCATTTACCAGAAAAAAACTCAGGCAGTCCTACCTTAGGCTCTTCACAGCGTACTCCAAGACAATTACTCACATGCTGTTGCAGGCTGGCTACCTTCAAAGTTAACCCTTGCAAGTGTTGAGCAAGTTCTTGGACGCTGTTCATATTGAGGGACTCAGGGAAACCAAAAAAAAAGATATCCTTTTCCCATTTTTTTTTTTTTAATATGTGCAGGCTGAGCATACCGTTATGGGTCTGCAACTCAGGAATAGAGCGGGGGGGTGAATCTGACTCTGCACTATGACTAGACTCGATCCCTACGATGGAGTGGGCAACCTATTCCTTGCGAATAGACCCATCGACGATCCTAGTCTAGACTCGGGCGAAGACCTGAAGGTGGGGGAAAGGGATCCTTGAAAGATCTAGGGACTGGGAACAAAACACTGGTAACCTCCTAGCAGGGAAATGAAGGAAGCTGCAGAAACAAAAGGAAGAAACAAAAAGACTAAGCAAGCAGAACTAGAGTTTCCAGAACTGCGCAAAGTATAGCACAAAGTGTCATGGTTTACTGGGTTCTCGGACCAGGTAGTCACGGGGTTAACTTGGTTGGCCTCTTTCTGGGTCCTGGGAGGCTTTTTATAGCCTCACTGTGAGGCCAATCTTTGTCGTTTATACTCTGACGTTTGGCTGAGTGTGTCTGACCCTGTGCTTGTGCCAGTGCTTTGTGCCTGCGCTACGTTTTGTCTGTCTGGTTCTGATTTGGCTGCGTCCCTGTTACGAGTTTTGCCTGTCCCTTTTGTACTGCGTTGCTCCCTCTGTGTATGACCTCTTGGCTATGTTCTGATCATTCTCTGCCTGCTCCTCTTGTACTGCGTTACTCCTGTGTATGACCCCTTGGCTGTGTTCTGATTATTCTCTGCCTGCTCCTCTTGTACTGCGTTGCTCCCTCTGTGTATTACCTGGCTATCCTGACTATCCATTCTGTCTATGCCCCTTGGTAACTTTATTTCGTAGTTACCCTTCTAGGATTTTTCCTTTACCTCCTAGATCTCTGGAGGTTAGGCCACGCCCCCAGGCAGTCACGTGCTTCAGGTCCTCTGGCCTGAAGCATTCTCTAGCTGTTCCTGCTTCCTCTGAGAGACCTGTGGTTGCTCCACCCCTTGGCAGTCACGTGCTGCAGGTCCTGGTCCTCTGAAACACACATCTTCCCTGCTGCTGCCTCTCTACACAGGTATCTTTTAGGGCATAGTTTGTTTATTCAGGACATGCGCACTGGCTCAGTGAGCAAGTACAGTGTGGTGTCCCTGACATTATAAACGACCGTTACATTTTTTCTGAGGGAGAGATTTAGGAGTGTTATCCCCATGGATCCCATGCAGGTGTTAGCAGGTCAGGTGAAACATCTGACGCAAGAGTTCCAGGAGTTGAATGTTGAGCAGCGCATGATGGCTCAGACCCAGCAGCACCTGGTAGATACCATACTGGGGGCTGTCGCTGCGGGGTCTCTGGGTTCTGGTGGTAGGGATGTGTCGTTAGTATCTCCTGAATCTCCAGTTAAACTGCCCGACTACTTTTCAGGGGATAAAAATGAGTTGAGAGCCTTCAGGGAGGGGTGTAAACTTTTTTTCTCCCTGAGGCCTCGCTCTTCTGGGGATGAGTTCCAGAGGGTGTAGGTCATTATTTCCCTACTTCGGGGGGCCCCACAAGCCTGGGCTTTTTCTCTCTCTCCTTCTGCTCCTGAGAGGATGACTGTTGATGCATTTTTTCATGCCCTGGGCCGCATCTATGATGAGCCTGACAGGGTCCGTATGCTGAGGACATGGTAATGAGTGTTCGTCAGGGTAGACATTCAGCCGAGTGATTCTGTTCGGAGTTCCGACATTGGGCAGCGGAGGTCTCCTGGAATGATGCCGCCCTTTGAGGGCTATTCCGCAGAGGCCTGTCTGAACGTCTCCAGGATGCCCTGGCTCTTCATCCTCCACCTGATACTTTGGAGGACACCATAACCCAGGCCGTACGAATGGACCGCAGGCTACGCACCAGGGGTGTCATGCAGTGTGAAACCTCACTGTTTGCTGGCAGCAAAGAGACTGGAGCCCCTACTGAGGTCATGGACATTGGCACCACCTCGCTAAAAGAGAAGTAGAGAAGACATTGCCGGGAGAAACAACTCTGTTTCTATTGAGGAGAGTCCGGACATTGGAGAAAAGATTGCCCCACCTGTCCGTCATCTTCTAAGACAGCGGAAAACTACTAGGTCTAGGTAGCGGTCAAGGAGGCTGCCCAGACCTTCAGGTACTATTTTCCTCATGTCCTAAAGTCGTGTTAAAGGCGGAACTGTTGGTAGACAACTATCGTTTTTTCTCAACAGCATTGGTGGACAGTGGTTCATCTCTCAATCTGGTCAGTTCCTGTGTCGTCTCCCAACATAAGATAGAGACAGTCAGGCTGGAGACACCCCTTAAAATTGTTGTCATCGACTCTTCCCCTCTTACCCGAACAGGGATTCTTTATGTTTCCAAAAGGTTTTCTTTGCAGGTCGGTTCTTCCCACAAGGAAGAGATGGAATGTTTTGTTATGGACAAATTGCCCACAGGGCTAGTGCTGGGTATGCCATGGCTTCAACGCCACAACCCGGTGATTGACTGGGAATCAGGGGAGATTATTAAATGGGGATCCCAATGTGTCGACTGTTGCCATAAACCTGTTTATTGTTTGAAACTTGCAAAACCTGTCTCAGTGTCTTCTGTTGGTCTGGAGTGTATTCCGGAGTACCTGAAAGACTTTGAGGACGTGTTCTCTGAAAGTGAGGCTGAGGCACTGCCACCGCATAGATCATTTGACTGTGCTATTGATCTTATCCCTGGAGCCAAATTGCCCAAGGCTCGTCTGTTTAATTTGTCAGGTCCGGAGCGCCTGGCTATGAAGCAATACATCGCTGAAAGTCTTTGCAAAGGGCATATAAGGCCCTCAGTGTCCCCAGTAGCTGCGGGGTTCTTCTTTGTTAAAAAGAAGGATGGCGGTCTACGTCCCTGCCTCGACTTTCGAGAACTTAAATAAAATCACAGTCAGGAATACATACCCCCTGCCTCTGATTCCTGATCTCTGTAACCAGCTCTCTGGGGCCAAGTGGTTTTCGAAATTGGACCTCAGGGGGGCTTATAATTTGATAAGAGTACAGGAAGGGTATGAGTGGAAAACTGCTTTTCTTACTACTGAGGGGTTATTTGAGAATCTCGTGATGCCTTTCGGTCTCACCAATGCTCCAGCTGTGTTTCAAAATTTCATTAATGTAGTTTTTTTGGACCTCATTGGCCGTTTTGTTGTGATCTACTTGGATGATATACTGATATATTCCTCTGACAGACATTCTCATTTATCACATGTTAAAACTGTGTTTCAAAGACTCAGGGAAAATCAATTATTTGTTAAGCTGGAGAAATGTTCTTTCTTCGTTCAGGAGCTATCATTTTTGGGTCTCATAATCTCTCCACAGGGGTTTCGTATGGATCCCAAGAAGGTGCAAGTCATTTTGGAGTGGGTCCAACCTCAGGACCTTAGAGGACTCCAGCGCTTCTTGGGATTCGCGAATTACTATCGCAGGTTTATCAAGGGTTTTTCTCAGATTGTGAAACCCCTCATGGATCTCACACGTAAAGGGGCAGATGTTAGGAACTGGTCCCCGTCGGCCAAACAATCTTTTTTAACTTTGAAAAATTGTTTCACATCCGCTCCTGTTCTGGTTCAACCTGACTCATCCAAGCTGTTTGTGGTTGAAGTTGATGCTTCAGAAGTTGGGGTGGGGGCAGTGTTGTCACAGGGACCTACTTCTCTGACTAACCTCAAATCTTGTGCCTATTTCTCGAAAAGATTTTCTCAGGCTGAGAGAAATTATGACGTTGGTAATAGAGAACTCTTAGCAATCAAGTTGGCGTTTGAGGAATGGAGGCATTTTTTGGAGGGGGCGGCTCACCCCATCACAGTCATCACCGACCACAAAAAACCTAGAGTATATCAAATCTGCTAAAAGACTGACTCCAAGGCAGGCCCGTTGGTCACTTTTTTTTTTCCAGATTTCAATTTTCTATAACTTTTCGCCCAAGGTCTAAAAACGTGAAAGCTGATGCTTTATCACGTAGTTTTGAGCCGCTTTCCGCCCCTCATCCACCGTCCCCCATTCTTTAACCCAATATCTTTATAGCTGAAGTGTCATCGGAATTGGAGCGGGAGATTGTGGAGGCTCAATCTTTAGCTCCAAGGTCCAAACCCAAAAACAAATTGTTTGTTCCTCAGCAGTTACGCACCAGGCTCCTGCGTGAGTTCCATGATTCAAAACTGAGTGCTCAGCCAGGCATTTCTGCCACATGAGAGGCAGTGGCTAGAGTCTTTTGGTGGCCTTTGATGGCTTCAGATATTAAGAAGCATGTCGCTGCGTGTGGGGTATGCGCTCGTTCTAAGAGCTATCACTGCCGGCCGGCCAGGGAATTGGTGCCTTTGCCAATTCCAGGAAGGCCATGGACCCACTTATCCATGGACTTCATTACCAACCTTTCTTCTTCTCGGGGTAACACGGTTATCTGGGTAGTTGTGGACAGGTTTTCTAAGTTAGCGCATTTTGTACCTATGGCAAGTCTACCTTCTGCAGAGACTCTCGCTAAGCATTTCCTCGCACAGATTGTACGATTACATGGGGTACCTATGAATATTGTATCTGACAGAGGGGCACAATTTGTGGCCAAGTTTTGGCGGGCTTTTTGCAAAAAGTTGGGGATATCTTTGTCCTTTTCCTCAGCCTACCACCCAGAGAGTAACGGGCAGACGGAACGCACCAACCAGTCGCTTGAACAAATTCTTCGATGTTTGACTTCTGCTCTGCAAAGCGACTGGTGTGATGCCCTACCGTTAGCGGAGTTCGTCTTCAACAACCGTACCAATCAATCTACCGGTAGGTCACCGTTTTTTATTAATTATGGTTTGAGCCCTCATTTTGGTGAATTCTCACGTTTAGATTCGGGCTGTCCAGGAGCTGAGGACTGTGTTAACCAAATCAGGGATCTGTGGTCAAAAGTTCGGTTAAATATGTTCAGGGCTCAGGAGACTTATAAGTGTTTTGCAGATAAAAAAAAGGGACCCTGCTCAGGTGTTGCAGTGTGGGGACAAGGTGCGGCTCTCCACGTGAAACATAAGTCTTCGTCTGCCCTCCGCCAAACTGGGGCCCAAGTTCATAGGTCTCTATGAGATCATTGAGGTAATTAACCCTGTGGTGTATCGTCTTTGCCTCCCCCCGCTTTGAAACTCCATAACGTATTCCATAGATCCTTGCTAAAACCCTTGGGATCGGTAGTAGAAGAACCAGCTGCTGTTCCCTCCCCAGTCTTGATAGATGGGCTCATGGAATTTGAGGTACAACATATTGTAGACTCCCGGCGGTCTCGGGGGTCTTTACAGTACCTGGTGCATTGGAGGGGGTACGGTCCAGAGGACCGGTCTTGGGTGCCGGCCAGATCAGTACACACTGACCGTCTGGTTCGGGCATTCTATGCTCGTAATCCTGGGAAACCTGGGGGTCCAGAGGCCCCCCATTAAGAAGGGGGTACTGTCATTGTTTACTGGGTTCTCGGACCAGGTAGTCGTGGGGTTAACTTGGTTGGCCTCTTTCTGGGTCCTGGGAGGCTTTTTATAGCCTCACTGTGAGGCCAATCTTTGTCGTTTATACTCTGACGTTTGGCTGAGTGTGTCTGACCCTGTGCTTGTGCCAGTGCTTTGTGCCTGTGCTACGTTTTGTCTGTCTGGTTCTGATTTGGCTGCGTCCCTGTTACGAGTTTTGCCTGTCCCTTTTGTACTGTGTTGCTCCCTCTGTGTATGACCTCTTGGCTATGTTCTGATCATTCTCTGCCTGCTCCTCTTGTACTGCGTTACTCCTTCTGTGTATGACCCCTTGGCTGTGTTCTGATTATTCTCTGCCTGCTCCTCTTGTACTGCGTTGCTACCTCTGTGTATTACCTGGCTATCCTGACTATCCATTCTGTCTATGCCCCTTGGTAACTTTATTTCGTAGTTACCCTTCTAGGAGTTTTCCTTTACCTCCTAGATCTCTGGAGCTTAGGCCACGCCCCTAGGCAGTCACGTGCTTCAGGTCCTCTGGCCTGAAGCATTCTCTAGCTGTTCCTGCTTCCTCTGAGAGACCTGTGGTTGCTCCACCCCTTGGCAGTCACATGCTGCAGGTCCTGGTCCTCTGAAACACACGTCTTCCCTGCTGCTGCCTCTCTACACAGGTATCTTTTAGGGAACAGTTTGTTTATACAGGACATGCGCACTGGCTCAGTGAGCAAGTGCAGTGCGGTGTCCCTGACACAAAACTATCAAGGCTCCTAGCCAGAACTCAAGCGGATTAACACTGATGTCCAGCAAGGACTGGGAGGCAGGTGCAGGGTAATAAAGGGTGATACAATCACCTGACCAATGACAAGCCCAGCACCAGGGAAAAAAAGACCAGCAGCCAGAAACCACAACAAGATGGCAGATGGTCAAACTGAATAGATTCTAACACATCAGTTCTTGACGAGGGCGACTAGGGTGGAAGAGTCGAGAATCAAAACTGTCGGTGTCCCATTCACAAGAAGCCACAACCGCTGAAGAAATATTCGGCTTCAGGAAGAAACTGCTCCAACGCAAGGAGCTTCTAAAAAAGTTTGTAGTATGCTTCAGATGTTGTGCTTTTACCGAACACCTTGCTAAGGACTGTAAGGTTACAATCAAGTGTATGGAGTGTGACAGCGAGGACCACATACAAGCGCTCCATTCTTCACAGCTTAACCCTATATCTACGCCTTCTCCCACCACAAGCCATGGTGGGGAGAGTACAGACCAAGCAGCAAGTCATCTCGCAGTATCTTCTTCATGCACAGAAGTCTGCAGAGAAGGTCTTTGGGACAAGTCTTGTGTGAAGATTTGCCTGGTAAAGGTATATCCCAAGGGTCACCCAGAGAAGGCCGTGAAGGTGTATAGCATCCTGGACGATCAGAGCAACCGATCACTAGCAAGGTCAGAACTCTTTGATCTGTTAGATTTAAAGGGAAGTGCCTACCCCTACACCTTAGGCATCTGCAGCGGCATCTCAGGTGCCTTCGGAAGAAGGGCCAGTGGTAACGTCTCTTGAAAATACTGTAGAAATACCTCTACCCACACTCATTGAGTGCAACCAGATACCATCCAACAAGGAAGAGATCCCAACGCCGGAAGCCGCTCTTCATCACCCTCACCTGAAGAAAATAGCCAGCAAGATTCTAGCTCTTGATCCCAACGCAGAAATCCTGATTTTACTTGGGAGAGACATCCTCCATTTACACAAGGTACGTCAGCAAATCAATGGTCCTCAAGAAGCATCATTTGCTCAACACTTCGACCTAGGCTGGGTGATCATAGGGAATATCTGAGTCGACAAAATGAAGACACCTATCTTCTCCTACAACACACACATCTTGCCAAATGGTCACAGCTCTCATTTCCAGCCATGCCCACATCATTACTCGGTGAAAGAGAAACTGAGCATCACCAAATGGTGACGGCCGCCACTTGACAGTGCGAACACGGACCATCCCTGGGACGACGACCTCGGGTCAACAGTGTTCAATTCCACAAATGAAGACAACAAGTTGGCACCCACAAGAGAAGATAAAGAATTTTATAAGGGTTATGGATAAAGAATTCATTCAAGACAACTCCAACAGCTGGGTGGCTCATTACCCTTTCGTTCTCCAAGACCAAGGTTGCCAAACAATCTGCAGCAAGTAACAGCAAGGTTCTCTTCTCTAAAGCGCACTTTAAAAAGATGGCCAGAGATGGAAAGACATTTCATCGATTTCATGCAAAACATCTTTGACAGAGATCATGCAGAACCCGCACCACCACCAAAGGAAGGAGAAGAATGCTGGTACCTTCCGCCCTTCGGGGTCTACCACCCTCGGAAACATAACCAGATCAGGGTAATATTTGACTCCAATGCTCAGCACGAAGGCGTCTCCCTCAACAACTTGCTTCATACTGGACCCAACATGAACAACAGCCTCATAGGAGTGTTGTTTTGCTTCAGGCAGGAACCCGTGGCGATAATGGCCAACACCCTGCAGATGTTTCTTTGCTTCATCATGAGGGAAGACAGTAGAAACTATATCAGGTTCCTATGGCACAAGGGCAACGACATCCACAACAAGGTTATGGACCATTGGATGAAGGTACATGTCTTCGGCAACAGCCCTTCACCTGCTGTAGTGATCTATGGACTGAGACGGGCAACCCAGGAAGGTGAGAGAGAATATGGACGCAATGCTTGTCAGTTTGTAGAGAAGAACTTCTACGTGGACGACGGGCTCAAGTCTTTATCCTCGAGTGAAGAGGCTATCGATCTGCTATCCAGGACTCAGGAAATGCTCTTTTCATCAAATACCCGGCTCCACAAGATTATCTCCACCAGTCAAGAAGTAATGGAAGCGTTTCCATGGGAAGACTATGTCACAAACTTAAGAGACCTCGATTTAGGTTCCGATGTCCCTCCCACGCAACGTCGCCTCGGTCTGCTATTGGATATTAAACAGGACGCATTCACTTTTCAAGTGTCACCCTGCGACAAACCAATCACCAAACGAGGAGTCCTATCTGTCATAAACCCATCACTATTCAAGGCAAGATTATGCTAAGGCAGCTCACTGCGGAAAATACCGATTGGGATGCTCCGCTGCCATCCCAGAAACAACAAAGATGGGAGGCCTGCAAGAAGTCACTAAAGGTCTTAGATCAACTCCAAGTTCCACGTTGTTACTTTGTAAAATCTTCTTCAGTTGCCACCAGAAGAGATGTCCACATTTTCTCCGACGCATCTGCAGAAGCCATAGCCGCAGTAGCTTATCTGAAGACCTTGGGAGCACACAATTAAGTGCACTGTGGTTTCATTTTGGGTAAGGCCAAACTAACCCCTAAACCTGCACACTCAGTACCAAGGCTTGAACTTTGTGCTGCAGTATTGGCGGTAGAAATTGCTAAGGTCATGAGAGATGAAATGGACATCGTAATCGATTCCTTTACATTCTACACCGATAGTACAGTGGTACTCAGATATATATAACCAAACAAAACAATTCTACATCTATTTGAGTAATAGAGTAGTGTGCATCAGACGTTTTGCTACTCCTGAGCAGTGGCATCACATCCCCTCAGATCTAAACCCAGCTGACCATGGAACTAGATTTGCAGCTGCATCCAAGCTTGGTGACAACATGTGGCTGACACCTCCAAGTATCCTATATGAGGATACCTACAATAAGTACGTCAGCAACGCATATGAACTGGTGGATCTAGAATCTGACAAAGAAATTAGACCGACTATCTCCACACACTATACTTCAATGACATCAAGGCTGAAGTTGAAACCTCATCATTTTGATCGCTTCTCAAGTTGTTCATCCATTGTACAAGCCGTGGCTCATCTTGCTCACGTCACTCATTGCTTTACCAATGGCTAGTCATCAGGGTGCCACGGCTGGCACATGTGCAAGGGTCATCCTACTGTCAAAGACAAGGAACAAGCTGCACAAGTCATCATCAGGTGCGTACGACAAGAAGTATATCACCATGAAATTGACAGCATTGTGAAAGGTATCAACCTCTCCAAAAACAGTATGCTCCTTGACCTGAACCCAGTCACTGAACTTGTGCTACTTTTACCGAAGGAGGACGTCACATGAACTGAACATTTTTGCTGGACTCCATCACGGTGGGTAGCATAATTTCCTCTTACCCCAGCCATGTTAGGACATAAAAGACTCTGTGTGCAACTGGACTTGAACACTTCCCCGTGGATTAAACATTACTATTGGATTGTTGGGTTGGTGGAAGAGTTGGCTTGTTGCGGCTTCCCCAACCCGAAGACGTTTTTTTTCAATCAAACTCATTCATTTTTATTTTTTATTCAAGGACTACGCGTTATCACTCAAGTATGGACTTGATTTGTTGCATTATCATTGCATATTGTTTTCTTCTCTCTCCTTTTTTCAGGTTCCATGTCGGCATTGGACAGCAATGACTCTTCACGACACACAGAGACATTGTGAAATCCGAAGATTTCAGACAGGGAGTGTTGTGTCCCATGAATGGGAACAGCTTGTTGTGTGTTTTCTATGTTATGCATTGTATTTTGTTGTTGCTAGGCAGAAGCCTTGCCTTTTGAAGTTTGTCCCTTCTTCATTCCTGTAGTTGATGATGTTAGCCCTTGCTCCTCCCTTCTTCCTCATTATTAGTTTGCTGTAGTCATCTTTGGATATACATGTGTACTGTACTTCTCCATTTGGGATTACTCTTTCCACCTTCTGCATTGTACTTAATACAAGAATTTCAGAAAGAAAAATCAACTCTGTTTCTCCTGGACTTTTATTACAAGTCAGTGTGGCCGAGTTGGAACTATCTGAGGACACTTTTTGCATGTGAGTACAACAATCATACAGTTATCTAAGGAATTGATGGCTAAGGATTTAGAGAATCATACTGCCTTGAAGAGTCAGAATAATGGCCTATCCTTAAGATAGGTCATTAATCTCTGATCGGTGGGGGGGTGGGACATCCTACACCCCTGCCGATTCGCTGTTTACGGTGTTGGTTATGGATCTGGGCAGAACAGCTCTGTATAGAGGCAGCAGCTGGGTACGGCATATCGGCCCCCTATTGATTTGAACAGTGCCGTACCCAGACGTTGCCTATATACAGTTGTCAGAGCTGTGCAATGCAGCTCTGTAACTAATCAGTGCCAGCCGACACTGGGAACAGCTGATCGGCGGGGGTGCAGGGTGTCACACCCACACCTATCAGACATGGATGACCTATCCAAAGGAGTCTCAGACAACCCCTTTATATCCTTCCATGCGGAAAATCTTTTAGCAAGGTCCTACATAGCCTTGACGAAATAGATGAAATAGATGGTAAATACTTTGGGGAACTGTCCCCAGGTAAATGGATAGGGAGTGAAAGGGAAACTAACACTTTTGTACTGGATGGCAAAATGTAACACTATTAAAGAGGGTCCCATTTTTATTATTGTATTCCCCATCTTCTCTATACGTCCCCGGTTTTTCTTTATGTTCGACTCTCCTAATTTTGGACCACCAAGTTGTTTTTTTTGTTTTCTTATATAAATGAGAATCCTGCTCCAAGCACTTGCAATCTAAAGGGCAGTAAATATTATACTTCTTCTATACATTTATAGCAGGACCGAAAAATCTGCATATAGATGAAGCCGACAGTGCGAGCTGAGCAATTGCATTAAATTGAACATCTAAGTTTAAACTTGACATTGAGAAAAGTCTGTGGTTTAATTAAAATATGTCTCCTTATTTGTAAAAAAAAAAACCACACTCGATTACACTGTGAATCTAAATCAGACAGCGTGACAACAAAGGGTACAGTTTTGATGAATTATGCATGTCATCTGCATTTTCTGCCAGCTGGTAATTGACAAGTGTCACAGCATTGTCAACAAGTTCCAGTTATTATGGGCTACATATCAAACACAGGCTTCTTATATCACGTCTCCCCTCCCCACAAACTGTGTCACGTATTATTAAGTGTCTGTCAGATTCACAAGAGGCACATTGGGTCTTTTTTATGCATTGTCAAAAATATATAACTTAAAGGGCATGATTCATCACAAGGGTCCTAAGCTAGAAATCATTATAGCACATCTATAAAATATATTCAATTCTAAATAAATTATATATTATAGGGCAGGAATTTACAAGAAAATGTAAAAAAAATCTAAAATTATTCTAAAATTTGAAAAATAACTATATAGAATTATACCCCAAGAACAGAACCTTGTAAATTAATTTTTGAAATGCAACCAAAAATCTGTATTACAAGGAACGTATATTGATGATCTATCCTTCAGCTAGGCCATCAACGTCATATCGGCGTCATATTGGCGGCAGTGGCGTAACTAGAAATGGCGGGGCCCCACAGCAAAATTTTGAACGGGGCCCCCTCTCCCAAACGGGCGGCGGGGGCGGGGTTCTGATAGTGGGCGGAGCCAATAGCAGTGGGCGGAGCAAATCACAGCAATTCTCTAGGCCCAAAAAATACTCTTCAGTCTCATAACGGCCAGCTTTTTGCCCCAATCAGAGCTGTATTTAAAGCAGACATTATGGAAACACAATATAATATAATGGACTGGTAGCAATGCAGCCCCCTTATGCTACCATTACTAGTAACCATGTCCCGCATAACTATTAATGCAGGCACATTATGCCCCCATAACTAGTAATAAGCCCTCTTATTCTCCCATCAGTAGTAATGTGCCCTCAAGTAGTAATGCAGCCAAGAATGCAGAGTTATCACTCACACAGTATGTGCCCCCGTTAATCTTCGGTGGTATCTTCAGCTCCACAGTGGAGCACACTCACCACCAGTCTTCACCCTTCTGGGCGCCGCCGACGAGTGACGTCAGCAGCGTGATCACATGACATGATCACGCTGCAGACGTCGCTCTGACCCGGCGGTCAGAGCTTCAATTGTACTGGCGTCTGTATAGACACCAGTGCAATTGATTCCTGGGAGACGGCACGCAGCAGCTTCTCTGCGCCGGCTGTCAGCATGACAGCCAGCACAGGGAACCGCCGACTCTCAGGCCATGGGCGGCGGAACACAGCCGCAGGGGAGACAGCTGCAGCAGGGACAGGCCCCCTGCTAGCCCGGGCCCTATGGCAGCTGCTTCCCCTGCTTCCACGATAGTTCCGCCCCTGATTGGCGGGGTCCTAAACTTGACACTCCCATCAATTGTTTGCAGCTCCTGATATCTGGATGGATACAGAACTGGAAAAGCATGTCTCCATACTGTGTTTGTTGGCCATTCCTGTTGTGAATGTTTTAGAAATGAATTCTGAGCAGAAGCTCCCTCTGGTGGTTACAAATAGTACTGAACCATTCAATGAGGATTGGCAATCAGGAATCACAGACTGGCTGGATATAAGGGAGATTCCCTCCCATCATGGTTGCCGGTGATCAATTGTTCTTGTCTCAACGTTGTTTCCTGGTTCACTTGGAAGCTTGCTGAGTCTTGCCTCTTCTCCTGCTCTCAGATAAGATATTTTCTGTTTTTTTGTTTTTTGTGCTTACCATTTTCATATTTCTCTGCATTTCTGTGAGGTTAGCCAGGTTCCCCCCCCCCGGGGGGCTTGGGCTCCTCTCAGTTCCTCTGGAGCCACTGTTATTTGTTCATTTGCCTTTTCCAGTTTTTTCAGTGGCTGCGGCTTAGTTTTGTTACACCAGAGAACTAATTTAGGTGGTAGAGGTCGTGTGATCTCAGGTGTTTTTGCAATTAGTAGCGTTGGCATTTTTTAGGGTTTTTTTGGATTGCAGTGAGTATCCTTCCTATCCTTTTCTGTCTAGGCAGATTGGGCCCCAACGTTTGCTCATACTATTTTCTGTCTGTGTCTGTATTGCCTCTTGTCTAACCGCCATTACATGTTTGGGGCTTCCTATTTTCTTTGGGGATCTGCTCCGGGCAGATCGCTTTCCTCTTTCTATCTTTAGGTGTAGTTAACCTCTCAGGCTGTGACGAGGCATCTAGGACCAACGTAGGAATGCTCCACGGCTGCCTTTAGTTGTGGTGGTTAGTCAGGGTACTGCAATCCAGTAGATTCCAACCTCTCTGGTGTATTGCCGTTTTTGCCTGCTCTCCTCAGCTACCAAATCCTAACAGTATCACCGGCCAAACTGAAAATGATATGGTACTCACAGAAGGGAAAAATAGTAAAAAGGAAAAAAAAAAAAAGGGGAGTTGTCAGAATTTTTTTTTTTCTCTGTTTGTTGCATTTTTTCCCTCTTTTTCTCTGGGTGCTGAGGAGGAATATTTTTTTTCTCTCAATGGAGTTTGCACAGTTGTCTGGCCGTGTGGATCAGCTTGCCACTGAAGTTCGGAGTATTGCTACCTATCTTGCAGGGTTGCCAGTTGTAGAACCTAGGATCCCCATGCCAAATTTGTTTTGGGGGGATCGAGCTAAATTTCTGAATTTCAAAAATAACTGTAAGTTGTTTTTTGCCTCAGGGAACGCAGCACAGCAGGTTCAAATTGTCATCTTTCTCCTGCGTGGCGATCCTCAGGATTGGGCTTTTTCCCTGACACCTGGGGACCCTGTTTTGAGTAATGTTGATGCATTTTTTCTGGCTCTGGGGTTATTGTACGATGAACCTAATGTCACTGATCAAGCTGAAAAAACCTTGTTGGCATTAAATCAGGGGCATGAGGACGCTGAGTTGTACTGTCAGAAATTCCGAAAGTAGCAGTCCTGACCAAATGGAATGATGATGCTTTGGCAGCCCTTTTTCGGAAGGGTCTGTCAGAGAATGTAAAAGATGTTATGGTGGGTTTCCCTGCTCCCTCTGGTTTCAATGATTCTATGTCATTAGCGATTCAAATTGACAGACGTTTGCGTGAGCGTAGAGGTATGCGTGGAATAGTGTTGCCTTGTGAACCAGCTTCTGAACCCATGCAGTGTGATAGAGTGGCTTCTGGGGCACAGCGTTATGAGTTTCGAAAACACAATGGGTTATGTTTCTACTGTGGTGATGCCTCTCATGCTATTTCAGTCTGCCCTAAGCGGGGAAGACGTTTTGCACGCTCAGTTGTCTTGGGTAGTGTTCAGACTAAATTTCTGTTGACTGTTACCCTGATTTGCTCCCTGTCCACATTTTCTTCTCAGGCTTTTGTTGATTCGGGAGCAGCTATTAACCTGATTGATTTTGATTTTGCTAAACGTTGTGGGTTTCCCTTGATGCCCCTACGGAAGTCTATTCCCTACTGGGGATTGATTCTACCCCTTTGGCTGAGAATAAACCCCAGTTCTCTACTCAGGTGATAATGAGGGTTGAACCTGATCATCAGGACAGTTGCAAATTTTTGGTGCTGTATAATCTGCATGACATTATTGTACTAGGTTTCCCTTGGTTACAGTCTCATAATCCTGTTTTGGATTGGAAATCTGTGTCTGTAACCAGTTGGGGCTGCCAATGTGTTAATGCCAACACTCCTGTTTTTTCTGCCTCTCCCCAGGCTCAGGATGTTCCTGACTTTTTGACTGATTTTTCTGATGTGTTTAGCGAAAGTAAATCTGCATCCTTGCCCCCCCATAGGAGCTATGACTGCGCTATTGAATTAGTGCCTGGTAGTAAATTCCCTAAAGGTCGCCTTTTTAACTTGTCTGTACCTGAACATGACGCTATCCGGTCTTATATCAAGGAGTCATTGCAGAAGGGTCATATCAGACCATCCTCTTCACCATTGGGTGCCGGTTTTTTCTTTGTGGCCAAAAAGGATGGTTCATTGAGGCCGTGTATGGATTATCGTCTCTTGAACAATATCACTGTGAAATATCAATATCCGTTACCCTTGATTTCTGACCTGTTTTCCAGGGTGAAAAGTGCTACTTGGTTTACCAAGCTTGACCTCAGGGGGGCGTATAACCTTATTCGCATTAAGCACGGGGATGAATGGAAGACGGCGTTTAATACCCCAGAGGGGCATTTTGAGTACCTAGTGATGCCCTTTGGGCTCACTAATGCTCCTTCCGTCTTCCAGTCCTACATGAATGACATTTTCAGGGATTTTGTGGATAAATTTCTGATTGTTTATTTGGATGATATCTTGATTTTTTCCAATGACTGGGACTCTCATGTGAAATATGTTCGGACTGTGTTCCAGATTTTGAGAGAGAATGCTCTGTATGTGAGAGGATCAAAGTGTCTTTTTGGCATACAGAGGATCTCATTTCTGGGATTCATTTTGTCTCCATCTGTTATTGAAATGGACCCGGTCAAGGTTCAGGTCCAACCTACTTCATTAAAGGCTCTTCAGAGAATCTTGGGTTTTGCCAATTTTTATTGTAAATTTATTGGTAATTTCTCTGTTATTGTTAAACCATTGACTGATTTGACCAAAAAGGGTTCTGATGTGGTGAATTGGCCTCCTGAGGCAGTCTCTGCGTTTCAGGAACTTAAGCAGAGATTCACTTCTGCTCCTGTTCTACGGCAGCCTGATGTTTCTCTGCCATTTTAGGTGGAGGTTGATGCCTCTGAAATTGGGGCAGGTGCCGTTTTGTCCCAAAGAGATCCTGAGACCTCTAAAAGTAACCCTTGTGCCTTTTTCTCTCGAAAATTTTCTCCAACTGAACGTAATTATAACGTGGGTAATCGGGAGTTATTGGCCATGAAGTGGGCTTTTGAAGAGTGGAGACATTGGCTGGAGGGAGCCAAACATCAGGTGGTGGTCCTCACGGACATAAGAATCTGGTTTATCTGGAATCAGCCAAGCGACTTAATCCTAGACAGGCCAGGTGGGCCTTGTTTTTCACACGTTTTAATTTTGTGGTTTCCTTTCTTCCTGGCACTAAGAATGTTAAGGCGGATGCCCTCTCGAGGAGTTTCCTTGCGGACTCTCCTGAGTTATCTGATCCTGCTGTTATTTTGAAAGAGGGTGTAGTTCTTTCCGCCATCTCGCCCAATTTGAGACTGGCTCTGGAGGGGTGTCAGGAGGATAAACCCGAGCGCTGCCCTATTGGGAAATTGTTTGTCCCAGACCGGTGGAAAAAGAGTGTGATGTCTGAGATTCATTGTTCCGCGTTGGCCGGTCATCCGGAATTTTTGGTACCAGAGACTTGGTGAGTCGGTCCTTTTGGTGGCCTACTTTGTCTCGTGACGTCAGGGAATTTGTGCAGTCCTGCGGGACTTGCTCTCGCTCCAAGCCTTGCTCTCGCTCTAGTGGTTTGTTGATGCCATTGCCTGTGCCCAAGAGACCATGGACCCATATCTCTAGGGATTTTATTTCCGACCTCCCTGTTTCTCAGAGATTGACCGTTATCTGGGTGATTTGTGATAGGTTTTCCAAAATGATACATCTTGTGCCATTACCTAAGTTGCCTTCCTCCTCCGAATTGGTGCCTTTGTTCCTTCAGCACGTGGTTCGGTTACACGGCATTCCTGAGAACATTGTGTCTGACAGAGGAGTCCAGTTTGTTTCCAGATTTTGGAGGACTTTTTGTTCTAAACTTGGTGTTCAATTGTCTTTCTCCTCGGCTTTTCATCCTCAGACCAATGGACAAACTGAGAGAACAAACCAAACATTGGAGACTTATCTGAGATGCTTTGTGTCTGCTGATCAAGATGACTGGGTCTCTTTTTTGCCTTTGGCTGAGTTTGCTCTTAATAATAGGGCTAGCTCTGCCACTTTGATGTCTCCATTTTTCTGCAATTTTGGGTTTCACCCTCGATTTTCTTCGGGACAGACGGAGGCTTCTGTCTGTCCGGGTGTTGACTCTGTTGTGGAGTGTATGCAGCAGATTTGGGACCAGATAGTGGAGAGGTTGTCCCTCTCTCAGGAGAGGGCCCAGCGGTTTGCCGACCGGCATAGGACTGATGGTCCTCGGTTTGAAGTGGGGGACTTGGTCTGGTTGTCCTCAAGAAATATCCCTATGAGAGTTGCATTTCCTAAGTTTAAGCCTAGGTTCATTGGACCTTATAAGATCATGGAGATTCTTAATCCTGTTTCCTTTCGTTTACTTCTTCCAGGGACATTTAAGATCCATAACGTGTTCCACAAGTCCTTATTGAAGAGGTTTGTCGAGCCAGTGGTTCCTATGGCTGCGCCACCTGACTCTGTTTTGGTTGAGGGCAATCTGGAGTATGTGGTTGAGAAAATATTGGATTCTCGTTTTTCTAGACGGAAACTCCAGTATTTGGTTAAGTGGAGAGGTTATGGTCAGGAGGACAATTCTTGGGTGTTTGCTTCAGACATCCATGCTAGGAGACTGATCCGTGCGTATCACAGAGCTCATCCTGACTGACCTGGTTGCACAAATGAGGGTTCGGTGACCCTCCTCAGGGGGGGTACTGTTGTGAATGTTTTAGAAATGAATTCTGAGCAGAAGCTCCCTTTGGTGGTTACAAACAGTACTGAACCATTCAATGAGGATTGGCAATCAGGAATCACAGACTGGCTGGATATAAGGGAGGTTCCCTCCCATCATGGTTGCCGGTGATCAATTGTTCTTGTCTTAACGTTGTTTCCCGGTTCATTTGGAAGCTTGCTGAGTCTTGCCTCTTCTCCTGCTCTCAGATAAGATATTTCTGTTTTTTGTTTTTGTGCTTTTCATATTTCTCTGCATTTCTGTGAGGTTAGCCAGGTTCCCCCCTGGGGGCTTGGGCTCCTCTCAGTTCCTCTGGAGCCACTGTTATTTGTTCATTTGCCTTTTACCAGTTTTTTCAGTGGCTGCGGCTTAGTTTTGTTACACCAGAGAACTAATTTAGGTGGTAGAGGTCGTGTGATCTCAGGTGTTTT
>JARQOD010000001.1:937205954-937233400 GCA_033576555.1 Oophaga sylvatica
TACCGTAGTCCTTTCTTCTGAGACCACAGGGTCCACAGTTCCGACACCACCTCTCAATGGAGCTGCGCATCCCTACCCAGTAGAACCGGCATCTCAACAGGGTCTCCAGCTTTCTCCAGCCAAAGTGTCCTGCTTGATCGTGGTATGCTTCCAACACCATTGGGACGTCTGCCTTGGGGACCACTATTTGCCAGACCATCTCATGGGTTCTGGGGTTGACGTATCTCCTGCACAACTTCTCACGGTATAGGAACAACCTGCTTTTCTCGTTCCACAGGAGCTTGGCTGACATAGGTGCTTCCTTTTCCAAAGAGGAGCCTTCCTGTCTTAACAACTCCTTGATGCGGCTGACCACTGGATCACTGTCCTGAGTCTCTTTCCAGCTGTGATGGGGTAAAGGATTTAATGTTGCACCATACTGCTTTCTGTTGACTCGATGCTCGTGGACTACCCCATTTCGATGGAACGCAGGTAGCTCAATTTCTTCCAGGTCATCCGATTCTCCTTCCGTATCAGAGTCATGCGGCATTCGGGACAACGCATCAGCATTAGCATTCTTTCGACCTGCCCGGTACTTGATAGTAAACTGGTAATTGGACAACCGAGCCATCCAACGCTGCTCCATGGCGCCCAGCTTGGCGGTTTCCAGGTGCGTTAACGGGTTGTTGTCTGTGTACGCCGTGAACTTATTGGAGGCCAGATAGTGCTTAAATCTTTCAGTAATGGCCCAGACCAGCGCCAGAAACTCCAGCTTGAAGCTGCTATAATTTTCCGGATTCCTTTCAGTTGGCCTGAGTTTTCTGCTGGCATATGCGATGACTTTTTCTTGGCCATTCTGCTTCTGACTGAGAACTGCTCCCAAACCTTCATTACTGGCGTCGGTGTACAACAGGAACGGTTGGCTGTAATCAGGATAGGTTAAGATCTCATCACCTGTAAGGATCTCTTTCATCTTTTGGAATGCTTCAGCCTGTTCTTTACCCCAATTAAAGGGAGGGTTTCTGCTCTTTAAGGATTGTCCTACCAGGAGGTCCTGTAAAGGAGCTGCCTTCTTCGTGTAATCTTTCACGAACCTTCTGTAGTAACCCGTTAGTCCCAGGAACTGTCGCACTTCCTTAAGGTTCTTCGGCTCCGGCCACTTCTGGATGGCAGTGACTTTCTCTGGGTCCGGCGCTACTCCTTCCGAACTGACGATGTGCCCCAAGTATTGTACCTTCTGTTTGAGTAGATGGCATTTTGAGGGTTTTAATTTCATCCCGTACCTGGACAGGGACTCGAATACTTCTGCCAGGTGTTTCAGATGGTCCTCATATGTCTTGGAATACACGATAACGTCGTCTAGGTATAGCAGCACGGTTTCAAAATTGAGATGTCCCAAGCAATTTTCCATCACTCTCTGAAATGTTCCTGGGGCACTGCTGAGCCCAAACGGCATTCTGTCGAACTCACAGAGCCCCATTGGGGTGGTGAAAGCCGTTTTCTCACGATCCTCCTCAGCCACAGCCACTTGCCAGTAACCACTAGTCAGATCAAGGGTAGAAAAGTAGTTAGCCGTTTTCAGAGCAGCTAATGATTCCTCTATACGTGGTAACGGGTATGCATCCTTGTGTGTTATGCGGTTCACCTGCCTGTAATCCACACACATTCTCATACTACCATCTTTCTTTTTAACCAGAACTAGAGGGGCTGCCCAGGGGCTACAACTATCCCTTATCACCCCAGCTTTCTTCATATCATTCAACATTTCTTTAGCCTTCTGATAATGAGCTGGAGGTATGGGCCTATACCGCTCTTTGATGGGAGGATGACTGCCTGTAGGGATATGATGTTGTACTCCCTTAATTATCCCAAAATCAAGTGGATTTTTGCTAAACACTTGGGCGTACTCTTGCACCACCCGTAATACCCCTTGCTTCTGGTGAGCGGGAGTGGTGTCCGTCCCAACATGGAGTTGCTGACACCACTCCGCCACCTGAGTTGCTGGGTCATTGTCCTCCGCTATTTGACAGGAGTCTAAGGACTCAGCCGGGAGAATAGAATTATTATCAACAGCATGTAGTTTAGCAATGGTTGCATAACGGGGTAAGTTTACCTCATCATCTCCCCAATTGAGAAGCCGTACCGGTACTCTTCCATTCACCACTTCTACTACTCCTCTAGCAGTCATAAGTGTAGGTCTATGTTCTGAATGGTGGGGTTCTACTACAGCTTGGTAATTCTGTCCTCTCAGACCTATGGCCGCCCTGCACCAAATGATCATTTCACTCATTGGGGTATCACAATAGGATCCGAGTCAGTGACCCGTACATTACCAATTTCGCCGTCTGTAAGCTTCGCTTGCTGCTGACACACCAGGGCCCGGATCTCTCTTTGGATTACTCCTCTCTGCCTTGGTCGGGCAATCTCAGCGAGCTGTTGGAGCAAGAACACAACTTCTCCCAAACAATTACCTATAATGTTAGTACCCAAAATTATATTTAAACCGTTCTCCTCATTTACAGTCTTTACTACCAGAAGCCCCTGGTCTTTCAACTCCTCTCTGCCCACCTTTACATCTACACATTTTGTTCCGAGTACTTCTACAGGAAGACCATTAGAAGCATACACGGTAAAGTCAAGGCTCGGAGGTTTAAGACTGTCCATTGACCAGTACTTGGTATATAGGGCATCAGGTATTAGGGTCACCTGCGACCCAGTGTCTAACAATGCTGGAACAGCAATACCATCTAGAATAATAGACAGGTAGGGTCGCCCGCCCACATACCTGCGGCTCCAGTCTAGGGGGCCTGACGGGTATTCTCCTGGGTGTTGGCCCTCGGACCCAGGTTCTGCCCGTTTAAAGGACACTGTGGAGACATATGACCTTTCCGGTTGCATCGGTAACAGATGATCTCTCGACGAGGAGGGTGCTGATCAGAGGTCGCTCCTGGGGGTGGCGTTGTCCTCTTCCGGGGGGGCGACGTCTTCTTTCTTCTCCGGTGCATCCACGGGACGTCTTCTGGGCAGTCTGCTAACAAGATTTTCCCTTCTTCCTCTTTCCGCAGTTGCAGGGCACTCATTACAGCAGCCAGATTTTTAGTCAGCTGGCGCACCTCTGAGCGCAGACAATCCAATTCACTAGGAGGGGTCACCTGCGCTTTGGCTTCGGCCACTAACGGGGAAAAGGGGTTTACTGCCGGTTCCAGAGTGACTTCAGCCTGATGATGTTGGGTTGCCACCTCAAGTTTGCCCAGGGGCCGCAGCCCTTTTATTGCCATGTCTTTTAGGGCATCAAAGGTAGCATCCGGATGATCTAAGGACCACCAGTTTACAGTTCTGCGTTCCTCTTGGGATCTCAATCCCTGTATAAATTGTTCTTTCAGCATTTTATTCTCGTCGATAGCATTTAAATTGTTAATTTGCTTGAGGGCTCTCAGGGCTCCCTGTAGTCGGCAAGCGTAGTCCCGGATGCTGTCACCTGGCTGTTGTGAACAGTGATAGAAGGCCATCCGGAGATCCGTTTCTGTGCGGTCTTCAAATATGGCATGCAGCTTAAGGAAGATCGCAGGTACCGACTCCTGATCAACGGTATCCCAAGTCTCCACTTCCCTCTCAGCAGCGCCAGTTAGCTGCCCTATTAGCACAGCAGCTTTTTGTCTCTCAGGCATGGAGTACATTTCTAGGATGCTGCATAACTTCCGCTTGAAGCCTGCTAATGTGCCTGGCTCACCGCTGTACTGGGGAAGCCATTTCGCCCCAGGCATATATGGGAGCGTTAGTGGCATGATCGGGACTACCGGACTGGGTGCAGGGCCTGCGCCCCCATCTGGCGCTACAATACCAAGCGGTGCGGGATTGGGGCCTCCGGCCGGGGCCGCACTGTCAGCCGGTTGTTGTGACATCTTAGCGCCCCCTTGGTTAAACGGAGCCTACCGGTTTCAGACGCTGCTATTTCACAGGCACCGCAGTGGGAACAGGACCTTCGTCGCAGGCGCTCTGGTGTCAGAGCGTTCACTTCCTGTTGCAGGACCTGCCGCTGAGTCAGAGCCGGGGGCGTGTCCAAGACTTTGCGCGCTCTTTCAGGTACGCCCACCTTCTTCTCCAGCGCCTTAGGGCGCGAATCTGGCGGCAAATATGGCGGTATTTGGCGCCAAACAACAGCAACAGTCTTTTTCGCCAAAACACTCCACAGGCACACAGGGCTCGCAATGCTGCAAGTTTCGGATCCTGTTCGTGACGCCAAAGTTTTGTGTCGACCCGCCACCACAATTGTGGGTTACCAGGGCAATGGGGTACTCAGAGCCGAGCCCATGGAAGTCTATGGGGTTTGTCACAGGTAGCGTTGGCTCGGTCTGTGGCCCTAGCGGTCTGGCGTATGTTGGGGGAATATTTACAGGGGATAGATATATTTACAGTTCGTGACGCCACCTGTAGTCTCTGGTAATTTGTACCAGCGCTGCTGTAGATCTCTGAGGGGATGGTGATGCAGCTAGATGTCGGGTCCCCTACAGGTGGGACTCTTCCCTAGGTCGGTAGTTAAAGCAGGGTTGTGCAGGCATGCAAGTAAATAACTCAGTCTCACACGGTCAGCGTCTTTCCATACCTTTACTTGTAAGATGGTAAGGCAGGTCCCAGGGAGGCTGATGGGGTTGATGGAGGATGAGCTTTGAGGCAACGGCTAAGCAAGTTAGGGGCTCCTTTACTGTCCAATGTTGATGAGTCCAACCAGCCTGAAGCGTAGTTCCCTCTATAACTCCAGCTATTCCAAAGCTGTTCTGCCCAGTCAGTTTTTGTGGTCGGAGCCTTCCTGTGAGAGAGCTGAGTTCCTATTTTTGCTGATCAGGCTCAAGGTTCTCACTCTCCCTGACCCCAGATACGTACTGACTCTTCAGGGATGCTTGCCACGACCTAAGGTCCGATAAGCCTCTGGTTTTCTTACCACTAAGCGTGAAGCTTTAGTGATCCTTCGGTCCCCAGTGACCGGTAACAATGTGCAGGTATCCTATACTTATGGCACTTCTCTGTTCTCTTCCACTATGCCCTTCGATATGCTCAACTCTTAATAGATATCTCAGTCCGTCTTATAGTGGGGCACAGCTCTGACCAGGCTGAGGTGAACTGGCTCACCTGTACTGGCCTCCACTTTCTGAACTGCACAAAGACTGCACTTCCTCACTCCTTCGAGTCACTGACTGAACTGAACTCAGACTACTTAGCACTCCCTCCACACCCCTGGTGGGTGTGTCCGAAGTGTACATGATATCATGAAGAGCCCTTAACCGTTACCTCTCCACTCATCCTCCTGGTACTGTGTACCAGGGCTACACATATACAGTCTGACGAATCATCCTGTGAGCTGCTCTGGACAGAGTCTGGAAGGAAAGAAGGAAGGGAACTACTGCAGTTAATACAACGAGGCAACTGAGGACAGGTCAGTGAGCACTGGAAGGAAAGCTGACATCTACTACCACTGCTACCTGTGCTTATGTTAAGGGCCAGAGCAGGGCGACAGGCGAGTGGAGAAAGGAAGACAAGTGACCTAGGTGACAGATCACCTTCACTTAGTTAACCGGACACCGGGGTCCAAAGCATTGCTAGTACTTCACGGCTAGTAATAAGAAACACCGGAATCCTTGCTGGACTTCAAGTCACAGAAGGTAGCCCTAAGTGCTGATACGTAACTGGAGTCAGGGAGAACAGGAGTCTGGCTTGGCCAGCCATATAGACTTAGTTCTTTCAACGGCACAAGTGCGACAGAAAAGGCTCTACCACAATGACGGCCGGGCGTAGCTGCTACAGAAAGAGTTAAACTTGACTTCATGCAAGTTAGGACTCACATACACTTCAAGGAGAAAGGAGGCCTTAAACCTGCTCAGCAATTCCCTGAATGTGCATTCTCCAACCTGACCAGCTTCCCGGGATATACCCGCCAACAACATCAGTAAAGGTATGGAAAGAGACTGAATTGTGTGTGACTGCATTATTATCTGCACCCTGCAACACCATAGACTCAGAGGGAAAAGTCTCACCTGTGGGAGACTTAACATCTTGCTGCCCCATAACATCCCCTCAGAAGATTCACCTTGCAGCGCTGGTCAAATTGATCAGAAACCACAGGTGGCGTCACGAACTATCTATCTTTATAATCCCCTGTAAATATTCCCCATTGCATGACCGCCCAGGGCCACGGACCGAGTCCTGCTGCCAGTGACATTCCCCCATAGACTTCCATGGGCTCGGTACCGAGTACCCCGAACCCCTGTACTTGGTACGCGTCATCTTTGGCGTCACGAACAGGATCCGAAGCTTACTGGATGTGAGTCCTGTGTGCCTATTTGGACTGTTTTTGTGAAAAAGACTGTGTAGCGCTTTTGTGATTTTTGGAGCCAATTTCCGCTATCTTGCCGCCATATTCGCGCCCTGAGGCGCTGGTGAAGAAGGTGGGTGCCTTCGTAGGCGTACCCCCCCTGTGGCGCGAAAGTGATGGGCGCCTTATCCAAATGCTATTACAATACCAGAGCCTGCCCTACAGCAAGAGAGATCCGCCTCCTCTTCATTCTCTATGCCAAGAAGAGGAAGCGCAAATCCCGCCTCCACGGAAGAGACCAGATTGTTCCAGATGGAAAGCACAGTCTGGCCTGGAGTGAGATGGCGGAAGGACAGGAGACGCTGTGTGGAGGAGGGTGGCGTGCAGGCCCCGTTCCCCAGGAAAGCTATTGCCTGTACCGGAGCAGTCCCCAGTTCGGGACACTAACCAAATCATGCTGGAATTAGAGGAGGTGAATGCGGTGCTCAGAAACATGATCCAGCGCCGTGAAGAAATGGAAGAGACGGAGAGATGCTGGCGTGCCCGGAAACAGCGGCTGCTGTGGGACGCAATGCTCTCTCCCCCAGAAGCGCAACCATTACCTGTGACACCACTGCAAGCGGCTGATGAGGAACCGGATGCCGGCCCCGAAAGAGCTGATCCCGACTCCATCGATGATGCGACTGGAGAAACGGAGGCTGAGGAGGCCCTGCTCAGACCGGAGTGCCAGCCAGGCCAGGAGGCCGCAGCGGAGTACAGTCCCCCGGTAGGGACACCGGAGGGGTCCCAGCCGTCCATGCCAGAGATCGATTGGGACGCAATGGAATATCTGGACGATGTGACATATGACGTCCAGTTCGAGAGCGAGTGGCAGCGCCAGGAACAGGAGCAGCAACGCCAGCAGGAGCAGAGAGAGGCGCAGCAGCAGCGTCAGCGGTACCATGAGAAGTTCCTCGCCGACAAGGAGAACGTCCAGAGGAATAAAGGTACGCTTCGGGAACCGCGGCGCCAGGGGTCAGTCAGAGACTTCCAACTCCGCAAAGGCTGTGGCTTCATACATGAGCCAGGCCTGTATCAGGAGATCTTCGTCAGCCGGAGGGATGTAGAGTCTCACTTACCCATCGGCCACCCTGGGAGAGATCTAGTAAATGGGGACATTGTCAGCTACACGCTGCACTGGGGCTTAAAGGGTGGTACGCCTTAAACGTCACCCGTGTCAGCGACCCCGTCCCCGACGTCAGTGAAGTAAATCGTGCTGCAGTGTCGCAAGCCCCAGCAGCGTCATCTTTGGCGTCCGCACCAGGCCGTGCACCCGCATCGCAACCCGCGACCGCTTCTGCACCGCAGTCTGCCGCGTATTCTGTCTTGTACCCTGCGACCCATTCTGCATCGCAACCGGATGGTGCGACCACAGTTAAATCGCAGCCTAAGCCGGCGTCCTCAATGGAAAATTTATACCTGCATGAGACACCCGTTGCGCCCCTAGTGGATCGCACAAGGACTGTGGCTACGCAAACGCGGATTGCAGGCCATGACTTGTTTGTTATGCGTTCAAAAGAACACCGCGTCGTTCCAGCCCCAGGAGCGGAAGACGTCATTGAAGTTTGCAAGGAAGAAGAAGACCAGTAGGACCCAGACAGGGTTTACTGCCACTGTAAAAAGTTGAAGAAGTTGAAAATTTTGCACTTTATTGTCTTTTATTCATATGTGATAAATGTTTGCATAATTAGCATAAATCTTGAAATAGAATACCCCAGTTGGGTAAAAGGAGTTAATGTGAAGCATTAATGTGATTTTCTAAATTTGAAATGTTCATATGCAAAGACTGCGTGGCTGTGGACTGTGCCAGCCCAAAAACTTTCATTGTAAATAGTTCGCACTTCGGTGCCCCATCTTGGTTTTACATAAAGCCTAACTACCTCTGAAGAAAAACCCGTATGGTGTGGCCTAGAGTGAGGTCTGCAGCAGAGAAGTCCTGCAGCCCACCCAGGACCCACGTGGGAGGTTTTTGGTGCGGGTCCTCCACAAGAATCTTGTATATATGTGAAAAGTATTTTGATATTTTTCTGATGTCCATTGTACAAAATGTAACGTTCAAGAGTCCTTACCTCCCGCAAGGGATGAGTTATATTGTTAATGTTATTATATGCAAAAATGTTTTTCTTTTTCTATTCCAGCCCGGGAGTGCTGAGTATAACTAGGGGGGATGTGTGGCCCAGCTGCGCGTGGCACACATGTCTCCAGGAAAATGCACAGGAAAGGTAATTGTGAAGCCTGATATTCATTCACATCACACATTTCCCAACACTGCCACCAGAGGGCAACTTAGATTATTTAGGTTGGTGTGACGTAGCAGTAGGGTTTCAGATTAGCCATTCTAGTCTTGGAGGGAGAGGAGATAAGACTGAGATCTGAAGGAGCTCCTGTAGCTCATCTTGTACAGAAGTGGAGGCTAGTACGAGTGGGAAGGAATCACTCTAGCCTAGTCAGAGTTACATCTGAACCTGAAGCAGTTACCTCAGAATAAGCTGTCTGTATTCTCAAGAAAGTGGAAAGTGACTCTCGGAGCTACAGCGTGTATACAGTCTGACGAATCGTCCTGTGAGCTGCTCTGGACAGAGTCTGGAAGGAAAGAAGGAAGGGAACTACTGCAGTTAATACAATGAGGCAACTGAGGACAGGTCAGTGAGCACTGGAAGGAAAGCTGACATCTACTACCACTGCTACCTGTGCTTATGTTAAGGGCCAGAGCAGGGCGACAGGCAAGTGGAGAAAGGAAGACAAGTGACCTAGGTGACAATCACCTTCACTTAGTTAACCGGACACCGGGGTCCGAAGCATTGCTAGTACTTCACGGCTAGTAATAAGAAACACCGGAATCCTTGCTGGACTTCAAGTCACAGAAGGTAGCCCTAAGTGCTGATACGTAACTGGAGTCAGGGAGAACAGGAGTCTGGCTTGGCCAGCCATATAGACTTAGTTCTTTCAACGGCACAAGTGCGACAGAAAAGGCTCTACCACAATGTCGGCCGGGCGTAGCTGCTACAGAAAGAGTTAAACTTGACTTCATGCAAGTTAGGACTCACATACACTTCAAGGAGAAAGGAGGCCTTAAACCTGCTCAGCAATTCCCTGAATGTGCATTCTCCAACCTGACCAGCTTCCCGGGATATACCCGCCAACAACATCAGTAAAGGTATGGAAAGAGACTGAATTGTGTGTGACTGCATTATTATCTGCACCCTGCAACACCATAGACTCAGAGGGAAAAGTCTCACCTGTGGGAGACTTAACATCTTGCTGCCCCATAACATCCCCTCAGAAGATTCACCTTGCAGCGCTGGTCAAATTGATCAGAAACCACAGGTGGCGTCACAACTATCTATCTTTATAATCCCCTGTAAATATTCCCCATTGCATGACCGCCCAGGGCCACGGACCGAGTCCTGCTGCCAGTGACATTCCCCATAGACTTCCATGGGCTCGGTACCGAGTACCCCGAACCCCTGTACTTGGTGCGCGTCAACATCAGGGTAGACGAGGTCATCAGAATCACGATCTCAGGAACACGAACTGAACTTCAGGAACACGGAAACAGGAACACAGACACAGGAACACGGACTGGACATCAGGAACAGAACACTGGCATCGGACTCCGGACATCTGGCAACGATCGACAGGTTCCGGACATCGGTCTGCGGACATCAGTCTCCGGACATGAGGCCGCAGTATCAGACTAGAGACATCTGGCAACGATCGGCAGGCTCCGGACATCAGGCAGGAAAGGATCGGATCCGGACATCTGGAGGTGATCTGAAAAGGAATCCAAGCGGTCTGGTGCAAGTCCCACCAGGCTCAACTGGAGCCGGGCGGGGATTGCACCACAAGCAAGCTGAGCACAAAGTAACAGAAACTCAGCACACCCACACCGGACTCCTCCTTCCAAATGAACCCAGGATATATCAAAGGTAGTCAGTAGCTAAGTCTCACAGTCACTAGGCACTGGGTTCAGGACACAGAAGGATTCAGGAACATTACACAGCAGACACAGTTCAGACTGTCAGGTACAGGACAGGTACAGGATCAGAGATACGAGCCTAGAATTACCGCCTCTAGGAAAGGCACAGGAACGAGTTCAGGATCAGAATACGAGCCTAGAATTACCGCCTCTAGGAAAGGCACAGGAACGAGTTCAGGATCACAAGACAGGACTAGGGAATCAGAGCGGAGCTGCACACACACACACACACAAGGCTAGGTTCAGAAGCTATGTGAGTAGCTAAGGCCCCGCCCACAGGGCAGGGAGCCTTTATATATGAGCTGCCCCTCAGCAATTGGCTGGGGACAGAATTTCAGGTACACTACACACACTAACCCTGATAAAAGCAGGGCAGGTGTGGCCTGCGCACCCTATGAGAGCCAGACATAAGCACAGCAAGGGCACCTGGAAATGGCTGCAGCCCAAACACACGTAGCAAGTCATGCACCAGTGCAGAGGACCTTGCAACCTACGGGTAGCTTTCACAGCAGTAGCCAGG
The DNA here is from genome assembly GCA_033576555.1 of Oophaga sylvatica. Lineage (NCBI taxonomy): Eukaryota > Metazoa > Chordata > Amphibia > Anura > Dendrobatidae > Oophaga > Oophaga sylvatica. Next base: position 937,216,779 of record JARQOD010000001.1, read on the forward strand.
GACCGCACATGCGAGACACCCACGCATGCCCGGTTACGCAGCGGAGCTGGGAACTGAACATCATCCATACAGGTAACGGATATCAGTATCCCAGCTATATTAGGGGGAAAAGGAGCAAAGGGTTAAAGCACAAACATGCATGTCACAACGTGACAGCGGCGTGCTCTGGCCGAGAGGGGGAGCGTGAAAGGCAGGGGGCGGAGTATGGAGTGAGTGACGTCACCACAGGACGGGGACTATGGAGGGTCAAACTTCCAACGCGTTTCAAAGGCGTTCAGACCTTTTTCATCAGCAAAAAAATAAAGGGAACACTCAAATAAATGAATGAAATATTCTCATTGAATAAGTTACAGGAATCGTTTGATTGCAGTGATTGCCTCAAAAGGTTGTGCAACAAAATATTAAGTAAAGGGTACCATCATTTATGCCCAGGCCTATTTCATGAGTTTTATTTTTTTTAAATTCTGTGGAAACATGGTTGTAAAGCAATGTCTGACTTTCATTTGTTCATATTCATAGATTTTTTTATTTATTATTACCGTACTTTTGTCAGATTCAAGTTATTTCTGTCACCATTGTGAGTTTTTCTGTCATTAAACGAGGGGTACCAACAATTTTGACCACGTGTGTATGTAAAAAAAAAACAACACAAAATAAAGAACAAAAAAATTGAGGAAAAATGTTTGACAGTAAAAACGCATTTTTTATGGAATAACAAACTAGATTAAATAAAAAGTACATATATTCAATATCACCATGTACAGAAGTATCTCATCCATAACACTGTGACATTACTTAACCACTACACATCACTGAAATTTTTTTTTGCAAAACTTTAAAAAAAAAAAAATGTACTTTATGTAAGTGTGATATCCCTGTGATTGTACTGACCCAAAGAATATCACTTTTAACTCACAGTGAGTGGCTTAGAAAAATAAATAGTTTTTTTTTAACTTTTTGGGCGGTTTATTCTGCCTTCCAAAAATCTCTCTAGGCTTAATTTACATTTAGCTATATCGCCTCTCTCCGAGCAGTGTCTCATTTTTTTAGGAATGCAAAAAGCACAGTCAATCATTTCTCTGTGCATCTATAAAAAAATAGGCACGACTGGAATAGAGGCCACCTTGAGCTCAGAGTAACTCTGTCTGCCTCATTTTAGTGAATGGTTCCATCATGGGTTCTGTTTGAATTTTATATTTTGGAGATTTAGATAGAACCCCTATGTATCTGGTCAGCGTAGAGCACAAGATAAATGTGAACCAAGCCTTAAAAAAGATCCAAAATGTTATGTACCCCACAATGATATTGTCACTGGGTTACCACAACAGTGTGGAGCCAGTAGACCGCAGCGTCTGATTGCTCCCACTCCGGCGTTGAAAAGCACTCCTCCTTCATTTTAAATGTGTTTTTTTCTTCTGGCAGAACAGGGGATAATCGGCCATGTTGGAAATCCCTGTGCTCACGGCTGTGCTAGGTTAGCCACTCCTTTTCCCTTTATAATCTGGGCTGACACTAATCCTTGTCAGAGCTAGCTTTATTGCTGCATAGCTAACGGTGGGAGAGGAGTACATATGAGGAGAGTCGAAGGAGTTATTAGTGACTGTTGCTTGGTTTATATGCGTGGTAATTCCTTATCCTTCTCTATTTTGGTTTATTCCCCTACCTCCACGCCCCGGTGTGTTCGTCTGTTACATGTGAGTGAATATTTTGTATGCCTGGAGTTTTCTGTTAATCTTTGTTTGTGTTGCCTTGTTTGTCAGATTAGTGTACTATGGTGCACAGTAGCGCCCCATCTTCCCTGGGTGGGGGAAGAGAACAGATGGATTGCTAACTTAGGAGATAAGGCAAGGGTGGAGGCCTCGGCATCTTTGCCATCTGAAGTATCCCGGGGAGCTGGGTGTGCTAGGACGCCCAATAGTGTTATTGACAAGGAAGGAGCCCCTGGTCACCCGACAGTTGTGTCATGACAGATATCAACAAGACCTCAACCCACCAAAAAAAGCTCCACTCATATCCATCTCTTTCAAACAAAATTTTGGATGTTTTCAGTTTACTGAAAGCACAAAGAATCCTGAAATGGCTCCCCCATCATAGAAAATCCCACAAAATCTGCGCTCCCAAATCCAAATGCTCTCTCATCCCTTTTGAACCCCACCTGCAGCTAATGTCCACATGTATGGAAATGGTGTAGCAGTGAGTACCAACTTTACATTTTATGGGGTGCATGTCTCCAGAAGTATAAGCTGGGCACATTGTATGGCACTAAACTGGCATATTTGCAATTTTCTCAATCCACAATTCCAACTGCGAGCTTAATTCTGCAAAATACATGTGTTGTCAAAATTGTCATTAGGTGGATTCCCAGAGGAGTGCAAATCTTGACTGCAAACAATTCCAGGAAAATCGGCTTCAAAGGTCGAAAAGCACGCATTTTTCCTGAGTAAAGCCATTTGCCCAACCAGTAGTTCCCAACCACATAGGAGGTTTAGCCGTGTATAAAAGAAATGGAATTGAAGTCCATTTTAACCTATTAAATTTAGAGCTAAGACAGCTTTTTGGTGCTCACTGCATCGATAGATGAATTTATTGAGGGGTGTAGTTTATTAAATGAAGTCACTTTTGGGTGTATGCTGTTATTTTGGAGACTCAGGCACTTTGCTAATTTGACATGGCATCATAGTCTATTCCAGCAAAATCTGCACTCCAAATTAATTTACTTTATTTTTGAGCCTTCCAAAGTGCCCAAGCACTAGTTTATGATGACATATGGGGTGTTCAAAGAGAAAGGAAAAAGGTGTGCTCCCTGTGTGAGACCACAGGGTAATTGGGGAGGTTGTGGGATGTGAATCGCTCACCTTGATGAGTTGTGTGCTGCACAGCTCTGATATGTGCATAAGATCAAACAATGAATGGCTGCTGTGCCAACCGCTGCACTCACACCCAACGCATGGAGAGGAGGATCTTAGAAGTGAAGGAGAAACAGTGGTGTTGCCTGGGTGCTGCCAAGGATGTAGCAATGACTAAGGTGTGGAGGAATGAGCTTATTAACAAAAATAACGCGTTTTGGAGTTTAATCAACTCCTTTAAAGGGTTCAGTTTTTAAAATGGGGTCTTGTTTGGGGATTTAAAACATAAAGGCTCCTCATATCATTTCTAATGTGACGTGGTCCCTAAAAAATGGGTTTTGAAAATGTCTGTCTTAAAAAGAAAAAAAATTATTACAAGTTATTGCCAAATCTTTAACTCTGCTAACATCCTAAACCTAAGATAGAAACAAAACGAACATATACCCTGCTGTGAGTAAAAAGCAATAGTGTGTGTATATATATATATATATATATATATATATATATATATATACTGCTCAAAAAAATAAAGGGAACACTCAAATAACACATCCTAGATCTAAATGAATGAAATATTCTCATTGAATAATTTGTTGTATACAAAGCTGAATGTGCTGTCAACATAATCACACAAAAATCATCAATGGAAATCAAATTTTTGAACCAATGGAGCCCTGGATTTGGAGACACCCCCAAAATAAAAGTGGAAACAAGTCGAAATGAAAATCAAAACAAGACAAAATTAAAGTGGAAACAAGTCAAAATGATGCTCAGTATTGTGTGTGGCCTCCACGTGCCTGTATGACCTCCCTACAACGCCTGGGCAAGCTCCTGATGAGGTTGCAGATGTTCTCCTGAGCAATTTCCCCCCAGACGTGAACTAAAGCTTCCGTCAACTCCTGGACAGTCTGTGGTGCAACGTGACATTGGTGGATGAAGCAAGACATGCTGTCCCAGATGTGCTCAATCGGATTCAGGTCTAGGGAACAGGCAGGCCAATCCATAGCTTCAATACCTTCATCTTGCAGGAACTGCTGACACACTACAGTCATATGAGGTCTGGCATTGTCCTGCATTAGGAGGAACCTAGGGCCAACCGCACCAGCATATGGTCTCACAAGGGGTCTGAGGATCTCATCTCGGTAACTAATGACAGTCAGGCTACCTCTGGCAAGCACATGGAGGGCTGTGTGGCCCTCCAAAGAAATGCGACCCCACACCATTACTGACTCATTGCCAAATCAGTCATGCTGAAGGATGTTGCAGGCAACAGGTTCACACTCAGCACATGTGACAGACGTGATAGAGTCTGGAGACGCCATGGAGAGCGATCTGATGCCTGTGTTTTTTCCTCAGTCTCTCTATGAGACTAGAACTTTTACTTGTCTGTCATTGTCACTTTGACAAAATGCCTGTAAAACCCTTCTTATGGTAAGACCTAACAGTCCATCGTACCTGGCAGACCTGGAGATCATTCTTTGACCTCTGATTACTATGACAACCATTGGCAACCAGCAATCACATCATGGAGTAGGGCCGTTGGCGTGAGAGAGGGCCACTAGAGAGTTAAACTGACAGGGTCAGTGCCGCCATTGGCCCTGGTTATTGGCCCAGCTCAGCTGTCCATTAGGATGATGTCTTGTGGTGATTAGTCAGGCACAGCTCATGTGCCTGCACGATCATCATGATGTACCTGTACGTCCATTTGCAGGGACAACGTCTTACATAAGGTATACGCTAGTGAACTTGACGCTGTGGTGACAGTACATCCTCTAGGTTGTTCTACTGACAGATCTGCTTTAAACACCACTCTAGCATCTTCATCTGTTATCAGCGTCTCTGTAGGCTTCTTCTATAGTTTGTGACCTGCCATATCTCTCCAGTGTTTGCTGGACGAGCTAGAAGTCACTACTCAATGTAAGTCTATGAGAGTCAGAATGAGTCCAGTACAATTCCCTCATAGACTGCGAGCTTGTGACAGTTACCGCTGACTTGCGGTCAGTCGGAAGTTAAGGTCACAAGATGGAGACATGAGACTAGAGCAGCACCATAACACTTGAAGATGGTGAGTATCATATAAGTGTAAAGTGGTACGGAGAAGTAGGCATGGGCTAGGTACTCATCTATTCTGCCCAGACACGTTACATGAAAGTGGTGGTCCTGGCTTATTGTGTGGACTTGTGCTGTGAGAGTGATCAGATGTTAACCAGTTCATGAAAGGAGACCACCAGTTCTTAACAAACAAAGTTTTACTAAACAGCTATTGTGTGGCAACTACGTACACAGGCTAGTGGGTATACAACTTCTCACAGTTTTTTTCTTTAATACTGAGCATCTCAATACAGAGTCTCATTACTTCCTTGGCCTCACAAATTCCTTCCTCCACTGGTCTCAATTTCTTCATCACCACTCAGCTTAAAACCACAGTGCAGTCCATGAAAGTAATTTCACCGTCCTGTGGTTCTGCATCTGAATCTCCTTGTAGAGGGTAGGGTTTTACCAATATGGTCAGATTCGGTTTCAAGCTCTTTGACGCTTAGGGAACTTCTGCCTGGGACACTCACTTCATCTCACATACTATTCCGTCATGGCCTGTTACCTTTAAACGGAACCTGTCACCTCGTTTTTCAGCTATAAGCTGCAGCTGAGTCGCACAGCCAGAGCTTTGGGGTACTCGGCACCGAGCCCGTTGATATCTATGGGAATGTCACGGGTAGCACAGCTCGGTCCGTTGCCCTGGGCGCTCACTGAAATGTGGGATATTTACAGGTGACTTGAATAATGATATGGGGATTCGTGACGCCACTTGTGGTACCTGGTCAGGATGACCAGCGCTGCTATGCAGATCCGCTGAAGGGTTAATATTGTGCAGCTAGATGTTAAGCCTTCCACAAGTAAGGCTGAGTTCTCCTCCAGGGCAGATAATTGTGTAGGGATGCAGGACAGACGGGGACCCGGCAGTCAGGGGTAATAAGGAGACACACACATAAGTCACTTTGGTACCTTTACTGAAGATGTTGCAGGCACTTCCCGGAGCGCTGTGGGGTGAAGGGTGCACATCCAGATTCCTCCACTGAGTAGGTGTGTGGCCTCCTGTTCTCTGCCTTTTTGTAATGAAGTCTTGGCCTGCGTGTAGCTGGGCCTAGCTTAGTCTCCGTCTTGTACCTGGCTGACTTTGTGATTGGACCTTCTCTCTGAAAGGACAGGGTCTTTTATGGCTGATCAGGCCGGACTCCGTCCTCCTGATCCTGTTACGTATCAGCCCCCTGATACTCCTGGGACTTGTAGTCTCCAGGAACTCCGGTGTTCTCCTAATGGGTCGTGGAGATCCCTATAGGCTCGGACCCGGTGTCCAGTAATACTTGCTGAGGTGAGCTATTAAGGCTCCACTGTCTCATTAAGTTTCCACTCGCCTTCGGCCTACCCGGATCCTCACACGATCACACACTGGCAGTTGGTAGGCTGCCTCTTCACCGCTCTCTAAGCGTCGGCACGCTTTCTCACTAAGCTGTACTCCTAGTTTCAGCTCTGACTAGGCTGGAGTGATTTCTGTTCACTCTGTACTAGACTCCACTTGCTCTGAACTGAATAGCTCTGCAGCCTCTGTAACCTCAGCTCTACACTTCCCTTGCTGCAGACTGAGCTGACTGAGCTAACTGAGCAGACTGAGCCCACTGAGATGGCTGCACTGAACTAAACTCCAGCTTCCTGTGTTAAGCTCTTTTTATATGTCTTACACAGCTCCCTCTGATGGTCTTTTGGGGATAAATGAACGTGTGTGAAGGTGAATAATGACCTCTAGTGGTATCTTCTTTCAGTGCACCCTTCTGGAAGATATGGATCCAGTCGCAGCTGGGCTCCACACAGCCACTGCCTGTCGGGGCATATCTACAGCATTCTATAATAAGCCCCCGATCTAACCTGAAAGATAAGAAAAACAAGTTTTAATATACTCACCCGAGGGTGGTCCGGTCCGATGGGCGTCGCAGGTCCGGGTCCGGCGCCTCCCATCTTCATACAATGTTGTCGTCCTCCTTGCTTCGTGTTCCAGCACCTGCACAGGATACTGACCTGCCCTGTTGAGGGCAGAGCAAAGTACTGCAGTGCGCAGGCACTGGGCCTCTCTGACCTTTCCCGGCGCCTGCGCACTGCAGTACTTTGCTCTGCCCTCAACAAGGCAAATCAGTACAACGGCGCAGGAGCCGGGACACAAAGCAAGGAGGATGACAACATCGTATGAAGATGGGAGGCACCGGTCCCGTACCTGCGACTCCCATCGGACCGGACCGCCCTCGGGTGAGTATAATAAAACTTGTTTTTCTTATCTTTCAGGTTAGATCAGGGGCTTAGGCTTATCTACAGCATTATAGAATGCTGTAGATAAGCCCCGAAAGCCAGTGGCCACAGCTTATAGCTGAAAAACGAGGTGACAGGTTCACTTTAATAGCTGCAAGCTACTCAGATCTTGCTGGTAGGCACACCTCTGCACCCTTTTCATTTGGTCACTCTGTTCTCTGGTCAGTCCTCTCAGCTGGCACTGTCTTATTCTCTGCATTTCTGTAACTCTCTCTTTGTTTTGGTCTGTCCCTCCAGATCATGCTATTTCTGTACCAATCTCCTTTCTCTTGCCACAAAACACCCCCTACATGAGGCCTTGCTGAACAATCAGACAAAATGTGTGCTCTAGCTACAAGCTAGGCCCTTAGTCACTATCAGGAAATCCTGTCTGATCCTGCTACATAGCCCCTCTCTCTCTGGGCAGCAGTGCAAAACATTTTAATACATCAACATTAAAATTCACATTACATATCTCCATTACAATAACTCATGACATTATATTTAAATTATAACAATAACATTGATGTATTCAAAGTGGAACAGGGCAATATATCCAGTTCCTTACACTAGGATTAGGAACTTAAATTACTAGCACCACTCCAGCTCTGAAATAAAAATTAAAAAAATCTGGCGTGGAAGATCTGTCATTCTTTACAATATTAGGATTATGCAGCCATTCCAACATGGATTTCCAAAGTAAACACACTAAATTCATTAGGTCTAAAAAATCTATTGAATGAAGTACCGTATGTAGTTTGTATTGTGATGAAATCTATTGCAGATCTGCTAAGGTGAATTTCTACTCTCATCTAACAGTATAGAGTTGGGAGACCCTCATACATATTAGATGGTTGGCCAGTGGGTTGGTGAAAATTTTTCCTGACTTGCATATGTGTCTTTAATGTACCATGATCTAAGTTATAGACCCATTTCTAATCCCCCACATTACTTCATCATTAGGATGTTGCTGTTTAATTGCTATTTTAATACCAAGTTATACTACTGTCGTCGAATAGCTGCAAGAGGTGGTGGTGATAACAAAGCACACAGTAAAAATAATAAGAGAAGATGCAAACGGATAGAGATTAAGCTTTTTTATTAATGCGTCGGCTCCTGAGGGACCAGTGACACATAAAAAGACATGGGGAGGTGGCCCTCTGGCAGAAAGATGTAAGCTTCCCTCATTTATCAGGCCGTGCAGTCTGAAGCCAGCAGAAATGTTAATGCGGGTTCATTTGCAGTTGTGCATGTGGAGATTGCTCCTCACAGCGCAGCCTGACAGCGGCCCGCAGGGACCAGGTTTGGACAGTTTCTACTATTCATTTTTAAAATGTGACCTGAACCTAGACTGGTTATAGCGTCTACTGGGAACCCGTGGACAATAATCACCAGGTAAGATTGGCATTCTTCAGCACGTCACTGTGAATAATTCACAGCTATGGTTTCCTTCAATAGGTAATTTCAGGACATGTATTATGTATATATGTAAGTAATCATGTATTTACTTATTTATTTTCACAAGCCGCACATGGATAACATACACTTCTACACACTGTAGTTAATAGGGATGTTGCAATGTAAATAACCCCTCTGTTACTAGATGATTTGTATTCATTCATTTACTTTTTTTTTCCGCTGTTTTGCTTTTTCCATAACTCTTTTTTACTATTATTATTACTATTATTATTATTATTATTATTATTTTTCCTTCGAAAAAGCCATATCAGGATTTGAGTTATATTTTTACTGGACAAGTCGTAGTTTAGATTGATACCAGAAATGTTACCATATAATGTATAAGAAAGAAAGAGAAATGAAAAAGTCAAATTAAGGAGAAATAATGAAAAAAATGTAAGTCCATAGTTTTTTTTTTTTTTACGTCGTTAATTGGGCACAGTAAAAATGATCTGATTCTCCAAATCAGGACAGTTACAATGATACCAAACTTGCATAGTTTTGTTGTTATTTTTTACTTTTTCAGTTGTTTAAACCATTGCTTAAAGGGGTTGTCCACTACTAGGACACTTGAGCCTGGCGCCCAATCAGCACTGGCGTCACTGTTCCCGCCTTAACGGTTAAGTAATTGACAGGAAGTTAGCGACAGCCACAGCTCTCTCTTCCTGTTAATTACTTAATCCTACAAAGGCAGGGACAGTGACGCCAGTGCTGATTGGGCACCAGGAACCCAAGTGTCGACACACCTGGAACGGCGCAGACACGGGAGGTGAGTATAAGCTCCTTTATTTTATTGGGGCCAAGCGTAGGGTATGAAAAGGGTTGTCCATGCAGTGGACAATGTCTTAAAAAAAAATTCTGAACTTTGTAAAAAAAAAAAATGGTTTGTGTTGCCATTGTCTAAGGCATGATTTTTTTTTTTTACATTTTTCTGTTGATGGAGTTATATGAAGGGTTATTATATGTATGCCAAGTGATAGATTTTAATAGTACATACTACGTTTTAGGTAAATGCAAAAGTAGTAATTCTTTATAGAATTTTTATATTATTGGATGCTGTTCATATATAAGAAATAAAGAAATGATTAGATTATTTGCAGGTTTTTTTTTTAATTCACTTTTCTTTTTTTTTTGTGTTTTTCATTGCCATTTTCTTACGCTAAATTCTTGAAAATATTTCATGAATTTTGTACAAAATAATTTTTTTTTTGTCTTTGACCTGTTTTATGAATTTTAAGTGCAAAAATCACAAGGTTCAAGAAAATGGTGCAAATGTTGCGCAAAAATAGCTGACATATACAGTACAGACCAAAAGTTTGGACACACCTTCTCATTTAAAGATTTTTCTGTATTTTCATGACTATGAAAATTGTACATTCACACTGAAGGCATCAAAACTATGAATTAACACATGTGGAATTATATACTTAACAAAAAAGTGTGAAACAACTGAAAATATGTTTTATATTAGGTTCTTCAAAGTAGCCACCTTTTGCTTTGATTACTGCTTTGCACACTCTTGGCATTCTCTTGATGAGCTTCAAGAGGTAGTCACCGGAAATGGTCTTCCAACAGTCTTGAAGGAGTTCCCAGAGACGCTTAGCACTTGTTGGCCCTTTTGCCTTCACTCTGCGGTCCAGCTCACCCCAAACCATCTCGATTGGGTTCAGGTCTGGTGACTGTGGATGCCAGGTCATCTGGCGTAGCACCCCATCACTCTCCTTCTTGGTCAAATAGCCCTTACACAGTCTGGAGGTGTGTTTGGGGTCATTGTCCTGTTGAAAAATAAATGATGGTCCAACTAAACGCAAATCGAATGGAATACCATGCGCTGCTACATGCTGTGGTAGTCATGCTGGTTCAGTATGCCTTCAATGTTGAATAAAACCCCAACAGTGTTACCAGCAAAGCACCCCAACACCATCACACCTCTTCCTCCATGCTTCACGATGGGAACCAGGCGTGTAGAGTCCATCCGTTCACCTTTTCTGCGTCCCACAAAGACACGGTGGTTGGAACCAAAGATCTCAAATTTGGACTCATCAGACCAAACCACAGATTTCCACTGGTCTAATGTCCATTCCTTGTGTTCTTTAGCCTAAACAAGTCTCTTCTGCTTGTTGCCTGTCCTTAGCAGTGGTTTCCTAGCAGCTATTTTACCATGAAGGCCTGATGCACAAAGTCTCCTCTTAACAGTTGTTGTAGAAATGTGTCTGCTGCTAGAACTCTGTGTGGCATTGACCTGGTCTCTAATCTGAGCTACTCTAAACCTGCGATTTCTGAGGCTGGTGACTCGGATAAACTTATCCTCAGAAGCAGAGGTGACTCTTGGTCTTCCTTTCCTGGGGCGGTCCTCATGTGAGCCAGTTTCTTTGTAGCGCTTGATGGTTTTTGCAACTGCATTTGGGGACACTTTCAAAGTTTTCCCAATTTTTTCGGACTGACTGACCTTCATTTCTTAAAGTAATGATGGCCACTTGTTTTTCTTTACTTAGCTGCTTTTTCTTGCCATAATACACATTCTAACAGTCTATTCAGTACTATCAGCTGTGTATCCACCAGACTTCTGCACAACACAACTGATGATCCCAACCCCATTTATAAGGCAAGAAATCACACTTAATAAACCTGACAGGGCAAACCTGTGAAGTGAAAACCATTTCCGGTGACTACCTCTTGCAGCTCATCAAGAGAATGCCAAGAGTGTGCAAAGCAGTCATCAAAGCAAAAGGTGGTTACTTTGAAGAACCTACAATAGAAGACATTTTTTCAGTTGTTACACACTTTTTTGTTAAGTATATAATTCCACATGTGTTAATTGTCACGCTGTCTAATGATATGTATACAATGTCAGTAAACTATTAATACAGGAACAACACTCTATACAACAACTAGTATAGCAACATCAGCATGTAAGTATAGAATAGATTTACCTGACACTATATCTGCTGAACTCAGGGTTAATCTTGAGGACTTGATGAGCTGAAACAGGAAAGAGGTGGACCGGGATCTAACCTGACCCTAAACTGGGGTCCTAACTAATCCCTCACCTTGGAGGTACTGATAATGGTTCAGAGGTCCAAGTCTCCAACCTAAACCTGTCTCCTATCAGACCCTGAACCCTGTAATCAGTCCTAAGAAGGATCCTGACTACCACCAAAGGGATATGGGCTGATCTTAGCTAAATACACAGATTAGACATATAAGACAGACAGGATAACACTCGCTTGCATACACACTCAAACACCAAAGGAACATAAATGGTATGGGAAATAAACTCTAACCAAGTTGAGCTTAGAACAACTAAGGAGCTCACAACAAAAGTCTATACAGATTCATTCCTATCTGTGGTCTGCATGAAGGTTTCACTGGCAACTCCCCAAGCAGACAACCAGAAATTTAAAGGAGACCAATCAACAAATAATCAATTGCAGCTGGGAGAAACTGCACCCAGTCCCAGCACCGAGCACAGACAGAATTAACTCCCTAGCTGCCAAACACAAAGAAACAGCAGCTCAGCTGTGAGAAGTCAAAATGTGCAACCGCGACGATCTTCGTGGCAATGCACACATGACAGTACCCCCCCTTCTACGAGGGGCCTCCGGACCCTCAGGGCCAGGCCTGCCCGGGTGAGTTCTGTGGAAGGTCCGAACCAAACGATCTGCGTTAACATCAGACGCAGGGACCCACGTCCTCTCCTCTGGACCATACCCCTTCCAATGCACCAAGTACTGAAGGGACCGGCGATTCAGACGTGAGTCAATGATCTTTGATACTTGAAATTCCAAGTTACCATTGACCAACACTGGAGGAGGAGGTAGAGGTGACGGTATGACTGGTGCCACATACCTTTTAAGTAATGACTTGTGGAACACATTATGAATTTTAAACGTAGGAGGGAGGTCCAGACGAAATGCCACAGGATTAATTATGGAACTGATCCTGTACGGCCTGATGAATCTGGGACCCAGTTTCCAGGAGGGCACTTTAAGTTTTATATTCCTGGTAGACAACCATACCAGATCGTTCACATTCAGATCTGGACCAGAAACTCTCCTCCTATCAGCCATACGTTTGTAACGGTTCCCCATCGCACTCAGATTATTCAATACACCTCTCCACACAGAAGCAAGTGACAACGAGAAACGCTCCTCCTCAGGAACCCCAGAAGGGCCCCCCCCATTGAAAGTACAAAACTGGGGATGAAAACCATATGCCCCAAAAAACGGGGACTTACCAGTGGACTCGCTCCGCCTGTTGTTAAGAGCGAACTCTGCCAGAGGCAAGAAAGAAGACCAGTCCTCTTGGTTCTCTGAGACAAAACACCGGAGATATGTCTCTAAGCTCTGATTCAGACGCTCTGTCTGACCATTGGTCTGCAGATGAAAAGCCGAGGAAAATGACAATTGCATCCCCCGACGTAAACAAAATGCCCTCCAAAATTAGGACACAAACTGAGACCCCCTATCTGACACCACATCAGAAGGCAACCCATGAAGTCTAACGATCTCCCTAATGAACACCTGCGCCAGAGTTTTAGCATTAGGGAGTGCAGGAAGAGCAACGAAATGTGCCATCTTACTGAACCTGTCAACAACCACCAGTATGACAGTATTCCCTGACGACGGAGGAAGGTCCGTAATGAAGTCCATAGATAAATGAGTCCATGGACGCTCCGGAAGTTTCAAGGGTAAAAGGGTCCCAGACGGATGGGTATGAGGGGTTTTAGAGCGAGCACACACCCCACATGACGCGACAAAAGTTATAACATCTTTATTAGCATTAGGCCACCAAAACCGGCGAGAAAGGAGATCTAAAGTAGCCTTACTCCCTGGATGTCCTGCTAGAGCAGAATTATGATGTGCCTCAATAACCTTTTGTCTCAACAGATTTGGGACAAACAGTCTCCCTGGAGGTCCTGCAGGGGCGTCCCCCTGAGCCTCTAACACCTCCTCCTCAAGCTCAGAAAATACAGCCGACACTACCACCCCCTCCTGAAGGATAGGACTCGGGTCATCCGTTTTCCCGGCCCCTGGGAAACTGCGAGACAAGGCATCAGCCTTTACATTCTTAGACCCCGGGCGATAAGTGACGACAAAATTAAACCTGGTAAAAAACAACGACCATCGAGCTTGTCTGGAATTCAGACGCTTAGCGGATTCCAAATACAACAGGTTCTTGTGATCAGTAATAACGGTAACCGGGTGGACTGCCCCCTCCAAAAAGTGACGCCATTCTTCAAAAGCTAACTTAATGGCCAAAAGTTACCTATTGCCAATATCATAATTCCTTTCGGCGGACGACAATTTCTTAGAAAAGAAAGCGCACGGATGCCATTTACCAGGGGACGGACCCTGGGACAATATAGCACCCACCCCTACGTCAGACGCATCCACCTCCACAATGAACGGCTGAGATGCATCTGGTTGGATGAGAACGGGTGCCGAAGCAAAACATTTCTTCAAAGAGGAAAAGGCTTGGCAAGCTTTGTCCGACCATTTAGAAAAATCCGTCCCTTTTCTTATCATGTCAGTGAGAGGTTTGACGACAGATGAGAAATTACAAATAAATTTCCGGTAGTAGTTAGCAAACCCCAAAAAACGCTGCAGAGCCTTAAGATCCCCTGGCTGATCCCATTCAAGCACTGCTCTCACCTTTTCAGGGTCCATACGGAAACCGGAGGCTGACACCAAAAAACCCAAAAACTGAAGTTCCTGTACGGCAAATACACACTTCTCCAGTTTGGCGTATAATTTATTGTCTCGCAAGATCTGCAACACCTGTCTCACATGCTCCTGATGAGACACAAGATCTGGCGAGTAAATTAAAATGTCGTCCAAATATACAACCACAAACAGCCCCACAAGGTGACGAAAAATGTCATTAACAAAATGTTGGAATACTGCTGGTGCAGTAGTCAGACCAAAAGGCATGACTAGGTTCTCATAATGTCCCTCCGGCGTGTTAAACGCCGTTTTCCACTCATCCCCCTCTTTTATCCTAATCAGATTATACGCCCCCCTGAGATCCAATTTAGAAAACCATTTGGCGCCAACAATTTGATTGAAGAGATCAGGAATAAGAGGGAGTGGATACGGATCTCGAACAGTAATCCGATTAAGTTCGCGGAAATCCAAGCAAGGGCGTAGGCCTCCATCTTTCTTCTTCACAAAGAAGAACCCCGCGGCTACTGGGGAAGATGAAGGTCTAATATGCCCTTTGGCCAGACTTTCAGAAATATAATCTTTCATAGCCTGCCTCTCAGGACCAGAAAGATTATACAACCTAGCTTTAGGCAACTTAGCATCAGGAAGGAGATTAATAGAGCAGTCATACACGCGATGAGGAGGCAACTCCTGACACCCTCCTCAGAGAAAACATCCCCAAAATCCTCCAAAAAAGGAGGCAATGTACTAGGCACGACCGCACAGATGACTGTGTTGTCAGGAGTCGAACCCAGTACCTCTTGTCCACTGGCCAGCAGCTCTGCCATCTGAGCTATTCTGCTGGCTGCAAAGTTCCTTGCTGAACCCTGATACCATTGACTGTTCTTCCTGATTAGCTACACCTAGTGCTCTTTTGATTGGGCCTCTGATTGCCAATTACACACCCTATATAAACCTGGCCCTGTGGGTGTGTCATTGCGAGATTATTGAGCTCCAAGCCTTTAGTCAAGCGTTTCCTGCTGATCCATTGCTACAAACACTGCTCTCCTGTGAACCGACCTCGGCCTGCCTTCTGACTACGCTCTCCGCCTGATCCATTGCTACAAACACTGCTCTCCTGTGTACCGACCTCCGGCTGCCACCTGACTACGTTATCTGCCTGCTCCTCTGTTACCGAACTGCCTTTCCTGTGTACCGACCTCCGGCTGCCACCTGACTACGTTATCCGCCTGATCCATTGCTACAAACACTGCTTTCCTGTGTACCGACCTCCGGCTGCCATCTGACTACGCTACCTGCCTCTGCTTCCCCTAGTGTTTGCAGTAACATCGGCTCCAACCCAGACGGGATCTTGACAGAATAATCTCGCGCCAAAATGGAGTCCGCTGTGAACACCCTGAGACGGCAAGTTACGGAGCTTCAAAGTTTTTGTACTGACTCTCAAGGAAAATATGCCAAGTTACAAACTGATTTCACGGCGATACAACAGGAAGTAATTGAGCTACAAAAACAACTTCTGGACGTGCGCAATTCAGGGTCCGAATCAAACGCGCGGCTGCCGCTGCCTGCAAAGTTCAGTGGGGATCGCAAGCAGTACCGAGGATTCCTCAATCAATGCCGCATATACTTCCAGATGCAACCTGCTCCCTTTACCAGTGAGAGGAAGAAAGTTTTTTTCATGATAAATCTCCTGACGGATGAAGCTCTTGCTTGGGCTTCACCTTATGTAGAAAAGGACTATGACCTCCTTAATGACCTGGAAGCCTTCACCGCAGCTATGAATCAAGTTTTTGATGACCCAAACCGCTGTGCCACAGCAGAAACCAAATTACATAATTTGCGCCAAGGACGTCGCTCTGTTGCGGAATACACATCGGAGTTCCGTCGCTGGGTGGCCGACACCACCTGGAATCCAGCAGCCCAGAGAAGTCAATTTCGACGAGGGTTATCAGAACCAGTGAAAGACGAGCTTGCCAGGGTTGAGACCCCTGACCAGTTGGAGGACTTTATTCAACTATGTATCCGGATTGACCAGAGACTTACTGAAAGGAGAAAGGAGAGACTGCGAGCACTTGGGAATAGCCCTGGCTTCTCATTTTCAGCATCGGACCACCAAGAAAAGACGCAAGGCGTGTCTGAACCGATGCAGATCGACGTCATCCGAAGACCACTCTCTGCACAGGAGAAGGAGAGGCGACGTGCAGAACATCTCTGCCTCTATTGTGGGGACCCTGGACACTATGCCATCAACTGTCCTAACAAAAGGACTATAGCCTTTACCAACAACAGGTCTGCCAGCAATATGGACCTTTCTCAG
>JARQOD010000001.1:937233500-937291695 GCA_033576555.1 Oophaga sylvatica
ATTCAGTGTTTTCATAGCACGTTATTGCATTTTATTACAATGTAGCGGTGACCAAAAACCGTAATTCTTTTTTTACCTTGATAGATCGGGCGATTCTGAACGTGGTGATACCAAATATGTGTATATTTGATTTTTTTATTGTTTTATTTTGAATGGAGCAAAAGTGATTTGAACTTTTATATTTTTATTTTTTAAATATTTTTAAAAGCTTTTTTTACTTTTTGCATGTTTCAATAGTCTCCATGGGAGACTAGAAGCTGCAGTTGATCTCCTCTGCTACACACAGGCGAAGAGCAGATTGCCTGTGTGTAGCAGAAATGCTCACGTGCTATGAGCGACGACGAAGACGAGTCAGCCCTCATAGCAATCTCGCAATGACAACCAGAGAGGTCTGTTGCAGACCTCTGGTTGTTATGCCGACCCATCGGTGACCTGCGATCATGTGACGGAGTCACCGATAGGCGGAGCTAGTGACATGTTTCCTATAAGCGCGGGTTAAATGCCGCTGTCAGGGATAGCGATTCCACCTGCAGCTGTTGCGGGCACATATGTCAGCTGTATAAATCAGCTGTCATGTGATCGGAAAGGTGTACACTATACTATATCTCGTGTGTATAATGTAACCAGTGTTCACTGTATTGCCTGTACACTATACACTCTATACAGAGCTCCTGTGTATAATGTCACTGGTGATCACTGTATTACCTGTGCACTGTGCATAATGGCATGTATGGTAATATCAGTGGTTAATATTGTGTGTTTTTTATTAATGATCAGTATTTTAGTATTTGGTCACTATGTGGTCTGGTCACGGTGTGGTGGTATTTGTGCCCTATATGTGGTATTATTGGTCACTATGTAGTGGTAATATGTGAAATCACACTTTCCCCTGTGCCGGAAATCCGCTGCCTCGGAGTAACCATTGACTCTGCCCTGTCCTTCAAACCGCACATCCAAGCTCCACCACCTCCTGTTGCCTCCAGCTCAAAAATATTTCCAGAATCCGTCGTTTCCTCAACCCTCACTCTACCAAAATGCTTGTACATGCCCTAATCATCTCCCGCCTCGACTACTGTAACATCCTCCTCTGTGGCCTATCTTCTAACACTCTTGCACCCCTCCAGTCCGTCCTTAACTCTGCTGCCCATCTAATTAATCTTTCTCCTCGCTACACCCATGCTTCTCCTCTTTGCAAATCCATTCACTGGCTCCCAATTTCTCAGTGTATCCAGTTTAAACTACTAACGCTGACATACAAAGCCATCCATAACCTTTCTCCTCCGTATATTTCCAAACTAATCTCTCAATATCTTCCCTCACCTAATCTCCGGTCCTCCCAAGACCTCCTTCTCTCCTCCAAGCTTATTCGCTCCTCACCCAATCGCCTCCAAGATTTCTCCCCATCCTCTGGAATTCTGTGCCCCAACACGTCTGGTTATCCACCACATATCCAACATCACATAATTTGAGTGCATCAGAAAAAGAAGGATTGGACAAATTGATGGGTCTACAGGATGTGGTGATTAAACCAGCAGATAAGGGTGGGAATGTTGTGGTTTGGCCTAAAGAACAGTATGAATTAGAAGCTACTCGACAACTGAATAATGCTGAATATTATAAAAAACTAACTTTCAATCCCTTGTCTAAATTTCAGACAGAACTTAATAATCTCCTGCGGGAGGCCAATGATGAGGGTATCATTACAAATGATCTTAAGTTGGCATTACAGGTTAAAGAACCCAGCATTCCCACCCTATATCTTCTTCCCAAAGTACACAAAAATCAAAGGACACCACCTGGGAGACCCATCATTTCTGGAAATGGTAATTACCTTGAAAACGTGAATAGGTATATAGACTCAATTCTGCAGCCGTTTGTATCTACTCTTCCTTCATATACGAAGGACACCAATGAATTCCTTAAGAAAATCGATGGAATGCATGTTGAACCCGATAGTGTATTGGTGACTTGTGATGTAGAGTCACTTTACACAAATATTAAGCATACCGATGGCCTTGCAGCAGTTTCTTACTTTTTACAATTTTCTTCATTTTCTAGAGCATTTATCATATTCTTTATTAATTTATTAGAATTTGCTTTATCAAAAAATTTTTTTCTTTTTGGGGGGTCTTTCTTCCTTCAAGTCCAGGGAACAGCGATGGGGGCTTCGTTTGCCCCTTCGTATGCCAACCTGTTCCTTGGACTTTGGGAGAGAGACCTCTTTTCTTCTGATTTTTCTGGAGCTATGGAGCGTGTCCCATTTTGGACACGCTACATAGACGATATATTTTTTATTTGGCAAGGTTCCATTGAGACATTAGCTGATTTCATCATGGGTCTGAATGACAATAATATCAACATGCATTTCACACATTCTCATGATATGAAGACTATTGAATTTTTAGATGTCCGTATAATAAAGGATGATAATGGCTGCCTTCAGTCAGACCTCTTTAGGAAAAAGACGGCAGTGAATGCTCTGGTCCACGCGACTTCTTCGCATCCGAGGCCTTTGATCAACTCGGTCCCTATAGGCCAATTTTTACGCCTTAGAAGGATTTGTTCCAATGACGAGTATTTCTTTCAGCAGGCAGTTTTGTTAAGAGACAGGTTTTTAGAACGTGGGTACAGCAGGAGGTCGATCAAAAGAGCTTTTAATAGGGCAAAGCACTGTACTCGCCATGATGCCCTTTATACCAAACAATTGAAAGATGATAAAAATGTGGTACGTTTTATTGCACAATATAGCGGGCAAAGTGATCGGCTGAGGCAAGTTTTGAGTCAACATTGGGGTATATTGATGGTGGATCCAATTTTGTCAAAATACATTGGGGATAGGCCACACATGACCTTCAGGAGGTCAGCTAATTTAAAAGACAAATTGGTCAAGAGTCATTTTCTTAAGACCCCACTCACTAAATCTTTTGGTGATGGTATTTGCAAACCCTGTGGGTCGTGTGTGGCATGCCCCAATGTTTTGAAGACCAACAGTTTCAGCGATTCTGATAACTCTCGTCGCTTTGGAATACAACAGAATATTAACTGCACATCTTCTGCTGTGATATATCTGGCCGAATGTCCATGTGGTTTAAAATATGTTGGTTTAACCACTAGACAACTTAAAACTAGAGTACGTGAACATGTACTGGGCATTAAAGCAGCAGCTGAAATTGAGGATCTGTCGATGCTTAAAACTATCCCCAGACACTTCAAAGTATATCACAATTGTGATTATTCTAAACTGAAGGTCTTGGGGATAGACTTATTGGTTGCCAACAATAGAGGAGGCAACATTAGCAAACGTCTCGCTCGACTTGAGGCCAGGTGGATTTGGACATTGAACACGGTGTCTCCACTTGGCCTCAATGAGTGCCTTTCATTTGTACCCTTTTTATAATTGACTCCGCAATATACCCATTTTACTGTATTCATGTTTGATTTTATTGTTCTGTCGTGTATGTTCTTGCTTTTATTTATTATTTATTATTTTATTATTTTTCATTTATATTTTTTATTTTGGCATGTTTAATTGTTTTTTCGACATTTTTTATTTTCAATACATTTTTTATATTGTCTCATTTTTGGTGATTAATTTTTCTCTTTTTATCAATTTATTTCAGTATTTGGTTCTCCTGTTTATGCGACTGTCCTGCTTATGAGGATTCAAATATGCATCTGACAATTATCACGTTTTCATCACATTATTTATTTATAATTTTTTTATTTTTTATTTTTTGTATTTTCTCTGTGCCTGTTTGCGTCTCTTTAATATGGTTATACACAGTGGTTTGATGCAATTGTTTATTTATTTATTTTGATTTGTATATATTACCCTCTATGTACATTGTATTTGTGAGTCTTAAGTATTTTGGATTATGTGATGCAATGAATGATCCATGGAGACTGAGATTAAGATTTGGACATATTATGCATATGTGTTCATATTTGCGTGTTATCCTATTTACCTTCGGGTATATTACTCACTATCGCACTTTTCACTTTGTCAGTGCATTGTCCACACACGCAGTTTCCATACACAGAAGTGATGTGCGCATGTCGGCGAGACGGGACGGGGTTGCGTGGCGACGGCGTCTATACATGGGCCGGCGGCTCCACACTTCCGGTTTCGCCGGCTCATGTGACGTCAGACGCCAGGGTGACTTCCGGTTTTCCGCTCGCTGAGATGCGCCGCCTATTCACTGGCCCATTAACCAGGAGACTATTTAAACTTTCATGCCATCTATTATGCATATCCCCCTGACGAAGGTTAGTTATACCGAAACGCGCGTCGGGGCGCGTTCTCTTTGGCTGACAGGCTGACAGCACCCCCCAGGCTTCCAGGTAGCGCTTGTTTTCATGCACTTGTGTCTCTTTTTTATTTTATTTCATTTTTATCCTATACATTTTGTGCACAGTTTGGCGGTGCTAGACACTATAGACGCATATATACTCTCAGCACGAGTTGTTCGGTGCTAATATATTTTTTATTTTCACTATTTATAGGCGGTTTTCACCTGTTCTATTTCACCGTTGCTCCTGGTACATATTATCGCCTGAGTGTATTATTTGGGTGCTGTTTAATGTCAGTCATATTTCAATGTCATTTTATTCATTTTTTATGTTTTTTGTACTGCATTGCTCAATAAAGCTTATATTTTGTACTATACACATTGCATTGCTTATATTTATTTTATATCACTGGTTCAATTGGGTCCTCTCACTTTCATCCACATCTGTTATATAGAGTTTGTACTTTTCCGGATGGTCTGCCATCTTATTCTTTCTTGGATTATTGGTATCTACTTATCATTTATTCACATTTTAATTTTATTTCAGCATTATATTTTATATTATTATTACTTATTTGGTATAAGTGGCACCAATTTTTCTTGTGTATTTAATCACATTTGGATCCTTCAGAGGAACCTGAAAACCCATCATTGACAAAGTATCTCACACAATTCTTATTGAAAAAATTACTAAGTATGGAATGGACAAGGCAACTGTTAGGTGGATTCATAACTGGCTTAGTGATCGGACCCAAAGAGTGGTTGTAAATGGCTGCACATCCAGTTGGAAGAATGTCTCAAGTGGGGTACCACAAGGCTCTGTTTTGGGCCCTGTATTGTTCAACATCTTTATCAATGATTTAGATGAAGGAATTGAGGGTAAACTGATCAAATTTGCTGATGACACAAAGCTAGGAGGGATAGCTAATACTAGAGAAGAGAGAGAGAGTATTCAAAAAGATATAAATAAACTGGAGCAGTGGTCAGTAACTAACAGAATGGTTTTTAACAGGGAAAAATGCAAAGTACTACATCTGGGCAATAAAAATGAAAAAAGCATATACAAAATGGGAGGAATAGGGCTAAGTAACAGCACATGTGAAAAAGACTTGGGTATACTAATAGATCACAGACTGAACATGAGTCAACAGTGTGATGCAGCAGCAAAAAAGGCAAATACAATTCTAGGATGTATCAACAGAAGCATACAGTCTAGATCACGTGAGGTCATTATTGCCCTCTACTCCTGTTTGGTCAGACCTCATCTGGAATATTGTGTCCAGTTTTGGGCACCACATTTTAAAAAAGACATCAACAAACTAGAGCAAGTTCAGAGAAGAGCCACCAGAATGGTGACCGGTCTGCAAACCATGTCCTATGAGGAACCATTGCAGGATTTGGGAATGTTTAGCTTGCAAAAAAGAAGACTAAGAGGAGACTTAATAGCTGTCTACAAATATCTCAAGGGCTGTCACATTGTAGAAGGATCATCTTTATTCTCATTTGCACAAGGAAAGACTAGAAGCAATGGGATGAAACTGAATGGGAGGAGACACAGATTAGATATTAGAAAAAACTTTTTGACAGTTAGGGTGATCAATGAGTGGAACAGGCTGCCACAAGAGGTGGTGAGTTCTCCTTCAATGGAAGTCTTCAAACAGAGGCTGGACAAACATCTGTCTGGGATGATTTAGAGAATCCTGCTTTGAGCAGGGGGTTGGACCAGATGACTCAGGAGGTTCCTTTCCAACTCTACTATTCTATGATTCTATGATCTCTTCAAAAAAGCTTACAACCTGTAATGACCACGCAGCCACCTCAACACCATCGGAGCTACTGCAACCCCTGACCTACTGTCTCCTTCCCCATAATCCTGTAGAATGTAAGCTCGCAAGGACAGGGTCATCTCCCCTCTGTATCAGTCTGTCATTGTTAGTTTGTTTACTGTAAGTGATATTTGTATTTTGATGTAACCCCTTCTCATGTACAGCACCATGGAATTAATGGTGCTATATAAATAACCCCAAAAGCAATAAAGTATAACTTTTAATAATACTTTAAAAACGGAACATACAACAAAAACACCACACAATTAAAAAGTGCACACTATATTCACCCTATAACAATACCCTGAACTGTACACCTGCCTAGCATGCGGAGGTTGGCACCTTAAGACAGCCCCAACGAGAGTGGCGCCCCCGGTCTCGACGGCTGTCCCTATGCTCCTGAAATGCCCTTACAGTAGGTGCACCCCAAAAATCATGCACAACAAATGAAGATAGTGCCCTTTAAAGGTTAGAAAACGGCAATGTACTCCTGTATATTCAGGTCAGTGATTAAGGCTGAATTGACATGCCTGATATATAATAGATGATTAAAGATCAAGATGATGTTACCAATAGATTAGGTACCAATAGATTCCCTTTAACTTTAGGCCTTTTAGAGATCACTTCATCTTCAACTTGCTTATCTGTTCTCAATAACTAATTTTGACCAGGGGTGCCGAAACTTGTATTTGTCACTGTAAGAATGCACTTATTTGCAGCCTTGCTCTTAAAATGCAGCTCCCGCTTTGCTCAGCTGCCCTCACTTAGAAGCTGTGGAACTTGTAATTGTCCAACCAGCAAGGGAGATTTTTTCATTTTAACTTATACATAAAAGAAAATCAGCAACAACATTTGCACAGTGCAGATTTGCTGCTGCAGACTTTTCTACAATTTTTTTAGGATTTAATGTAGAAATTTTCCACAGCAAATCCAGTACAGTCATGGCCAAAAGTTTTGAGAATGACACAAATATTAATTTTTACAAAGTCTACTGCTTTACATATGCAATTTGCATATACTCCAGAATGTTATAAAGAGTGATCAGCTTAACAGCAATTACTTGCAAAGTCAATATTTGGCTAGAAAATGAACTTTATCCCCCAAAACACATTTCAACATCATTGCAGCCCTGTCTTAAAAGGACCAGCTAACCTCTTTTCAGTGATTGCTCCATTAACACAGGTGTGGGTGTTGATGAGGACATGGCTGGAGATCAATCTGTCATGATTAAGTAAGAATGACACCACTGGACACTTTAAAAGGAGGCTGGTGCTTGGCATCATTGTTTCTCTTCTGTTAACCATGGTTATCTCTAAAGAAACACGTGCAGTCATCATTGCAATGCACAAAAATGGCCTAACAGGGAGAGTATCGCAGCTAGAAAGATTGCACCTCAGTCAACAATCTATCGCATCATCAAGAACTTCAAGGAGAGAGGTTCCATTGTTGCCAAAAAGGCTCCAGGGCGCCCAAGAAAGACCAGCAAGCGCCAGGACCGTCTCTTAAAAGTGTTTCAGCTGCGGGATCGGGCTACCAGCAGTACAGAGCTTGCTCAGGAATGGCAGCAGGCAGGTGTGAGTGCATCTGCACGCACTGTGAGGCGGAGACTCTTGGAGCAAGGCCTGGTCTCAAGGAGGGCAACAAAGAAGCCACTTCTCTCCAGAAAAAACATCATGGACAGACTGATATTCTGCAAAAGGTACAGGCAGTGGACTGCTGAGGACTGGGGTAAAGTTATTTTCTCTGATGAATCCCCTTTTCGATTGTTTAGGACATCAGGAAAACTCTCAGTCGGAGAAGACAAGGTGAGCGCTACCACCATTCTTGTCTCATGCCAACTGTTAAGCATCCTGAAACCATTCATGTGTGGGGTTGCTTCTCAGCCAAGGGAATCGGCTCTCTCACAGTCTTGCCTAAAAACACAGCCATGAGTAAAGAATGGTACCAGAATTTCCTCCAAGAGCAACTTCTCCCAACCCTCCAAGAGCAGTTTGGTGATCAACAATGCCTTTTCCAGCATGATGGAGCACCTTGCCATAAAGCAAAGGTGATAACTAAATGGCTCAGGGAACAAAACATAGAGATTTTGAGTCCATGGTCTGGAAACTCCCCAGATCTTAATCCCCTTGAGAACTTGTGGTCAATCATCAAGAGACGGGTGGACAAACAAACACCTAAAAATTCTGACAAAATGAAAGCATTGATTGTGCAAGAATGGACTGCTATCAGTCAGGATTTGGCCCAGAAGTTGATTGAGAGCATGCCAGGGAGAATTGCAGAGGTCCTGAAGAAGAAGGGTCAACACTGCAAATATTGACTTGCTGCATTAACTCATTCTAGCTGTCAATGTAAGCTTTTGTTACTCATATGTTTGCAATTATTACATTTCTGTCTGTGATAAAAACATCTGTCAAACACACATAAAAACCAGAGGGCAGCAGATCATGTGAAAATATAATATTTGTGTCATTCTCAAAACTTTTGGCCATGACTGTAGGTCTAAACATGTTCATAAAGCTGATCAGTTACAAGAACAACCATGCTCGTCTAAGGTCACCACTTGTGATGGGCGAGCACTAAAATGCTTGGATGCTCGTTGCTCGGGTTGAGCAAATTGGAATACTCGGGTACTCGGACAGAACAACGAGCCCAATGTAAGTCTATGGGAGACCCAAGCATTTTTACAGCGATCCCCCCCGGGGGTCCTTTTAAGATCTAAAAATGTCTGAAAATGGGGATCGCCCCTGGAATGGGGATCGCCCCTGGAAGCATTCCTGACTCCTAGTTCACAACTTTAAACAATGTTGTCAGAGTTTCATGCCATTTTTACCGATGCACCAAAAAACATACCAAAACGGATTTTGCTAGAAAATATGTTAAGGTACATCCTTTCCAGGTTAAAGACTTGTATTTAAGGCAAAATAAATAACCCCAGACCAAAATGTTCCTCCACCACTTGGGCTATGTTCAGACGCAGCGTTTTTGAAGCGTTTTTCAACTTTAACATTGCTTTCAACCAAAACAAATGCATTCACTGGGAAATGTCATTGTAACATTTACCAGCCCTAGCTGGCCATGTGGTGTGTGACACATAAGCAGACATATCTTGTTTCATTTATGAAGGAGGGACTCTTAAAGTTACAGAGCCTATATTTACAGGGGCATCAGGCACCATTAATCTGCTTAAAGTGCCATTATTAAACAGTGGGTCTCCGAAACTGTTATAGCTTATGCAGTGAGTGTATGAGCTGCCAAGAATTACGACGCACCCCAATACCCCTTTCACGAGATGTCCAAGATGGCTTCCATACAAAATGTTGCATTGAATGCAAGGCCTGTCTTGCTACCAATTCATATGCACCCCAATAGGCCTTTGATCCCAGATACTGGATGGGCCCAGGAAAATCCACTTCACATTATTCATTTTGTACTCCCATTCTGTTTTCTTATGCATTAACTGCAAGGCCTGCCCTGCTACCTAGTCATATGCACCCCAATAAGCCTTTGAACCCAGGTACTGGATGGGCCCTGGAAAATCCACTTCACATTATTCATTTTGTACTTCCATTCTGTTTTCTTATGCATTAACTGCAAGGCCTGCCCTGCTACCTAGTCATATGCACCCCAATAAGCCTTTGAACCCAGGTACTGGATGGGCCCTGGAAAATCCACTTCACATTATTCATTTTGTACTCCCATTCTGTTTTCTTATGCATTGACTGCAAGGCCTGCCCTGCTACCAAGTCACATGCACCCCAATAACTCCAATCCCCCCTTGGAAGAAACAAGGAGGAGGGCCTCTTACCAAAAAATGTCCCATTAAAAAGGAGCTGGTCTCCTAGACTTGGAATGCCCATTGTTATGATATGGTAACCGAGGAGGACAACAAAGAAATGGGCTAGGCAGCACAACACCAGAGAGGTTGGTAACTTAGCGGATTGCAGACCCCTAAACTGACAACACAACTAGAATTAGCCGTGGGACGTACCTATGATGACCTAGACGCCTCGACACAGCCAAAGAGTTAACTAAGCCTAAAGAGAGAAAGGGGAAAGCTAAACTGCCCCAGAGTAGAGCCACAAAGGAATAGATAGCCCCCAAACATATATTGAAGGTGAGGCAGATGAAGTACAAAACACAGGCAGAAAATAGCGTAAGCAAATGCTGGGGCCCAAACTGTCTGGATAGAACAGGACAGAAAAGGATACTGTCTGCAATCCCGCAAAAACCCTAAGAAAAATTCCAACTCGTCTGATATGCAAAAATACTGAGGCCACACAACCTCTCCCCCACTACATCAGAACTCTGGTGTGAACTGGACTCAAAACAACAGATACTGAAATAACAGGAGACTAGCAATACTGAACAGACTGACATAAACTGTGGCAAGGAAAACAGAGTCCAGCACAGGTCACAGCAGGGAACCCGGCAGGACTGCACCAGCAAGGTAGAGCACAGAGAAAAGCAAAAAGGGAAAAATGCCACAGATCAAAACAGACAAATAACCTATCTGAAAGGTGCGGACAAAGCAGGGAACAAGCTGACTTCCAGAAGGCTCAGGAAGAAGACCAAATCACTGGCAACAACCCAAGGAAGGTTGCTCACTTATATCTCTCCAGTCAGAAACACCTGATCTTCAATCATCCTCCTCAAGTCTCTGTTAGCTAGAGCAGCTGCATTACCAGCAGCAACCACCAGAAGAAGCCCAAACTCAGAAGCCAGACCAAGAGTGTTCACAACAGCCCATACACTTAGTGTATGGGCTGGCAAACATTTCCCTTGTGGGGTACACCTCAGCCTTATCAGAACAAGTTTTTTATGCACAGCCTAATGACCCACCCTTGTTAATAATGCGACACTGGCTGCAGCTGCATGGAACACGTATACCCTTTTGATCTAGTGGAGGTGGATGATCAGATGTGGAGGAAGTCCTGATTAAAAAATAGGCCCAATTTCTAGGAGCGGGTCTCCTAGACCTGGAATGCCCATACTCTTAGTGTATGGGCTGGTAAACATTTCCCCTGTGGGGTACACCTCAACCTTTTTCAGAACAAGTCTTTTACGCACAGCCTAACCACCCACTCTTGTTAATAATGCGACACTGGCTGTAGCTGCACGGAACACGTAAACCCTTTTGATTTAGTGGAGGTGGATGATCAGATGTGGAGGAAGTCCTGATTAAAAAATAGGCCCAATTTCTAGGAGCGGGTCTCCCTAGACTTGGAATGCCCATAAACTTAGTGTATGGGCTGGCAAACATTTCCCCTGTGGGGTACACCTCAACCTTTTTCAGAACAAGTCTTTTACGCACAGACTAACCACCCACCCTTGTTAATAATGCGACACTGGCTGTAGCTGCACGGAACACGTAAACCCCTTTGATCTAGTGGAGGTGGATGATCAGATGTGGAGGAAGGCCTGATTAAAAAATAGGCCCAATTTCTAGGAGCGGGTCTCCCTAGACTTGGAATGCCCATAAACTTAGTGTATGGGCTGGCAAACATTTCCCCTGTGGGGTACACCTCAACCTTTTTCAGAACAAGTCTTTTACGCACAGACTAACCACCCACCCTTGTTAATAATGCGACACTGGCTGTAGCTGCACGGAACACGTAAACCCCTTTGATCTAGTGGAGGTGGATGATCAGATGTGGAGGAAGGCCTGATTAAAAAATAGGCCCAATTTCTAGGAGCGGGTCTCCTAGACTTGGATTGCCCATACACTAAGGCTGCTTTCACGCATCAGTTTTTTGACGTCAGGCGTGTTTTTTAAAAAACGATCCAATATCGGATGCGTTTTTTTTGGCATTGACTTTCATTAGCGCCGGATCGCGCCTGATGTCATTGCGTTGCATCCGTTTTTGGCCGGATCTGGCAGAAATGTACATTCCGGTGGCCGGACAAAGCGGCCACTGCAACTTTTTTTTTTTTGCCGGACTCGCCTCAATCGGCCCAACAGGCGGGCTGAAATAATAGAAGTCTATGGAACCGGACCAGTCTTTGTGAAATCCGTCAAAAGATTATGATGTACTGCTGCTGCTGCTACTACTACTACATTTTCCACTCTCTCCGGACATGCGTACTTGCATTTTCCGGCTGCAAAACTTCTTTTTCCGGGTTCAAAAGTTCAGGTCGGATCCAGCAAAAAAAATGATCCGTTGCATCAGTTTTTTTCATTTCAGCGCCGGATCCGTCCTGTCAGGTATTCGACGGATTATGCCTGACACAAAAAAACTGATGTGTGAAAGCAGCCTTAGTGTATTCGCTGGCAAACATTTCCCCTGTTGGTTACACCTCAACCTTTTTCAGAACAAATCTTTTACGCACAGCCTAACCACTCACCCTTTTAATAATGCGACACTGGCTGTAGCTGCATGGAACACGTAAACCCTTTTGATCTAGTGGAGGTGGATGATCAGATGTGGAGGAAATCCTGATTAAAAAATAGGCCCAATTTCTAGGAGCGGGTCTCCTAGACTTGGAATGCCCATACACTTAGTGTATGGGCTGGCAAACATTTCCCCTGTGGGGTACACCTCAACCTTTTTCAGAACAAGTCTTTTACACACAGACTAACCACCCACCCTTGTTAATAATGCGACACTGGCCGTAGCTGCACGGAACACGTAAACCCTTTTGATCTAGTGGAGGTGGATGATCAGATGTGGAGGAAGGCCTGATTAAAAAATAGGCCCAATTTCTAGGAGCGGGTCTCCTGGACTTGGATTGCCCATACATTTAGTGTATTCGTTGTCAAATATTTCCCCTGTTGGTTACCCCTCAACCTTTTTCAGAACAAATCTTTTACACACAGCCTAACCACCCACCCTTGTTAATAATGCCAGACTGGCTGTAGCTGCATGGAACACATAAACCCTTTTGATCTAGTGGTGGTCGATGATCAGACGTGGAGGAAGGCCTGATTAAAAAATAGGCCCAATTTCTAGGAGCGGGTCTCCTACACTTGGAATGCTCATACACATAGTGTATGGGCTGGCAAATATTTCCCCTCGGGGTGTACATATTTTTTGTATTTTGGTAACAGGTATCATAACACCCTTGCCATAACATAGAGTGGCTGGAGCATGACTAAATACGTTCACCCTGGATGTTCAAGTGGTGGTGGACGGTGAGGATGAGGAGAAGGAGGAGGAGGACGCCAAATAGCCAAAATCAGGAAGCGTATATCCATGTTTGGTTGTGAAGAGGTGCATGGGAATACTTCTCCCAAAAAAACACTACATTGGAGTTTATGCTTCGCTGTCATCATTTGGTGGTGTCGAGAAGTCAGGCCAAATCCATCCCTTGTTCATTTTTAGAAGAGTCAGCCTGTCTGCATTTTCCGTAGAAAGTCGAATGCGCTTATCTGTGATGAACACTTAACCGCATACAAGCAGTCCATCACCAGCTTCAAGTCCACACTCACTGCCGCAAAGCAAACTTACTTCTCATCTCTCATATCCTCCCTGTCTCACAACCCTAAACAGCTCTTCAACACTTTCAATTCTCTATTCCGTCCCCCAGCACCTCCTCCCTCTCATCTCATTACCGCTGAAGACTTTGCCTCCTTCTTTAAGCAGAGGAATGATACTATCAGAGAAAGCTTTGGCCAACAGCCCCCGATGCCCCTCTTAGCTCCTCAGCCCTGTTCCTCAAAAACCAACTTCTCCACCATGACAGAAGATCAGCTCTCCACCCTCCTTTCAAGATCACACCTCACCACTTGCATGCTTGACTCGCTCCCATCCCACCTCATCTCTAACCTCGCCACAGTATTCATCCCCACTCTAACACACCTCTTCAACCTCTCACTTACAAATGGTGTGTTCCCTCATCCTTCAAACATGCCTCGATCGCACCCATCCTCAAAAAGACCTCCCTTGACCCATCCTCTGCGTCTAGCTATCGCCCGATATCTCTTCTCCCTTATGCCTCAAAACTACTGGAACAGCATGTCCATCTTGAACTGTCCTCCCACCTCTCCTCCTGCTCCCTCTTTGACCTCTTACAATCAGGCTTCCAACTGCATCACTCAACTGAAACTGCCCTAACTAAAGTCACCAACTATCTACTAACAGCCAAAAGCTAGCGACACTACTCTGTCCTGCTTCTCCTCGACCTGTCTTCTGCCTTTGACACTGTGGACCATTCCCTCCTGCTCCAGGTTCTCTCATCTCTGGGCCTCACAGGCTTGGCCCTATCCTGGATCTCATCATACCTAACAGACCGAACATTCAGTGTTCCCTCTCCCACACCACCTCCTCAACTTGCCCTCTCTCTGTTAGTGTTCCTCAAGGCTCAGTTCTAGGACCCCTTCTCTTCTACATCTACACCTTCAGCCTGGGACAGCTCATAGAATCCCACAGTTTGCAGTATCATCTCTATGCCGATAACACGCAGATCTACCTATCTGGGCCTGACCTTACTTCCTTACTAACAAAAATCCCACAATGTCTGTCCACTATTTCATCTTTCTTCTCCGCTCACTTTCTAAAACTGAACATGGACAAAACAGAATTCATAATCTTCCCCCATCTCACTCTACCCCTCCAACAGACCTATCCATCAATGGCTGCTCAATTTCCCCAGTTCCGCATGCTCGGTGTCTCGGGATGATCCTCGACTCTGCCCTCCCTTTCAAGCCACATATCCAAACCATAGCCTCCTCCTGCCGTCTCAAACTCAAAAATATTTCCGGGATCCGCGCATTCCTTGACCATGACACCACAAAAACATAGTGCATGCCCTTATCATCTCCCGCCTTGACTACTACAACCTCCTACTCTCTGGCCTCCCTCTAGCATTCTGGCACCACTCCAATCCATCCTACATTCTGCTGCCCGACTAATCCCCCTGTCTCCCCGTTATTCCCCAGCCTCTCCCCTATGCCAAGCCCTTCATTGGCTTCCTATTGTCCAGAGGCTCCAGTTCAAAACCCTAACTATGACATACAAAGCCATCCACAACCTGTCTCCTCCATACATCTGTGACATGGTTTCTCGGTACTTACCCACACACAACCTTCGATACTCTCAAGATCTCCTTCTCTACTCTCCTCTTATCTCTTCCATATACAAGACTTCTCCCGTGCTTCCCCCATAATCTGGAATTCTCTACCCAAACACATCAAACTCTGGCCTACCATGGATACCTTCAACAAGAACCTGAAGACCCACCTCTTCCGACAAGCCTACAACCTGCAGTGATCGTCAGTCTACTGAACAACCGCACGACAAGCTCTATCCTCTCCTAGTGTATCCTCACCCATCCCCTGTAGACTGTGAGCCCTTGCGGGCAGGGCCCTCTCTCCCTCTGTGCTTATGTGTGTCTTGTATTGCTCATGTTTATTGTACTTGTCTATATTTGCCCCTTCTCACATGTAAAGCGCCATGGAATAAATGGCGCTATAAAAATGTATAAAGATAATAATAATGCCAACAGAAGTACTAAAAATCCGCTCGTACAAAATGCTAGCGGCAGGGCAGGCCAGGACCTCCAAGACGCATAGAGCCAGCTCATGCTAGGTGTCCAGCTTGGATACCCAATAATTAAAAGGCACAGAGGAATTACAGAGGACGAATGGTATGGTCAGCAAGGTACTCCCTCAGCATCTTAGAGAAGATTGCATTCCTTGTGAGATTACCCCACTCCTCAGTGCATGGGCGATGGGAGGGTCTTAGAAAACAGTCCCAGAACTTTGCCAGTGTACCACTGCCTCTGCTGGAGTGGACTTGTGTCTATCTCACCTGTCCTGCTTGGTTTGCCAATGAACTGTTATCTCTGCCGCCAGCGTTTTGAGCTGGGAATTTTTTTAATAATTCTGCAACAATGGCCCTATGCTACTGCAGCACTTTGGTACACCTGTCTGCCTCTGGAACAAGAGATTGAAAGTTATCCTTGTACCGTGGGTCTAAAAGTGTCACTAGCCAGTAATGACTGGTACCCAATATTTTGACAATACGAGGGTCACTGGAAAGGCAGCGGAACATAAAGTCAGCCATGCATGCCAGACTGATAACAGGCAAGACTTCCGTGTCCTCACCAACAGGACGACTGACCAAGGTGTCCTCCTCCTCCTCTTCTTCTCTGTCTTCAGGCCATCCACGCTGAACAGACGGCATGACAGTTGTGGTTGTAGTAACGTCTATAGCGCATGAAAGTAACTCCTGTTCTTCCTCCTCCTCCTCT
Organism: Oophaga sylvatica; assembly: GCA_033576555.1. Classification (NCBI taxonomy): domain Eukaryota; kingdom Metazoa; phylum Chordata; class Amphibia; order Anura; family Dendrobatidae; genus Oophaga; species Oophaga sylvatica. The sequence goes on from JARQOD010000001.1 coordinate 937,249,804, forward strand.
TCCTCATTGTCAACCAATCCACATTGGGATGACACGAGGCTGGGCTGTGTGTAATCACCCTGTATGATTCCTTGATCCATGTCCTCGTGCTCTGCCTGCAATGCCTCCTCTTTCATTGCGGGCAGAGAGCTTTTCAGAATGCAGATGAGCGAGATGGTGACGCTAATTATGGCGTCATCGCCGCTCACAATCTTGGTGGACTCCTCAAAGTATTGGAGGATGCTACATACTGTATGTCTGACATCCATGTCCACTCCTGAGGTCTTATGTGTGGAATCAAACCTGACAAGCGACGGCCTTGTTGATGCTGGTATTCAACAACTGCCCGCTTCTGCTCACAAATCCTTTCTAACATACAGTACAGACCAAAAGTTTGGACACACCTTCTCATTCAATGATTTTTCTGTATTTTTATGACTATTAAAATTGTAGAATCACACTGAAGGCATCAAAACTATGAATTAACACATGTGGAATTATATATTACACTTAACAAAAAAGTGTGAAACAACTGAAAATATGTGTTATATTCTTAGGTTCTTCAAAGTAGCCACCTTTTGCTTTGATTACTGCTTTGCACGCAGAAAAGGTGAACGGATGGACTCTACATGCCTGGTTCCCACCGTGAAGCATGGAGGAGGTTTTGTGATGATGTGGGAGTGCTTTCCTGGTGACACTGTTGGGAATTTATTCAAAATTGAAGGCATACTGAACCAGCATGGCTACCACAGCATCTTGCAGCAACATGCTATTCCATCCGGTTTGCGTTTAGTTGGACCATCATTTATTTTTCAACAGGACAATGACCCCAAACACACCTCAGGGCTGTGTAAGTGCTATTTGACTAAGAAGGAGAGTTTGGGGTGCTACGTCAGATGACTTTGCCTCCACAGTCACCAGACCTGAACCTAATCGAGATGGTTTGGGTGAGCTGGACCACTCACCGCTTCAATTTTGAATAAATCCCCAACAGTGTCACCAGCAAAGCACTCCCACATCATCACACCACCTCCTCCATGCTTCATGGTGGGTACTAGGCATGTAGAGTCCATCCGTTCACCTTTTCTGTGTGCAAAGCAGTAATCAAAGCAAAAGGTGGCTACTTTGAAGAACCTAGAATATAAGACATATTTTTAGTTGTTTCACACTTTTTTGTAAAGTGTAATGTATAATTCCACATGTGTTAATTCATAGTTTTGATGCATTCAGTGTGATTCTACAATTTTCATAGTCATGAAAATACAGAAAAATCATTGAATGAGAAGGTGTGTCCAAACTTTTGGTCTGTACTGTATGCAGTGTAGAGTTCCAATGCATGGGGACATCACACACCAGTCGATGAGCCGGAATCTGCAATCGCTGCTGAAGCACGGCAAGGGCGGCTGAAGCTGTAGCTGACTTTCTAAAATGTGCACACAGGCGGCGTACTTTAACCAGCAGATCCGGCAGCTCCAGATAGCTTTTTAGAAAACGTTGAACAACGAGGTTCAGCACATGGGCCAGGCATGGTACGTGTGTCAGTTCGTCTCGCCTCTGAGCCACCACCAGGTTCCTGCCATTGTCACACACAACCATGCCTGGCTGGAGATTTAGCGGTGTCAGCCACACATCTGCCTGCATTTTCAGAGCTGTCAACAACTCTTCAGCATTGTGCGGTTTGTCACCTAAGCAAATTAGCTTCAGCACAGCCTGTTGCCGCTTTGCTTTGGCAGTGCTGCAGTGCTTCCAGCTTGTGACTGATGTGCTCATTTCTGACATGGAAGCTGAAGAAAAGAAGGAGGAGGAGGTGCAGGAGCTGTACACAGTGGGGGCAACCCTGATTGACATAGGGACCGCAATCCTTGGCATCGGGAGGACGTGTTCCATCCCAAGGTCTGACTGGGTCCCGGCTTCCACTATGTTAGCCCAGTGTGTCATCAGCGAGATGTACCGTCCCTGGCCACAAGCACTTGTCCACGTGTCCGTGGATAAGTGTACTTTCCTAGTAACTGCATTGTTGAGGGCACGGGTAATTTTGTGGGACATGTGCTTCTGTAATGCCGGGATGGCACAGCGGGAGAAATAGTGGTGGCTGGAGACAGAGTACCTTGGGACGGCTGCCGCCATCAGGTTGCGGAAAGCTTCCGTCTCCACGAGCCTAAAAGGCAACATTTCGAGCGCAAGGAGATGAGAAATATAAGAATTGAGTACTGTGGCCTGTGGGGTGTTGGCTGCATATTTCCGCTTACGTTCCAATGACTGGGGTATGGACAATTGAAGGCTGCGCTGGGACAAGGACGTGGACAAGCTTGATGATGGTGCTATTTGACTGTGGGCAATTGGCAGGTGCAGGGCAGGAGGCATCTTCGCATGCACCGTGGACAGGGGATTGGCTTGCACGCACAACAGTGGAAGAAGCAGTGGTGTCATCCGCAGACACTGTTCCTGGAGCCTGGGGTTGGGCCCACAAAGTCGGGTGCTTTGCTGCCATGTGCCTGATCATGCTGGTGGTGGTAAGGTTGGTAGTTTTGCTACCCCTGCTGATGCTGGCATGACAGGTGTTGCAAATGGCCTGCTTTGGGTAATCAGCAGAGTCTTTAAAAAATAACCAGACTCGGGAAGACCTAATAGTTGGACTGGCAACTTCCGTCAGGTTGGTGTTACGGGGACTGGTTGCACACCTTCTGTTTGCAGCCACCACACTGCTTCTTCCTGCCTGAAGTGGTGAGAAGACTACCTCCCCCTGTGTGCTGCTGTCCTCACTCTGCATGTCCTCCTGCCAGGTTGGGTCTGTTAATACATCATCCACCACCTCATCTTCCACTTCCCCACCCTGGTCCTCCTCCTGACTTTCTGGCAATTGTGTCTCATAATCGTCCACCTCTTGTGACCGTGGCTGCTCAAAGATTTGTGCATCGCTACATGGAATATCATCTTGTCCCGCTTCTAGTGGACCAGGCGACAGGCACGAATCTCAAAATGGAAAACTGAACAGCTCATTGGAGTGTTCGAGTGTGGGATCAGTTGTCTCAGGGCACTCAGCATGGTGGGAGGAAGGAGGATCAGGGTAAGGAATATGCGGTCCAGATTCACGGCTACTGTGACTTGACCATGTTAAAGACAGGGTGCTGGTGGTTTTGGATAAGTAACTGGAAGTATTATCCGCTATCCAACCAACAACCTTTTCACACTGCTCGGGCTTCAATAGTGCTGTCTTGCTGCAGTACCATAGAACTTCTGACACTAAGGTACAGCGAGAAGATGTGGGTGTTTTTGGTGGGCCAATTTCAGCTTGCCCACGGCCTCGGCCTGTACCATCACCATCACGTCCACTTCCCCGTCCCTTGCCATGCCCTTGCCCATTGTAAATGGAATAGAATATTATATACATTCACTACAAAAGGGTGATTTGGGAGTCAAATTGTGTGTGATACATGTGCTTAAAAACCACACTTTTACCTATCTGGACTTTAGGTAAAAATGTTTTTGGCCTTATCAGATTTAATAATTACGTTAACAGACTGCAAAAAAAATACAATGTTTTGGCTTAAACTAGCCAAACTTTTGAGTACGCACAGATATCAGCTGGCACGGCGTTACCACTACGACAAATGTGTGCCCTGTTTTTTTTATTTTTGGGCTAACTAGTGCTGTATATATATATATGCACCCATATATCAGTACTGTGACACCCAGGACAAAAAAAGGAACACTGGCCTAAACTGGCCAAACTTTGAGCACGCACAGATATCAGCTGGCACGGCGATACCACTACGACATGTTTTTTTTTGTTTTTATTTTTGGGCTAACTAGTGCTGCATATGAGTACTGTGACACCTAGGACAGAAAAAGGAAAACCGGCCTAAACTGGCCAAACTTTGAACACACACAGATATGAGCTGCCATGGAGATACCACTTCAACAAATGTGTGCCCTATTTTTTTTTTATTTTTGGGTTAACTAGTGCTGTATATCAGTACTGTCGCACCCAGGACAGAAAAAGGAACACTGGCCTAAACTGGCCAAACTTTGAGCACGCACAGATATGAGCTGTCACGGAGATACCACTATGACAAAATTTTATTTATTTTTTTTTGGGCTAAATAGTGCTGTGTGTAAGTACAGTTTCAACCAGGACACAAAAAAGAAAACCGCCGTAAACTGGCCAAACTTTGGGCACGCACAGATATCAGCTGGCACGGTGATACCACTACGACATTTTTTTTTTGTTTTTATTTTCGGGCTAACTAGTGCTGTATATGAGTACTGTGATACCCAGGACAGAAAAAGGAAAACCGCCGTAAACTGCCCAAACTTTGGGCACGCACAGATATCAGCTGGCACGGCGATACCACTATGACATGTTTTTTTTTGTTTTTATTTTTGGGCTAACTAGTGCTGTATATGAGTACTGTGATACCCAGGACAGAATAAGGAAAACCGGCCTAAACTGGCCAAACTTTGAGCACGCACAGGTATGAGCTGGCAGGGAGATACCACTACGACAAATGTTTTTGTTTGTTTTTTTTGTGTTTTTTTTTTGGCTAAATAGTGCTGTATATAAGTATAGTTTCACCCAGGACGCAAAAAAGAAAACCGCTGTAAAATGGCTAAACTTTGAGCACACAGAGATATGAGCTGCCACGGAGATACCACTACGAGAAATGTGTTTTTTATTTTCTTTTTTTTGGGGTGGGGGTAAATACTGCTGTATATAAGTGCAGTGACAGACACCCAAGACAAAAAAAGAAAACCGCCGTAAAATGGCCAAACTTTGAGCACGCACAGGTATGAGCTAGAACGGAGATACCACACCAAAAAATATGTGGCCTGTATTCCAATTACACCTGGGGCTAACTATATACGGCCAATGTATCCTACAGGTAGCAGCAGCAGCACCAGAACACAGAAAGGGAATAGACCCTCTTGATGTATGCAATGATCTATATACACACATACAGTGCCTGCAGGCATGGCACTGATGTTTACAGAGCGATGTACACTCCCCTGCCTACCTAACAATGGAATCTATATACTCCGGAATTAGTCCTTAGAAGGACTGTTGGTTTAGCTGGATTTCAGAAGTTTAGGATGGTAGACCCCTCACCAACTAATAGATCCCCAATGCGCTGAGCAGGGCAGCGTCCAGTCTCTTATACCTCTGATGATGCTGTGCGGCCAGTCAATCACTGCTCAATCACAGCAAAGATGGCTGTGGCATTTCATTGCCTGGCAGGCAATCCCTGCATCGTGATTGGGTCTGTAAAGTCTGCCAAAAAAGCTGGGTGGAGACCAGAGTTTCCGCTGAGTAATCCCGGAAATGCTTGGTACTCACCGAGTACACCGAGTACCATGATACTCGGGCGAGTAACGAGTAGTGGCGAGCACGTTCGCTCATCACTAGTCACCACAAAATCAGCTTCATTAAAAACTCCTCACAGCGCTTGTTGGAATTATTTCTAGAGAGAGTTGCAACAGCTGTAGTGCTGAGGAGATGGCACATGTGTCCACAGGTAGAACTGTGATATATGAAGTGTCAGGAGCAGTGGGGGAACAGGCAGAGGTGATTATTTTTTTAATATGGGTGCATTATACAGTATGGAGCACTATGTGGGGACATTATACTGTATGGAGCACGATTTGGGGCCATTATACTGTATGGAGCACCATGTGGGGCCATTATGCTGTATGGAGCACCATGTGGGGCCATTTTACTGTATGAAGCATAATGTTGGGCCATTATACTGTATGTACCATCATGTGGGGCCATTATACTATATGTAGCACTATGTGGGGCCTATTATACTGTATGGAGCACTATGTGGGGTCTAGTATACTGTATGGAGCACTGTTGGCCCATTATAATGTATGAATCACTAAGTGGAACCATTATGCTGAATGGGAGGCAATGTAGGGACCCGTTATACTACATATAGAACTAATACCAAAAGAAAGGCTTTGCACACAACCAAGATATTGAAAAAATATAAATTTTATTGAAACACAAAAAAACATTTAAAATAGCAGTAACCACCGAGCACAAGAAAGGTGGGTGCACCCAGGTAAAAAACACATGTGATGCTAATTAGATACCATTATGCACCTAATGATACCAGTGCTACTAATATATCAACTAATGCGAAGAGGAACACATAGAGAAAATATAAATTATCATGTAAACACCACACAGTGGTGGTAATAATCAATAATAAATATATAAATGAATATAAATTTAACCCAAGAGGGGCAAAAAAATCAATAATACAGGAAAAAATAAGATTAAAAAAAAAAATACTAACACATCTGTGTTCCCGCTAGCAAAGAGTATCCATCCAAGTGTGTGTTTGCAAAAGCCAACAATAGCAGTAGTAGAGTCATACATAAGCACATGTATTGAATGTATATAAGAAAAAACAATACTCAAAAACAATGTTGCACAGCAATAGCATCACAATGTCCAATATAGCTAAGTAAAGGCATAGTTACCAATAGTCAGAGCTCGGGGAACCCACCACCCCCGATGCGCGTTTCGCATTCCACCACCTCTCCTATATCCTAGTCTGTTCCTTGCTTTATGTTTTGTTATGTGCGTGTCTAGTATTAGTTTCAGTGCTGTCATGAACTTACTCATTGGGTCTTGTGTCTCATTTTTTAATTAGTTTTTATTGTTTTTTATTTTAGGGTCATCATACTTTCTCCTGATTTTTAATTGCATTTCCTTTGTTCATTGTAATGAACCATTTTTTCATATTATGAATTTGAGATTTTTGGCTTATTACCATTATGCACCTTAACATGCACTCGCCACTTTATCATCTATAATGTCTTTCTTTATATATTCAATATGGGATAATGATTTGTGCCATTTTTTTTATATACGGTATATATGTTCTAGTGCCATTAATTATTATTCTAGCTCTATTTCAGGTTTAGCCTATGAGATACTTACCTCTTCTAATCTTTGATGGCTATATATTCACTTGTTCAAATGATTGCGATTTAACTTGCAATGACATTATTGCGATCTATGGTCACTATGCGATTGGCATGGCAACCTATGTATTAGTATCGCTCTGACGTCCGGCCGAGAAATACCGGAAGTGACGACTGTGAAGATGGGCGTCGGATCGCTATGGTTACACTTACAGGCTTGTAACCACTCCGGAAGCCGCGGCAGTAAGAACAGGATGTGATGTTTACCAACGTGTCACTGAGAGTGACGCATACTACATTGACTTTCCAATGCTGAGACTGCTCTGCCTACACACCTCTTATATGGGCGTGTGTTTACTATGTGAGCGTATGTTTATCTTATGTTGATCATGATCGCACGTATATTTATATACTTTTGAACTGCAGCGCTCTGATTTTTGAGGGGATAGTCACAGTATTTGATATTATATGGCACGTAATTATAAATATGTATGTGGCGTTCTTATTTTGGTGTGTATTATCTTCAGGAGAGTAGGAGGAGGCAAAATGAGTCACTTCTTTATGATTGGCTCCTCTAAGTATAAAATGCCCTATCTGGCCAGTACCCAACCACCCCTGGACTAAGCATTTCTTGCGAAACGCGCGTCGGGCTCTGACTATTGGTAGCTATGCCTTTACTTAGCTATATTGGACATTGTGATGCTATTGCTGTGCAACATTGTTTTTGAGTATTGTTTATTCTTATATACATTCAATACATGTGCTTATGTATGACTCTACTACTGCTATTGTTGGCTTTTGCAAACACACATTTGGATGGATACTCTTTGCTAGCGGGAACACAGATGTGTTAGTATTTATTTATTTATTTATTTTTATCTTATTTTTTCCTGTATCATAGATTTTTTTGCCCCACTTGGGTTAAATTTATATTCATTTATATATTTATTATTGATTATTATGACCACTGTGTGGTGTTTACATGATAATTCATATTTTCTCTATGTGTTCCTCCTCGCATTAGTTGATATATTAGTAGCACTGGTACTCATTAGGTACATAATGGTATCTAATTAGCATCACATGTGTTTTTTACCTGGGTGCACCCACCTTTCTTGTGCTCTGTGGTTACTGCCATTTTAAATGTTTTTTTGTGTTTCAAAAAAATGTATATATTTTCATTATCTTGGTTGTGTGCAAAGCCTTTCTTTTGGTATTGGTTTATGATTTTGCTTTGTGACCTATTCTATGGGATTAATGTAGGTGTATTATATATATATATATATATATATATACATATAGAACTATATTGGGTCCATTACACTGTATGGAGTACTAAATGGGGCCTATTACACTATATGGAGGACTATGTGAGGTCGATTACACTGTATGGAGGACTATATGGGGCCCATTATACTGTATGGAGGAATATGTGCGGCAAATTACACTGTATGGAGGACTATGTGGGGTCCATTATACTGTATGGAGCACTGTGGGGCTCATTACACTGTATGGAGGACTATCTTTTGGGCCCACTACACTGTATGGAGGACTATGTGGGGCCCACTACACTGTATGGAGGACTATGTGTGGCCCATTACACTGTATGGAGGAATATATGGGGCCCATTACACTGTATGGAGCACTATGCGGGGCCCATTGGACTGTATGGAGGAATATGTGGGGCCATTATAATGTATGGAGGACTTTTTATGCCCCTTATACTGTATGAAGGGCTGCGTGGGGAGTACAGTTGAAGAATCATACTACGATGGGGGTCAACATTCTTTGTTGGGGGATTGAGGGAGGGGGTACAGTAGGGTCATCATAATGTGCATGTGTAAGAGGGTGAACTGTGCTTACATCCAGAGGACACTAGGACCCTGTGCCGTTTGTCTGCGGCAGCTAAGGACAGGTACTGCCTGTGCCCTGGGAATCTGTGTGTGCTGGGGGGTGGGGCCTGGTGTCGGCAGTCTAGAGCTGAGAGGGAAGCTTCCTGAAGAGAAGAAGAAATTTTCTCTGAGAGGTTGTTTTGTGTGGAGCAGCTTGTGAGAAGCAAAGAGACTGAATGCTTAAAGAGACTGTTTACTGCTACCCCCCTTTTATCTCGGAAGCCTGAGGCTTTGCTGTGAAAGGAGGCAGAGTGTTCCTGGGAGCTGTGAGACTGTGTAGCTCCGTAGAGTCCCTGTTTTGTGAGGAGGGAAGAAGCCATATTGGAAAGAACTTTTATACAGAAACTGGCGTACTGCTTCTAGGAGAAATCGTGAGGACTGCAGGAGGAGAGACGGCATCTTTAGGAAACAGAAATATAAGACCCCTGCATTTGTGCTTGACAACGGCTGACAAGACAAAGAATCTGTGTTTCTACAACTTTTTGGCACCGAAGATTTGTGACTGGTTGCAGCCTATGCAATCTTCATGCCTGAGAGGAAACTCACCTCAAGTTAAAGGTACCATATAGTCATAGATACCCGGGTATCCCTAGTAGAAGCGCTTAAAGCTCTTTGTATTATATTTAAACTGTATGTATTTTATTTGTAGGTTGTGTAGGTTATACTCAGTATGCCATTCCAGGGGGTATCACTACATGCATGCGATTTACACCTGTTCTCTGAGTATCTGAATTGACCTTCCTGATAGGTAAATTGATTCCAAATCCTGTTATAATACACTTTTCAGGAAACCTTGGATTAGCATAGTGATTTCAGCTCCGGCTGAGAGTGTGTACTGTATAAGGGTATTCCAATTTGTTTCTTCCATATACTAAGTTCTACTATTTCGGCTGTTTGAGTAAAGACAACTTTTGGGAATTTCTGCCTCAGCCTTGGTTTCTGACACACTGGGTCTTATTCGGACCTCTGGTCATTACACATGTGGAGGGTATTATGGAGGAATTCACTGTGGGTGTATCATACTGTGTTTGGGGCACTTTGGTTTGCATCATACTGTATCTATTTTAGTCAAGGTTTTTTATCCTTTGTTATTATATCTTTAAATTATGCCATTGGGCCATATGCTTTTTTCTTCTCTTACATAACATATTATATTATTCCAATACGATTCCAAAAGTTATTCGTTTTATTTGACAAGGGAAAACTTCCTCAATTGTTGACATTTTTTTAACAAATATCAAGTTTGGCATGTGACTTTGCGCAAGCTTTTAATTTTGGCCCTCTGTGTATTTGAGTTTGATATCTCTGGCTAAAAGGTTTTTCTCATCATGATGAAGGGTTACAATTGCAAAGAATTTGTACAATCAAACAACTTTGCAATTTTACTTTTGATTAAAAATTCTCTCCATTCTCAAGAACAGATCTCCACTGCAATCGGTGGCTGGTGTCTTAGACTTGGAGTTCAGGGTTTACAAGCGCTTTGTTATAATAGACTCTAAAGCGGCTAATGTATGAGTTGTTTTTCTAAACTAAAAACAACCTCAGTATTCAGGTTAAATTGCCGTATTGGCACTTTGCTATAAATAAGTGGGTTTTAGATTGCAATTTGGGCACTCGGTCTCTAAAAGATTCACCATCACTGGTGTATACACTGAACAGAGGCCATTTGGTCTTAAATGGTTATTTCTAGTGATGAGCGAACGTGTTCGATAAGGTGTTACCCAAGCACGTTTGCTCATCACTAGTTATTTCGCAAACAAATCAAGAAATCCCAAGGGATAACTTACTGATTGCTTGGGGGCTGACCACTGGGACCCCCAGCAGTCCTGCAAACAGGACTCTACATCTCAGGGGACTTCTGCTCTATACATTGTCTATGGAGCTGATGGAAATAGCAGAGCACCGGGCTGAGCAGCTCTATAGATAATGAAAAGAGCAGAGGCCAAACATTATTATTATTATTTATTTATATAGAGCCATTAATTCCATGGTGCTGTACATGAGAAGGGGTTACATACAAAGTTATAGATATCGTTTACAGTAAACAAATTTACAATGACAGACTGGTACAGAGGGGAGAGGACCCTGTCCTTGCGGACTTACATTCTACAGGATAATGGGGAAGAAACAGAAGGTCGGGGTGAGGCAGCTCTGGTGGTGGTGGCAGCTCTGGTGGTGGCGACGAGGCAGCAGCTTGGGTGGTGGCAGCGAGGCGGAAGCTCGGGTGGTGGCGGCGAGGCGAATGGTTATTGCAGGCTGTAGGCTTTCCTGAAGAGATGGGTTTTCAGGTTCCGTCTGAAGGATCCAAGGGTTGTGGATAATCGTACATGTTGAGGCGTGGAATTCCAGAGGATGGGGGATATTCGGGAGAAATCTTGGAGGCGGTTGTGGGAGGAACGAATAAGTGTGGAGGATAGTAGGAGGTCTTGGGAGGATCGAAGATTACGTGAAGGAAGATATTGGGAGATTAGTTCAGATATATAGGGAGGGGACAGGTTGTGGATGGCTTTGTAGGTCAGTGTTAGTAGTTTGAACTGGATTCGTTGGGGAATTGGGAGCCAGTGGAGGGATTTGCAAAGGGGAGAAGCAGGGGAGTAGCGAGGGGAGAGGTGGATTAGTCGGGCAGCAGAGTTGAGGACAGACTGGAGTGGTGCAAGAGAGTTGACGGGGAGGCCACAGAGGAGGGTGTTGCAGTAATCAAGGCGGGAGATGATGAGGGCATGCACAAGAGTTTCAGTAGATTGAGGGTTGAGGAAGGGACGAATTCTGGAAATGTTTTTAAGTTGGAGGCGACAGGAGGTAGCAAGAGTTTGGATGTGTGGTTTGAAGGACAGGGCAGAGTCGAGAGTTACTCCGAGGCAGCAGATTTCAGGTGCGGGAGAGATCGTGATGCCATTTACCATATAGAAAGATCGGGTAGGGAAGATACGTGAGATGGAGGAAAGATGATGAGTTCGGTTTTGTCTACATTGAGTTTTAGGAAGCGAGAGGTGAAGAAGGAGGATATGGCTGATAGACACTCCGGGATTCTGGACAGCAGAGAGGTGACATCTGGGACAGAGAGGTAGATCTGAGTATCGTCTGCATACAGGTGGTACTGGAAGCCATGGGACCTTATGAGTTGTCCTAGGCTAAGGGTATAGATGGAAAAAAGTAGGGGCCCCAGGACAGAGCCTTGAGGGACTCCAACAGAGAGAGGGCGGGATGAGGAGGTAGAGTGGTAGTGGGAGATGCTAAATGTGCGGTCGGAAAGGTAAGTGGCGATCCAGGACAGGGCAAGGTCTTTGATGCCATAGGAAGAAAGAATCTTATCAGAAGGCAGTGGTCGACTGTGTCAAAGGCAGAGGACAGGTCAAGGAGGAGGAGGATGGAGAACTGTCTGTTAGCTTTGGCTGTGAGTAAGTCATTAGTAATTTTGGTCAGGGCAGTTTCAGTGGAGTGGTGGGGGTGGAAGCCAGATTGGAGGTTGTCAAGGAGAGAGTTAGTGTTATGATCTGCTACAAGCACTAAGGAAAGGTGGGAATTCTGTCCCTACAATAGGACTGAGCTGGATCCCTACGATGTAACGGGGAACCTGATCCTGCGACCAGACCCGCTAAAGTCCTCAGCTAGTCTGAACGAAGACCTATAGTTGCGAGGGAGGAATCCCTACAAGATCAAGGGACTGGGTGAAAAGGTGAACACCTCCTAACAGAAAGTGTAGCAGGGAAAATAAAACAGAAAACAAATACTAAGAGATACTAAGATCTAGCAAAACTGACAGAGTAAGGCACCTAAGCACCCGGCTAGCTTAAGAGTAGATAATACAATGAAGTCCAGCAAGGCCAGAAGGGCGGAACCAGACTAAATAGGGAAAAAAGGTCATGTGACCAGCAAAGTGAAACAAAACCTAACAAGAGGGTTCTAACAGTACCCTCCCTTCTAAGAGGATCCTCCGGATCCCCTAGGACTTAGGCTTATCCGGAAACCTCTTGTGAAACGCTCTGACAAGTCTAAACGCAGAAACATCATCCGCCCTCACCCATGAGTTATCCTCGGGTCCATAACCCTTCCAAGCGACGAGGTACTGTAAACTCCCTCTATACCGTCTAGAATTTAGGATGTGGGAAATCTCATATTGCCCGTCCTCCACCACCAGGGGAACAGTGGCCGAGACGTCTCCATCTGAGACCTCAGCTTTTTTCAAGAGAGAAACATGAAACACCGGATTAATCTTCCAGGAGGTAGGAAGCTCCAACTTAACAGCAGATTGGTTAATAACCTGAAGCACCTTAAAGGGCCCTACAAACTTGGGACCCAATTTCTTAGATGGAATCCTCAAGCGCAGATTCTTAGAGGACAACCAAACCATGTCACCAATAGCAAACAAAACCTCTTGTCGTTTTCTATCAAAATACACTTTGGATCTCTTGTTAGCCTCCTGAAGATTACCACGCACATCAGTCCAAACTCTCTCCAAAAGACCAGAAAAATTCTCCTCTTCAGGCACAGCCAATCCCAACTTGGAAAACGACCCAAACGACGGACGTCTCCCAGTACAACAAAAAAAAGGCGAACAACCAGCAGAAGCGGATGTATGGTTATTAAGAGCAAACTCAGCAAGTGGCAGAAACTCAGACCACCCCTCTTGATTACCAGTCACAAAACAACACAAGAACTGCTCAACATCCTGGTTTTTCCTTTCTGTCTGGCCATTAGACTCAGGATGATATCCGGATGAAAACGACAAATGAACTCCCAACCTGTCACAAAAGGCGCGCAAAAACGAGCCACAAACTGAGGTCCCCTATCGGAAACAACGTCAGTAGGAACACCATGCAGTCTGACTATCTCCTTGACAAAGGCCCTAGCGAGAGTCTTAGTGCAGGGCAGTTTGAGAAAGGAACCAAGTGACACATCTTGCTAAAACAATCCACGACCACCCAGATGACAGTGAAACCCTCAGAGGGGGGAAGGTCAGTAATAAAGTCCATAGCCAAATGTGTCCAAGGTGCACTAGGGACCTCCAGAGGGCAAAGCAACCCCGCAGCAGGAGTATGAGAAGACTTAGATCTAGCACACACAGTGCATTGACGCACCCACTTAATGACTTCCTTCTGCCATCCTGGCCACCAAAAACTGCGACCCACAAGTCTCTTGGTCTCAGAGATTCCAGGATGACCTGCCAACCGAGAGTCATGACATTCATCAAACAAATCTCTCCTCAGGGTACCAGGCACAAACAACCTCCCATGCGGCGTGTTAGATGGGGCATTCTCCTGTGCTTTAAGAATCTCATCTTCCAGCACGGAGTCCAAAACAGCAATAACAACCCCCTCTTGCAAGATGTTCTCCTCCTCCTCCTCAGTACCCACCATAGGAGAAAAGCTGCGAGACAAAGCATCAGCTTTAACATTTTTAGTACCTGGGATGTAAGTAACGGTAAAATTAAACCGTGAGAAAAACAGTGCCCACCTAGCCTGACGGGCATTCAAGCGTTTGGCAGCATCAAGGTAGATCAGATTTTTATGATCGGTGAAGACTTGAACGGGAAATTCCGCTCCCTCCAAAAAATGACGCCAGTGTTCAAATGCAGTTTAATTGCCAACAATTCCCGATTACCGATATCATAATTTAGTTCAGACTCAGAAAATTTCTTTGAAAAAAAAGCACAGGGATGTACTCCATCCGTCTTTGCCTGAGACAACACCGCGCCGACCCCCACAGAAGAAGCATCAACCTCAACCAAAAATGGTTTAGTCACATCAGGCTGCGTAAGGATGGGAGCAGAGCTGAACCTCTCCTTTAGCAACACAAAAGCCTCAATGGCCTCAGTAGTCCACTGAACCGCATCAGCACCTTTCCTGGTGAGATCGGTCAGAGGTTTGGCAATCACAGAAAAATCTTTTATGAATTTTCTATAATAATTGGCGAACCCCAAAAACCTCTGTATTGATTTCACACCAATAGGTCTAGGCCATTCCTGCACAGCTTGCACTTTCACCGGGTCCATCTCAAAACCTTCACTGGAGACAATGTAGCCCAAAAAACTAAGTCTCTGTACAGCGAACTCACATTTTTCTAGTTTGGCAAAAAGTGAATTATCACTCAGTAACTGTAATACTTCACGCACACTCCTCCAATGAGACTCCAGATCCGGTGAATAAATCAAAATGTCATCCAAATACACAACCACACTTCTGCCGATCAAAGGTCTAAGGATGTCATTAATAAGATTCTGAAAAAATGCCGGAGCACTGGAAAGTCCAAAAGGCATGACCAGATTCTCAAAATGACCCAGTGGAGTGTTAAACGCAGTCTTCCATTCATCCCCCTCCTTCATGCGCAACAAATTGTATGCCCCTCGAAGATCAATTTTCGAGAACCACTTGGCCCCCACTAACTGGTTAAACAAATCAGGAATCAATGGCAGTGGGTAAGGATTGCGTACAGTAATCTTATTAATCTCACGAAAGTCTAGACAAGGCCTTAAACCGCCGTCCTTTTTTTTTACAAAAAAAAATCCAACCGCCACAGGAGATTTGGAAGGCCTAATGTGACCGGCAGCCAAGCTTGTCTGTATGTATTCCTCCAAAGCCTTTCTCTCAGGAATAGTCAAATTAAATAAGCGACTTTTAGGAAGAGTCGCTCCAGGGACAAATTCAATTGCACAATCATAATCTCTATGAGGAGGCAATACCTGCGATTCCTTATCAGAAAAAACTTTCCAAAAATCCTGAATAGGTACAGGTAACTCCCCCTTAACTACAGCAGCAATACGACCGTTACAACACTTGTCATAACAATTGGGACTCCAGGACTTAATTTCATTGGTAGACCAATCCAGTACCGGATTGTGCAATTTTAACCAGGGTAACCCCAAAATCACCGGTGAGGGCAAATTATTCAAAACCACCAAATCCAAATTCTCTTGATGAACACCATTAATAGTAAGAGGAAATTCACAGATATGGTGAGTAACATTTTTCAAGTGAGAACCATCCACAGACACCACATTAATAGGGGAAGACAGAAGTTTGGGTTTTAATTTTAGTTTTTCCAAAAATTTCCCATCAATCACATTGAGAGTTGAACCACAATCCACAAATACCCGAAACTCCATTAATTCCTCCTCAACAGCAGTGGTAGCAGAAAGAAAGACACCTTTATTGTTTAAACAAGCTATACGGGCGAAACTGACCTCATTTTTTTTTCTCTCTTTATTCATTCGGAGCGCACAGTTCTTAATGAAATGCTCAGATTTACCACAGTAGAAACACAAACCTTGAGCAAATCTGCATTCTTTTTCCCGAGAGTGAGGTGTCATTGCTCCAATTTCCATCGGCTCTGCAATGTCAGTACATTCCTTCTCCAAACTTGGAGCTGACAAGGCAGATTTACTCTCATTAACCCTTGCACGCAGTCTCCTATCCACCCGTATGGCTAATTGCATAGCCTCTTGCAAGTTACCAGGTATAGGATAAGCAATCAGCAAATCTTTAACCCTTTCACTTAACCCTGCAAGAAATAAACTTTTCAAAGCTGAATCGTTCCAGCCCACCTGTGTGGACCACCTTCTGAAGTGAGTACAATATTTCTCCACATTACCTGATCCCTGTCTCAAACGTCTCAATTCTATCTCAGCTGATGAAACACGATCCGGATCGTCATATAACAACCCCAAAGCAGAAAAAAAACTATCGACTGATATAAAGCATGGATCACTAGGCTGCAGAGAAAAGGCCCAATCCTGAGGTTCTTTGCGCAAAAGTGACATTATGAACCCTATACGCTGTGATTCCTCACCAGAGGATCTGGGTCTCAAACGGAAATACAACAAGCAAGCATTTTTAAAAGAAAAAAAATCTTGTTGTTCACCAAAAAATAAATCAGGCAAACGTACCTTTAGCTCCACGAAATGTGCTCCAGAACAACTACTCACGTGTTGCTTTATCTCAGCCACCTCCAGAGAAAGTCCCTGCAGGCGCTGAACCAAATCCTGAACCGACACCATGATGGAAAACAGAAAATCTTTCCTTAGAGATTTTTATTTTTTTTCTTTTGGCTGGACTTACTGTTATGATCTGCTACAAGCACTAAGGAAAGGTGGGAATTCTGTCCCTACAATAGGACTGAGCTGGATCCCTACGATGTAACAGGGAACCTGATCCTGCGACCAGACCCGCTAAAGTCCTCAGCTAGTCTGAACGAAGACCTATAGTTGCGAGGGAGGAATCCCTACAAGATCAAGGGACTGGGTGAAAAGGTGAACACCTCCTAACAGAAAGTGTAGCAGGGAAAATAAAACAGAAAACAAATACTAAGAGATACTAAGATCTAGCAAAACTGACAGAGTAAGGCACCTAAGCACCCGGCTAGCTTAAGAGTAGATAATACAATGAAGTCCAGCAAGGCCAGAAGGGCGGAACCAGACTAAATAGGGAAAAAAGGTCATGTGACCAGCAAAGTGAAACAAAACCTAACAAGAGGGTTCTAACAGTTAGATGAGAGGTGGGAGGAAAGTTGGGCGTGGACATGCTGCTCAAGGAGTTTGGAAGCAAACGGGAGCAATGATATTGTGCAAACATGCACAACTCTGCGCTATTCAGGACGGTACTGCAGAACCTGTTCTCAGAATCTTTGGGGGGGCTCAGCATTCAGATCCCCACTGATCAGCAAGTTATCTCCCCGATCTTATGATTTGGGGATAAATCAACTTGATTATTTGGTGAATATTGAATAACTCTTTAAAGAATCAGTTTTATTCCCCTATTCTTAACGATTACAGTATCATACATGAAACAAAAACAAATATGTACACACATAAATGTATATATACATACACATAAAAGCACATACAAACACCCACATAAATTCTTACACTCATACAATGGTATGTAAAAGTTTGGACACCCCTGGTCAAATTACTGTTATCATGAACAATGAAGCAAGTTGAAGATGAAATGATCTCTAAAAGGTCTAAAGTTAAAGATGACACATTTCCTTTGTATTTTATCATTTTAAAATGATATATTGTTTTTTTTTTACATTTTAAAAATTATAAAAAGGAAAATTGGCAGAAGCAAAAGTTTGGGCACTCTTGGAAATTTGTGTGCTCAGATAACTTTAATCAAGATTTCAGACCTTAGCCTGTAAGATTTATGGCTTGTTTACTATCATCGTTAGGAAAGGCCAGATTGTTGTGAATGTGTTAGAAATGAATTCTGAGCAGAAGCTCCCTCTGGTGGTTACAAACAGTACTGAACCATTCAATGAGGATTGGCAATCAGGAGTTACAAACTGGTCTTATATAAGCGAGGTTCCCTCCCATCATGGTTGCCGGTGATCAATTGTTCTTGTCTCAACTGTGGTTCCTGGTTCACTTGGAAGCTTGCTGAGTCTTGCCTCTTCTCCTGCTCTCAGATAAGATATTTTCTGTTTTTATTTTTGTGCTTGCTTTTTGCATTGTTCCCTGCACTTCTGTGGAGGTCAGCCAGGTCCCCTCCGGGGGCTTGTGCTCCTCTCAGTTTATCTGAGCCACTGTTATTTGTTCATTTGCCTTTTCCAGTTTTTTTCAGTGGCTGCGGCTTAGTTTTGTTACACCAGAGAACTAATTTAGGTGGTAGAGGTCATGTGATCTCAGGTGTTTTTGCAATTAGTAGAGTTGGTATTTTTTAGGGTTTTTTGGATTGCAGTAAGTGTCCTTCCTATCCTTTTTCTTTCTAGGCAGATTGGGCCCCAACGTTTGCTCTTACTATTTTCTGTCTGTGTCTGTATTTCCTCTTGTCTAACCGCCATTACATGCTTGGGGGCTTCCTATGTTCTTTGGGGATCTGCTCCGGGGCAGATAGCTTTCCTCTTTCTATCTTTAGGTGTAGTTAACTCTCAGGCTGTGACGAGGCGTCTAGGACCAACGTAGGAACGCTCCACAGCTGCCTTTAGTTGTGGTGGTTAGTCAGGGTACTGCAATCCTGTAGATTCCAACCTCTCTGGTGTATTGCCGTTTTTGCCTGCTCTCCTCAGCTACCAAATCATAACAGTATCACCGGCCAAACTGAAAATTATATGGTACTCAACAGAAGGGAAAAATAGTAAAAGGAAAAAGAAAAAGGAAAGTTGTCAGAAATTTTTTTTTCTCTGTTTGTTGCATTTTTTCCCTCTTTTTCTCTGGTTGCTGAGGAGGATTTTTTTTTTCTCTCAATGGAGTTTGCACAGTTGTCTGGCCGTGTGGATCAGCTTGCCACTGAAGTTCGGAGTATTGCTACCTATCTTGCAGGGTTGCCGGTTGTGGAACCTAGGATCCCCATGCCAGATTTTTTTTTGGGGGATCGAGCTAAATTTCTGAATTTCAAAAATAACTGTAAGTTGTTTTTTGCCTTAAAACCTAAGTCCTCAGGGAACGCAGTACAGCAGGTTCAAATTGTCATCTCTCTCCTGCACGGCGATCCTCAGGATTGGGCTTTTTCCCTGACACCTGGGGACCCTGTTTTGAGTAATGTTGATGCATTTTTTCTGGCTCTGGGGTTATTGTACGATGAACCTAATGTCACTGATCAAGCTGAAAAAACCTTGTTGGCATTAAATCAGGGGCTTGAGGATGCTGAGTTGTACTGTCAGAAATTCCGAAAGTGGGCACTCCTGACCAAATGGAATGACGATGCTTTGGCAGCCCTTTTTCGGAAGGGTCTGTCAGAGAATGTAAAAGATGTTATGGTGGGTTTCCCTGCTCCCTCTGGTCTCAATGATTCTATGTCATTAGCGATTCAAATTGACAGACATTTGCGTGAGCGTAGAGGTATGCGTGGAATAGTGTTGCCTTGTGAACCAGCTTCTGAACCCATGCAGTGTGATAGAGTGGCTTCTGGGGCACAGCGTCATGAGTTTTGAAAACGCAATGGGTTATGTTTCTACTGTGGTGACGCCTCTCATGCTATTTCAGTCTGCCCTAAGCGGGGAAGACGTTTTGCACGCTCAGTTGTCTTGGGTAGTGTTCAGACTAAATTTCTGTTGACTGTTACCCTGATTTTCTCCCTGTCCACATTTTCTTCTCAGGCTTTTGTTGATTCAGGAGCAGCTATTAACCTGATGGATTTTGATTTTGCTAAACGTTGTGGGTTTCCCTTGATACCCCTACGGAAGTCTATTCCCCTACTGGGGATTGATTCTACCCCTTTGGCTGAGAATAAACCCCAGTTCTCTACTCAGGTGATAATGAGGGTTGAACCTGATCATCAGGAGAGTTGCAAATTTTTGGTGCTGTTTAATCTGCATGACATTATTGTACTAGGTTTCCCTTGGTTACAGTCTCATAATCCTGTTTTGGATTGGAAATCTGTGTCTGTAACCAGTTGGGGCTGCCAATGTGTTAATGCCAACACTCCTGTTTTTTCTGCCTCTCCCCAGGCTCAGGATGTTCCTGACTTTTTGACTGATTT
Organism: Oophaga sylvatica; assembly: GCA_033576555.1. Classification (NCBI taxonomy): domain Eukaryota; kingdom Metazoa; phylum Chordata; class Amphibia; order Anura; family Dendrobatidae; genus Oophaga; species Oophaga sylvatica. The sequence goes on from JARQOD010000001.1 coordinate 937,270,022, forward strand.
TTCTGATGTGTTTAGCGAAAGTAAATCTGCATCCTTGCCCCCCCATAGGAGCTATGACTGCGCTATTGAATTAGTGCCTGGTAGTAAATTCCCTAAAGGTCGCCTTTTTAACTTGTCTGTACCTGAACATGACGCTATGCGGTCTTATATCAAGGAGTCATTGGAGAAGGGTCATATCAGACCATCCTCTTCACCCTTGGGTGCCGGTTTTTTCTTTGTGGCCAAAAAGGATGGTTCATTAAGGCCGTGTATTGATTATCGTCTCTTCAACAATATCACTGTGAAATATCAATATCTGTTACCCTTGATTTCTGACCTGTTTTCCAGGGTGAAAAGTGCTACTTGGTTTACCAAGTTGACCTCAGGGGGGCGTATAACCTTATTCGCATTAAGCACGGGGATGAATGGAAGACGGCGTTTAATACCCCAGAGGGGCATTTTGAGTACCTAGTGATGCCCTTTGGGCTCACTAATGCTCCTTCCTCTTCCAGTCCTTCATGAATGACATTTTCAGGGATTTTGTGGATAAATTTCTGATTGTTTATTTGGATGATATCTTGATTTTTTCCAATGACTGGGACTCTCATGTGAAACATGTTCGGACTGTGTTCCAGATTTTGAGAGAGAATGCTCTGTATGTGAAGGGATCAAAGTGTCTTTTTGGCGTACAGAGGATCTCATTTCTGGGATTCATTTTGTCCCCATCTGTTATTGAAATGGACACGGTCAAGGTTCAGGCCATCTGTGATTGGGTCCAACCTACTTCATTATAGGCTCTTCAGAGATTCTTGGGTTTTGCCAATTTTTATCGTAAATTTATTGGTAATTTCTCTGTTATTGTTAAACCATTGACTGATTTGACCAAAAAGAGTTCTGATGTGGTGAATTGGCCTCCTGAGGCAGTCTCTGCATTTCAGGAACTTAAGCAGAGATTCACTTCTGCTCCTGTTCTACGGCAGCCTGATGTTTCTCTGCCATTTCAGGTGGAGGTTGATGCCTCTGAAATTGGGGCAGGTGCCGTTTTGTCCCAAAGAGATCCAGAGACCTCTAAAAGTAACCCTTGTGCCTTTTTCTCTTGAAAATTTTCTCCAACTGAACGTAATTAAGACGTGGGTAATCGGGAGTTATTAGCCATAAAAGTGGGCTTTTGAAGAGTGGAGACATTGGCTGGAGGGAGCCAAACATCAGGTGGTGGTCCTCACGGACCATAAGAATCTGGTTTATCCGGAATCAGCCAAGCGACTTAATCCTAGACAGGTCAGGTGGACCTTGTTTTTCACACGTTTTAATTTTGTGGTTTCCTTTCTTCCTGGCACTAAGAATGTTAAGGCGGATGCCCTCTCGAGGAGTTTCCTTGCGGACTCTCCTGAGTTATCTGATCCTGCTGTTATTTTGAAAGAGGGTGTAGTTCTTTCCGCCATCTCGCCCACTTTGAGACGGGCTCTGGAAGGGTGTCAGGAGGATAAACCCGAGCGCTGCCCTATTGGGAAATTGTTTGTCCCAGACCGGTGGAAAAAGAGTGTGATGTCTGAGATTCATTGTTCCGCGTTGGCCGGTCATCCCGGAATTTTTGGTATCAGAGACTAGGTTAGTCGGTCCTTTTGGTGGCCTATTTTGTCTCGTGACGTCAGGGAATTTGTGCAGTCCTGCGGGACTTGCTCTCGCTCCAAGCCTTGCTCTCGCTCTAGTGGTTTGTTGATGCCATTGCCTGTGCCCAAGAGACCATGGACCCATATCTCTATGGATTTCATTTCCGACCTCCCTGTTTCTCAGAGAATGACCGTTATCTGGGTGATTTGTGATAGGTTTTCCAAAATGATACATCTTGTGCCATTACCTAAGTTGCCTTCCTCCTCCGAATTGGTGCCTTTGTTCCTTCAGCACGTGGTTCGGTTACACGGCATTCCAGAGAACATTGTGTCTGACAGAGGAGTCCAGTTTGTTTCCAGATTTTGGAGGACTTTTTGTTCTAAACTTGGTGTTCAATTGTCTTTCTCCTCAGCTTTTCATCCTCAGACCAATGGACAAACTGAGAGAACAAACCAGACATTGGAGACTTATCTGAGATACTCTGTGTCTGCTGATCAAGATGACTGGGTCTCTTTTTTGCCTTTGGCTGAGTTTGCTCTTAATAATAGGGCTAGCTCTGCCACTTTGATGTCTCCATTTCTTCGGGACAGACGGAGGCTTCTGTCTGTCCGGGTGTTGACTCTGTTGTGGAGCGTGTGCAGCAGATTTGGGACCAGGTAGTGGAGAGGTTGTCCCTCTCTCAGGAGAGGGCCCAGCGGTTTGCCAACCGGCATAGGACTGATGGTCCTCGGTTTGAAGTGGGGGACTTGGTCTGGTTGTCCTCAAGAAATATCCCTATGAGAGTTGCATCTCCTAAGTTTAAGCCTAGGTTCATTGGACCTTATAAGATCATGGAGATTCTTAATCCTGTTTCCTTTCGTTTACTTCTTCCAGGGACATTTAAGATCCATAACGTGTTCCACAAGTCCTTATTGAAGAGGTTTGTCCAGCTAGTGGTTCCTATGGCTGCGCCTCCTGACCCTGCTTTGGTTGAGGGCAATCTGGAGTATGTGGTTGAGAAAATATTGGATTCTCGTTTTTCTAGACGGAAACTCTAGTATTTGGTTAAGTGGAGAGGTTATGGTCAGGAGGACAATTCTTGGGTGTTTGCTTCGGACATCCATGCTAGGAGACTGATCCGTGTGTATCACAGAGCTCATCCTGACCGACCTGGTTGCCCAAATGAGGGTTCGGTGACCCCTCCTCAAGGGGGGGTACTGTTGTGAATGTGTTAGAAATGAATTCTGAGCAGAAGCTCCCTCTGGTGGTTACAAACAGTACTGAACCATTCAATGAGGATTGGCAATCAGGAGTTACAGACTGGTCTGATATAAGGGAGGTTCCCTCCCATCATGGTTGCCGGTGGTCAATTGTTCTTGTCTCAACTGTGGTTCCTGGTTCACTTGGAAGCTTGCTGAGTCTTGCCTCTACTCCTGCTCTCAGATAAGATATTTTCTGTTTTTATTTTTGTGCTTGCTTTTTGCATTGTTCCCTGCACTTCTGTGGAGGTTAGCCAGGTCCCCTCCGGGGGCTTGTGCTCCTCTCAGTTTATCTGAGCCACTGTTATTTGTTCATTTGCCTTTTCCAGTTTTTTTCAGTGGCTGTGGCTTAGTTTTGTTACACCAGAGAACTAATTTAGGTGGTAGAGGTCGTGTGATCTCAGGTGTTTTTGCAATTAGTAGAGTTGGTATTTTTTAGGGTTTTTTGGATTGCAGTAAGTGTCCTTCCTATCCTTTTTCTTTCTAGGCAGATTGGGCCCCAACGTTTGCTCTTACTATTTTCTGTCTGTCTGTATTTCCTTTTGTCTAACCACCATTACATGTTTGGGGGCTTCCTATGTTCTTTGGGGATCTGCTCCGGGGCAGATAGCTTTCCTCTTTCTATCTTTAGGTGTAGTTAACCTCTTAGGCTGTGACGAGGCGTCTAGGACCAACGTAGGAACGCTCCATGGCTGCCTTTAGTTGAGGTGGTTAGTCAGGGTACTGCAATCCAGTAGATTCCAACCTCTCTGGTGTATTGCCGTTTTTGCCTGCTCTCCTCAGCTACCAAATCGTAACACCAGATGATGCAAATTTCCCAGCTTGATAAACACCCAGCCTCCTCTAACCTTGTGCCAAAAAACAGCAGCCATGGGTTCTTCTAAGTAGTTGCTTAGCACTCTGAAAATGAAAATGGTTGAGGCCTACATAGCAGGAGAAAGCTATATGAAGATAGCAAATCGTTTTCAAGTTGCCCTTTCCCCAGTTTGAAATACAATTAAGAAATGGTAGTTAACAGGAACTGTGGAGGTCAAGATAAGGTCTGGAAGACCAAGCAAAATTTTAGTGAGAGATGCTTGTAGGATTGCTAGAGTGCAAATCATAACCCTCAATTGACTGCAAAAGACCTTCAGAAACATTTGGTAGACTCTGGAGTTGTGGTACGTTGTTCGACAGTTCAGAGACTTCTGCACAAATATGGCCTTCAAAGAAGAGTCATCAGAAGAAAGCCTTTCCTGCATGCTCACCATAAAATTCAGCATCAGAGTTACACAATAGAACATCTAAAGAAACCTGATGCATTTTGGAAACAAGTCCTGGGGACCGATGAGGTGAAAATAGAACTCTTTGGCAACAATGATCAAAGGTATGTGTGGAGAAAAAAGGATATCGAAATTCAGGAAAAGAACATCTCGCCAACCATTAAGCATGGGGGTGGATCAATCATGCTTCAGGGTTGTGTTGCAGCCAATGGCACGGGGAAAATTTCAAGGGTAGAGAGGAGAATAGATGCAATGAAATTTCAACAAATTCTTGATGCAAACATAACACATCTGTAAAAAAGCTGAAGTTGAAAAGAGGATGGCTTCTACAAATGGATAATGTTCCTTAACACACGTCAAAATCCACAATCGACAACATCAAAAGGAGCAAGCTGAAGGTTTTACAATGACCCTTACATTCCCCTCATCTGAACATCATTGAAAATCTGTGGCTAGACCTCAAAATAGCAGTGCATGCAGTATGACCCAAGACTCTCAAAGAACTAAAAGACTTTTCCAAGGAAAATGGCTGAAAATCTTTCAAACAAAAATTGAATGCTTCATGGCTGGCTACAAAAAGTGTTTACAAGCTGTGATATTTTCAAAAAGGGGGTGCTACTAGGTACTAACCATGTAGGGTGCCCAAACTTTTACATCAAACCATTTTCCTTTTTGTAATTTTTAAAATGTAAAAGATGAAAATATATATATTTTTTTACTAAAATACAAAGGAAATGTGTCATCTGTAACTTTAAGCCTTTTCAAGATCTTTTCATCTTCAACTTGCTTAACTATTTACAATAACATTAATTTTGACCAGGGGTGCCCAAACTTTTACATGCCAGTGCATAAGGTTCCAACATTTTGCTGTAGTAAATCTAACAAGCTTTGTTTCAATCAATTCTGAGCAATGCGAGACCTGTGCCTGACATTGTGACACACGTTTCAGTATTCGCATGGTTTAGCTTTATTATGTGGCGGCTTAATAACATGTATTAGCTATGGCAGTATCCCATGACAATTCAAAGTTGTAAGAATGTATCAATACTACATTTCAGGAAGGTGAAACATGTATCTAAATATATCCCTTCTTTAATTGGATACCCAGATTGTTCTACCATGTAGAAGTTTCTATGGGAACCAGGAAAAACTGCACATTTCAATAGGGTTGTGATATATTTAATTGGAAGACTGGTTCTTGTAGATGACTTGTAGGGGTAGAAGAGCCACATGGGACAGAAGAAAAAGGTGCTCTGCTCCTAGAATCAGAAGGTGACAGCAGAGTATGGAGAAATGTATGTGTGAATAATGAATATTTGGGAAAGAGACATCATGTTTGTTTAATTGACATTTTCCCAGCCACAAAGGAATCCCAATTAACGTCCTCCACCTTCGGGGGGACTGAGGAGCTCAAAATGGCAAACAGTTTTGAAACTGAAAATCTGATAAACAAATATAAAGGTGAAATTAAACGAAGAAGAAATAATTTTGAGAACTGGTCCCGGGAGAATATCTGCCGAGATGTGTCCGGAGACAAAGTAAAATTTAGCTAATTGTACCGGCTCAGAAATCAAACTTGCCGAGCAGAGTCACTCGCTGGATGTTCTTGTATGAGCAATGCAAGTAAATAAAAAATGTAATGGCACATAGAAGATGATTTTCTACAATGGTGGGCAAGTGGCATTGCCCAATGGTGGAAAAAATGGCTTCAAGATTAGTTTAATGCTATTTAAATCTGACCTAGACAATGCTTATTGAGTTAATAAATTCTTAAGATGTTTTTCTCCCCTTTGTACAATTGCAGGAGTAGCTCCCCCTTTTTGCGCTGGGCATTTGTCTATATATTGCCTTCAGGGGCGGGTGACTGAACAGTTGAGTCCTGGTCCTGCTCTTCCCACCAACTATATTAAGATCTGCTCACACATGGTGAGATTTAATTCTAGAGATAGGACCATACCGGATGAGTACATCTTGTCACGGTGGGATGGATTTTACTTTTTTGGGTGAAAACAGTGTCAACTATGTAACCTATGTTATGTTACATCTACTACACTATTTATTTACTTACCACAGGGTATTTGCTCATTTTGTTTTTATCTTGAGTTTTGTTTTTTTCCTCGGGCCTGTAGGTCATTCCCATTCTAAAAAACCCAAAGGGTTTTTAAAGAAGCACTCTCAATACATTTTCTATTTGCTAAACCAATCTAACTTTGTGTGTAGTATAGTATACAGTCAAGGCCAAAAGTTTTGAGAATGACACAAATATTAATTTTTACAAAGTCTACTGCTTCACTTTTTCTAATGGCAATTTGCATATACTCCAGAATGTTATAAAGAGTGATCAGCTTAACAGCAATTACTTGCAAAGTCAATATTTGGCTAGAAAATGAACTTTATCCACAAAACACATTTCAACATCATTGCAGCCCTGCCTTAAAAGGACCAGCTAACCTTTTTTCAGTGATTGCTCCATTAACACAGGTGTGGGTTTGAATGGCTGGAGATCAATCTGTCATGATTAAGTAATAATGACACCACTGGACACTTTAAAAGGAGGCTGGTGCTTGGCATCATTGTTTCTCTTCTGTTAACCATGGTTATCTCTAAAGACCATGTGCAGTCATCATTGCAATGCACAAAAATGGCCTAACAGGGAAGAGTATCGCAGCTAGAAAGATTGCACCTCAGTCAACAATCTATCACATCATCAAGAACTTCAAAGAGAGAGGTTCCATTGTTGCCAAAAAGGCTCCAGGGCGCCAAGAAAGACCAGCAAGCGCCAGGACCGTCTCTTAAAAGTGTTTCAGCTGCGGGATCGGGCTAACAGCAGTGCAGAGCTTGCTCAGGAATGGCAGCAGGCAGGTGTGAGTGCATCTGCACGCACTGTGAGGTGGAGACTCTTGGAGCAAGGCCTGGTCTCAAGGAGGGCAGCAAAAAGCCACTTCTCTCCAGAAAAAAACATCATGGAAAGACTGATATTCTGCAAAAGGTACAGGCAGTGGACTGCTGAGGACTGGGGTAAAGTTATTTTCTCTGATGAATCCCCTTTTCGATTGTTTGGGACATCAGGAAAACGCCTCATTCGGAGAAGACAAGGTGAGCGCTACCACCAGTCTTGTCTCATGCCAACTGTTAAGCATCCTGAAACCATTCATGTGTGGGGTTGCTTCTCAGCCAAGGGAATCGGCTCTCTCACAGTCTTGCCTAAAAACACAGCCATGAATAAAGAATGGTACCAGAATGTCCTCCAAGAGCAACTTCTCCCAACTCTCCAAGAGCAGTTTGGCGATCAACAATGCCTTTTCCAGCATGATGGAGCACCTTGCTATAAAGCAAAGGTGATAACTAATGGCTCAGGGAACAAAACATAGAGATTTTGGGTCCATGGCCTGGAAACTCCCCAGATCTTAATCCCATTGAGAACTTGTGGTCAATCATCAAAGACGGGTGGACAAACAAAAACCTAAAAATTCTGACAAAATGAAAGCATTGATTGTGCAAGAATGGACTGCTATCAGTCAGGATTTGGTCCAGAAGTTGATTGAGAGCATGCCAGGGAGAATTGCAGAGGTCCTGAAGAAGAAGGGTCAACACTGCAAATATTGACTTGCTGCATTAACTCATTCTAACTGTCAATATAAGCTTTTGTTACTCATATGTTTGCAATTATATTTCTGTCTGTGATAAAAACATCTGTCAAACACACATAAAAACCAGAGGGCAGCAGATCATGTGAAAATATAATATTTGTGTCATTCTCAAAACTTTTGGCCATGACTGTAAGTGCAATATAATACCAATCACCATCTTCCCCAGTTTCCAGTGCCATTCTGGTCCTCTTCTTACTCATGTGACTGAAATTCCAACTCGCTGGACCACCCTGAGGTTTATGTATGAAACTGAAGTCACTTTTACAGTGTACATTTTTGGAGCCTTGTTCTGCCTTGATGGACTTACATTGTAAGGGCTCATACTCGCTGGCGAGAAATACGGACAAGTGCAATCTGATTAAAAATCGGATTGCACTCAGACCAATGTTATTCAATAGGTGACAACTCATTTGCGATTTTTTTTCTCACCTGAATTGGACTGAGAAAAAAAATCGCTGCATGCTGTGATTTGCTGCGATTCTCGGATGAGACTCGCCAATACAAGTCAACGGGTGCGAGAAAAAATCAGACAGCACTCGCACCATGAGAGTGCTGTCCAATTTATACGCACCGGATGTCCTTTGAAAAGCCGGCAATTCATCCTCGGCTACTGTAAAATCACACTGACAGCTCATAAAACACTAGATATACAGTACAGACCAAAAGTTTGGACACACCTTCTCATTCAAAGATTTTTCTGTATTTTCACACTATGAAAATTGTAGAATCACACTGAAGGCATCAAAACTATGAATTAACACATGTGGAATTATACATTACACTTTACAAAAAAGTGTGAAACAACTGAAAATATGTCTTATATTCTAGGTTCTTCAAAGTAGCCACTTTTTGCTTTGATTACTGCTTTGCACGCAGAAAAGGTGAATGGATGGACTCTACATGCTGGTTCCCACCGTGAAGCATGGAGGAGGTGGTGTGATGGTGTGGGGGTGCTTTGCTGCTGACACTGTTGGGGATTTATTCAAAATTGAAGCGGTGACGGTGAGCGGTCCAGCTCACCCCAAACCATCTCGATTGGGTTCAGGTCTGGTGACTGTGGAGTCCAGGTCATCTGGCGTAGCACCCCAACACTCTCCTTCTTGGTCAAATAGCCCTTAGACAGCCTGGAGATGTGTTTGGGGTCATTGTCCTGTTGAAAAATAAATGATGGTCCAACTAAACGCACACCGGATGGAATAGCATGCTGCTGCAAGATGCTGTGGTAGCCATGCTGGTTCAGTATGCCTTCAATTTTGAATAAATCCCCAACAGTGTCACCAGCAAAGCACCCCCACACCATCACACCCCTCCTCCATGCTTCACGGTGGGAACCAGGCATGTAGAATCCATCCGTTCACCTTTTCTGCATGCAAAGCAGTAATCAAAGCAAAAGGTGGCTACTTTGAAGAACCTAGAATATAAGACGTATTTTTCTTAGCTGCTTTTTTCTTGCCATAATACAAATTCTAACAGTCTATTCAGTAGGACTATCAGCTGTGTATCCACCAGACTTCTGCACAACACAACTGATGGTCCCAACCCCATTTATAAGGCAAGAAATCACACTTATTAAACCTGACAGGGCACACCTGTGAAGTGAAAACCATTTCCGGTGACTACCTCTTGAAGCTCATCAAGAGAATGCCAAGAATGTGCAAAGCAGTCATCAAAGCAAAAGGTGGCTACTTTGAAGAACCTAGAATATAAGACATATTTTCAGTTGTTTCACACTTTTTTGTAAAGTGTAATGTATAATTCCACATGTGTTAATTCATAGTTTTGATGCCTTCAGTGTTATTCTACAATTTTCATAGTCATGAAAATACAGAAAAATCATTGAATGAGAAGGTGTGTCCAAACTTTTGGTCTGTACTGTATACACATAGAATACACACATCTAATATATAAAGCTGAATGTATGTATGTGTGTATGTATGTGGGTATGTTTGTCCGGGATTGGAATCCGCACCGTCGCACTCACGGGCATGAAATTTTGCACGCCCGCACGTCTCGACCCCGAAAGCGTCCTAGGCTATGTTTTGAATGGAAATTTTAACCCCGCGCGTTCCAAATCGCCAAACAATTTTGGCCCTATCTACATAATGGGGAGAAAGCTGAATGCTTGTGTGTATGTCCGGCATAGGAATCTGCATTTACGGGCATGAAATTTTGCACACCCGCACGTCTCGACCCCGGGAGCGTCTTAGGCTAGGTTTTGAGTCAAAATTTTAACCCCGCGCATTCCAAATCGGCAAATAATTTTGGCCCGGGATAGGAATCTGCACCGTTGTACTTACGGGCATGAAATTTTGCATGCCCGCACATCTCAACCCCAGGAGCATCATAGGCTATGTGTTGAATGGAAATTTTAACCCCCGCACGTTCCAAATCGCCAAACAATTTTGGCCCTATCTACATAATGGGGAGAAAGCTGAATGCTTGTGTGTATGTCCGGCATAGGAATCTGCATTTACGGGCATGAAATTTTGCACACCCGCACGTCTCGACCCCGGGAGCGTCATAGGCTAGGTTTTGAGTCGAAATTTTAACCCCGCGCATTCCAAATCGGCAAATAATTTTGGCCCGGGATAGGAAGCTGCACCGTTGTACTTACGGGCATGAAATTTTGCATGCCCGCACATGTCAACCCCAGGAGCATCATAGGCTATGTGTTGAATGGAAATTTTAACCCCCGCACGTTCCAAATCGCCAAACAATTTTGGCCCTATCTACATAATGGGGAGAAAGCTGAATGCTTGTGTGTATGTCCGGCATAGGAATCTGCATTTACGGGCATGAAATTTTGCACACCCGCACGTCTCGACCCCGGGAGCGTCATAGGCTAGGTTTTGAGTCGAAATTTTAACCCCGCGCATTCCAAATCGGCAAATAATTTTGGCCCGGGATAGGAATCTGCACCGTTGTACTTACGGGCATGAAATTTTGCATGCCCGCACATCTCAACCCAGGAGCATCATAGGCTATGTGTTGAATGGAAATTTTAACCCCCGCACGTTTTGGTGTGTGATTTTTAGTGCAGAATAAATTTTTGTTAACATAGTCTATTTTGTTACAGCTAACAGCAGTTATTAATTAACCCGGGCGAAGCCGGGTACTACAGCTAGTATATATATATATATATGTATACATATACATGTCATTATGACTAGAGATGAGCGACTTTGCCTTTTGGAGGGTCGAGTCGGGTTTCGTGAAACCAGATTTTCTCAAAAGTCGAGTCGAACGAAATCGGCCGACTATCAGGAAAAGTCGGAGGTCCGACTGAAACACGAAACCCAATGCAAGTCAATGGGGAATAAAAGTCGGCAGGGAGTGGAGGACAGTAAACACACCTACAGTGCCCATTTCAATGCCAACGACATCAGTTCTTATTACTTAAGCTTGTCAACCTTAATTTACTGTATAATAATAGTTACGCATTGAAAACTGAGGGTTATTTGGCTAAAGTTGTGGGGGGGCAGGGCTGGCTCCAGGTTTTGTGGGCCCTGGGCCAAAGAGTCTCAGTGGGCTCCTTTAACACAGACCACAATTTATGATGCTCCAATACGGCAGAGAAATATAGGTATAGTACAATGCCAAATACTTCACTTCTTACATTACATGACTGATATCTATTTTAAATTCTACAATAGCTCAAAATCCAGACAGTATATTCCTCCATACAGTATTATGGCCACCACATAGTGCGCCATACAGAATAATGAGCCCCATATATTGCTCCATACATAATTGGTCCCATATAATGTTCCATACAGTATGTGATGAGCTCCACATAATGCTACAGTATATGATGGTCCCCATATAATGTGCCATACAGTATAGGACGGTCCCCATAGAGTATAATGAGCCCCACATATAGCTCCATACAGTATAATAAGTCGCAGATAAAGCTCCATACATGATGGGCCCCATATATTGCTCCATACAGAATGGGCTCCATATAATGCTCCATACAGAATAGGCCCCATATGTGCTCCATATGATGCTCCATACCCTATATGATGCCCCATAAATAATGAACCCCATATGATGCTCCAGTAAATTATGGGCCCCATGGATGATGCTCCAGTGTATGATGGGCCTATATAATGCTCCATATATAATGGCCCTGTGATGAAGGAACAGCCGCCATCTTGGATATGGGTCATAATGCTCGCCTCATGTCTGAGCTTGGCCTGTCCCAGGTACCATTTTGTCTGAGTTCACAGAGTCACAGGCAGCTAACTGCTCCTACCCCCCATCCCTGTAAGCATATTGAAGAAAACAGGATTTAGTGCTCCAATGTTGAATAGCAAGGTCTTTTAGTATGATAAGGAGATAAGCCAAAACAGAACTTCAAAGCTTGAGTAAGGAGCCACGCCAGCATGGGGCCTGTAGGTGCCTGGGGGCTTCAATTAGATTATACCTGTCAGCTAGACACAGAAATACACATCCATTGTCTCTCCCAGCCACTCCGACTACATCCTAGGATTATGGATTATGAGCACACCTTTCGAGGTACAGACTCATAAAAAATATCCGCGTGACCCTGCGGAAACCGCCCATCTGACAGTGTGACTCCCGAGTAGGTGAGGGCTCTGGGACCTGAGATATAGAGACTGGCCCTCCACAGTGACCCAATGGGGCCATGTTTGCTCTCCACACGACAGGCAAAACAAACAGCATTCACTGGTACCTCTCGTGTCCTGATCCGATCATCCTGGAGAAAGTTACCCCTTTCTTAGATATTGGGAATAAATTATGCAGGGAGCTGAAGGGTGGAGATTATTAGCCCACCCTCTGACACCGGGGAGAGGAACCCAGCATGTTTAAGAACTGAGAGCAAATGGCAGAGACACTCACTCTCACAGAAGAACAAGACAATGATGATCTAAGAAGGAACAGGGGACAGATCTGCCAAGGGAGCAGTGGCACGAGCTTTGGGAACTGTCCGGCAACTAAGATTTTTATACCTGTGGACTGCAGAGCTGCCGGCATCCACATGCAACCTACAACCTGGTAAAATTGACCTCCAGCTTAATATATCTAAGCCTTGTACGATTATTGTTATATTTTATATTATACTCTGACTGCAAATCCACTGCAATTCCGTTGTGTAGCTTGCTGTATATTTCTGTCATTATCTAGTGCGCCCTTAAGGCAATTACACCATAAAATTAATTTTGGGCTGATGCTTTTACTCTCATTACGAATCTTAGAATACCCAGTGGGTCACAGGACATCCTCCCCGGCGGCCATTTGCTCTAGGTGCAGTTCCCTTACTGACCTGAGAGACAAAGGGGGCGCCAGAGAGCTGTGACTGTGTAGTTACGTCACATTGGTGAAGTGGGAGGAACCGGTTTCCTTCACAGGCTCCATTTATAATGCTCCAGTGTATGATAGGCCATATGGATGATGCTCCAGTGTATGATGGGCCTTGATAATGCTCCATATATAATGGGCCCCATATGATGCTCCAGTATATGATGGGCCCCATTGATGATGCTCCAGTGTATGATGGGCCTATATAATGCTCCATATATAATGGGCCCCATTTATAATGCTCCAGTGTATAATAAGCCCAGTATATGATGCTCCAGTGTATGATGGGCCACATTTATAATGCTCCAGTGTATGATGGGCCCCATGCATGATGCTCCAGTGTTTGATGGGCCTATATAATGCTCCATATATAATGGGCCCCATTTATAATGCTCCAGTGTATAATGGGCCCCGTATATGATGCTCCAGTGTATGATGGGCCCCATTTATAATGCTCGAGTGTATGATGGGCCCCATGGATGATGCTCCAGTGTATGATGGGCCCCATTTATATTGCTCCAGTATGTGATGGGCCCTATGGATGATGCTCCAGTGTATGATGGGCCCCATTTATAATGCTCCAGTGTATGATGGACCTATATAATGATCCATATATAATGGGCCCCATATGATGCTCCAGTATATGATGGGCCCCATGGATGACGCTCCAGTGTATGATGGGCCTATACAATGTTCCATATATAATGGGCCCCATTTATAATGCTCAAGTGTATAATGGGCCCTATCTATGATGCTCAAGTGTATGCTGGGCCCCATATATAATTCTCCAGTGTATAATGCTCCCCATATATTGCTCCAAACATTAAAAAAAATGAAATACCTCTCCTTGCAGGGCACTGCTCTACTCTGGACTCCTCAGCGTTGCCACCTTCTAGCTCTCTGCACTTGGACTGTTCAGGCAGAGGGTATACAGACGTGATGTCATCGCGCTCTCTGACATGAATATCACTGTCAGGAAATGCGGAAGATGTCAGTGCGGTGGAGCAAGGAGAGGTAAGTATTGCAAGTGCTGGGGCCCTGAGCAAGCAGGGGGGGCCCACGCGTGGGCGACGGCACTGGCACAGGGCCCCTCATTGTACGCTGGTGTCTCTGACGGTGATTTGGCCCCCCCACCTTCAGAGACACCGGCGTACTATGAGGGGCCCTGTGACAGTGCCGTCGCCCACGAGTGGGCCCCACACCTGCTCAGGGCAGCGCCACTTGCCCGGGTGCGCCAGGTGCTGACGCCGGCCCTGGGGGGTACAGCCCAGTTAGGGAGGTGGAAAAACTGGCATATGTTGAGGTGTAGGCTGGACGTTCAGCAGCTGCAAATGGAGGAATAGGTGAAGTCGGAGGAAAAGGAGGACAAAGCGAGCCATTTTGCTGGCAATCTATGTGTCATCAGGGAAGGTGGGACAAAATACTTTGAAACCCATGCATGGTTCATTTTAATGAAGGTGAGATCACCAACATTTTGGGTCGACAGCCGGGTCCTTCTTTCTGTCAGGATTAATCCAGCAGCACTGAAGACTCTTTCTGATAGCATACTACCAGCAGGGCAAGCGAGCTCCTGTAAGGTATATTGTGCCAATTCAGGCCAGGTGTCCAGTTTACAGGCCCAGTAGTCAAAGGGGAATGAACTGTGGGTTAGAACATTGATAGGGGAGGAGAGGTAATTTTGAACCATAGTGGACAACTGCTGTCTCCTGTCTGTTGCAATCGATTCAGTATTACCAGTAGTGTGAGAGTTACTCGAGAAATCAGTCCACAACATGGTCATGGAACCCCTGTCTCCAACGCCACTTCGGCTGTGTGCACCACGAACACCTCTTCCATTTGGCCCAGTACGGCTCGTGGTAGAACCTGCACCACTGCTATGTGCTGGGAATGCCTCTAACAAACGGTTTACCAGAGTTGCTTGTTTGTTCGCCAATATTAGCTCTAGGTTCTCTTGTGGCATGATGTTCTGTAATTTGCCTTTATATCGTGGATCGAGGATGCTGGCCAACCAGTAGTTGTCATCCTTCATAATTTTGGCAATGCGGGGTCCCTTTTTAGGATCTGCAAGACATAATCACACATGTGGGCCAATGTTCCAGGTGTCAATGATGCACTGACAATAGTGGGTGGAGGAGCACTTTCTGCCAAATCCACATCCCTCCAGTCACGCACAAACCCTGTACCTTACCTTGTCAAGCCAACATTTTCTCTTTCCCCCTGAGAAGCATCCTCCTCCCCAAGAATAATCATCACCCTCATCCTCCTCCTCTTCCTCTTCTTCCTCCACCTCGTCCAGGACAGTTCCCTGAGCAGACAATGTCTGACTGTCATCAAGGCTTCCCTCCTCCTCCTCCTCTTCCTCCTCCGCTGCAGACGCCTGATCCTTAATGTGCATCAAAGTTTGCATGAACAGACGCATAAGTGAGATGCTCATGCTTATGATGGCGTTGTCTGCGCTTACCAGCCGTGTTCATTCCTCAAAACACTGAAGGACTTTACAGAGGTCTTTTAGCTTTGACCACTGCACACCCGACAACTCCATGTCTGCCCTCAAATTGCCTGCCCATGTATCCTCCCACAAATGCATTACAGCCTGCCTCTGTTCGCACAGCCTCTCAACCATGTGCATGGTGGAGTTCCACCTTGTTGCAACGTCTATGATTAGCCGGTGCTTGGGGAGGTGGAGCGATCACTGCAGCCTCTGCATACGACTGGAGTCTACGGGCGAGCAACGGATGTGCGAGCACAGTCTTCGCACCGTATGGAGCAGGGCTGTTAACTCCGGATAATTATTTATGAAGCACTGCACCACCAGGTTCAAGATGTGAGCCAGGCAAGATATGAGTTTTGCCAGGGCTATGGCCGCCACAAAATTACGGCCATTATCACTGACTACCTTGCCTGGCGCAAGATGTATACTACCCAGCCATGACTCAGTTTCTCGCTGCAAGTAGTCGGCCAGTACCTCCGCGGTGTGTCTGTTTTCGCCCAAAGATATCATCTTTAAAACAGCCTGCTGACGCTTACCACTAGCTGTTCGATAGTGGGACACCTCCTGTGCAACACTGGCAGCTGCGGATGGAGTGCTCGTGCGACTGCGCTTTGTCAATGAGCTTTCGCTTCTGGAGGAGGAGGGTCGAACTCCTACAGCCAACTGTTGCCTATACCATGCGCTAGGTAGCACTGTCCCACCGCCGCTGTCCCCTGTGGACCTTGCATCCACCACATTAACCCAGTGCACAGTGATGGACACGTAACGGCCCTGGCCATGCCTACTGGCCCATGCATCCGTTGTGAGGTGCACCTTACCACTCACTGATTGTTTGAGTGCATGGACAATGCGGTCTTTCACATGTAGGTGGAGGGCAGGGATGGCTTTTCTAGAAAAGAAGTGCCGACTGGGCAGGTCATAGCGTGGGACAGCGTAGGCCATGAGCTCTCGGAACGCTGCGCTTTCAACCAAATGGAAGGGCATCATCTCTAATGAGATCAGTTTGGCAATGTAGGCGTTCAAACCCAGTGTACGCGGATGAGAGGATGAGTACTTTCTTGTCCTACTCAGAGTGTCTGCTAGGGTGAGCTGGACTTGAGAGCTGCATATGAGGGAACTGGCGTTGGACATGATGGACTGAAAGGGGGTTGGTGATGGTGATGGTGGTGGTGGTGATGGCCTAGATTCAGTCTTTCGTTGCAAAAACATTGTGATTCCCTGACTGCTTTGGCCTTGCGACGACACCTCAACATTTCTTGCTGGTGGTGTGCTAACCGGTGGGCTTACAGTGGGGGAAGCGATGGAGCGTTGCTGGCTACCTTCAGTCAGAGCAGGTGCACATGTGCTACCTGAGGTTTTGTAGTCCGTCCACTCTTGCAAGTGCATGTTGATTAAATGTCTAAGCATGCAACTGGTATTCAAATTTCGGAGATTTTCCTCTCGACTAAAGGTCCTTCCGCACTTCTTACAGATAACCTTTGCTTCATCAATAGGATTTTGGTCAAAAAAGTGCCACACTACAGTCTTCCTACTATGGGATAAATTTTCAGGGCTTGCATGCTGTGCTAATTTGACCGTCTGGCCAAGCTGTTCTGCAACTCTTTTTGTTTTTTTAAACACGTTTTTGGACAGCTGCGGGCCTGCCAGATAACCGCTGCTGCGATGTCGATGCCTGCTGCGGATCCTTCTCCTTTTCTGAGCTATTGCCAGCGGCATCCTCTTCCCCCAATGGATGCGAATCCGGGTCAACAACTGGGTCATCCATCACCTCCTCTTCAATTTCATCTGCACCTTCCTCTGTGTCACCGTGTAAGGTGGTATAGTATGCAGGAAGGGGCAACTGAGTTTCATCAGGGTCACATTCTGGCTCAGTAGACTGTGAGGGCAATGCAGTGCTCTGGGTGAATGTACCAGCAGAATCAGGTAGCAGTGGCTGTGCATCAGTGCACTCCATGTCAGATTCATGTTGGACTGGGGAATTCAGGATTTGACTTGATAACCCAGGCATGGTATGTGAAAAGAGCTCCATGGAGTAATCTGAAGTGTGGCCTGTCGCTTCCTTCACTTTTGGTGGGGGTGAAGGACACAAGGAAAGGTGTTGTTCCTGAACAGGAGCCTGCACTGACAACTCAGTGCTTGCATTTTTGAAACTTCAGAAGAGGAGGCGATAGAGCTGGAGGCTGTTTCGGCAATGTAAGCCAAAACCTGTTCCTGCTGCTCCGGCATTAAAAGCGGTTCACCTACTCCCAGAAAAGGGAGCCTTCCAGGCCTTCTGGAGCCAGACAATGACGCAGGCTCAATACCTCCTGCCTTAGGTGCTATTGTGCTTTGGGCACTACCAGCAGATGCACCACCACTACCACAAGTACCAGCTGGCCACCCACATCAGCGGCCTCTTCCACCATACTTCCTTATGTTTGTGAAAATGTACCCAAAATACCAGCAGATATATGGTACTGTATCAGAAGCGTACAGCTGTATACGGTGAAGAGGAAAATTTTAATTCTCCGTATATATTTCCGAGTCAACACACAGATGCTCACAGGCTCAGTATGGATTAGACCAGAATATAAAAGGCAGAAAAAGGGTAATGTATCAGAAGATACCAGGTGTATACAGTGTAGGGGTAATTGTAAATCTCCGTATATATTTCAGGAGTAACACACAGACGCTCACAGGCTCAGTATGGATTAGACCAGAATATAAATAGCAGAAAAAGGGTAATGTATCAGAAGCGTACAGCTGTATACAGTGTTGGGGTAATTTTAAATCTCCGTATATATTTCCAGAGTCAGACACAGACTCTCACAGCCTCAGTATGGATTACTCCAGAATATAAATAGCAGAAAAAGAGTAATGTATCAAAAGCGTACAGCTGTATACAGTCTAGGGATAATTGTAAATCTCTGTATATATTTCCAGAGTCAGACACACACTCTCACAGGCTCAGTATGGATTACACCAGAATATAAATAGTAGAAAAAGGGTAATGTATCAGAAGCGTACAGCTGTATACAGTGTTGGGGTAATTTTAAATCTCTGCATATATTTCCGGAGTAATACACACGCTCACAGGCTCAGTATGGATTAGACCAGAATATAAAAAGCAAAAAAGGGTAATGTATCAGAAGCGTAGAGCTGTGTACAGTCTAGGGATAATTGTAAATCTCCGTATATATTTCTAGAGTCAGACATAGACTCTCACAGGCTCAGTATGGATTACACCACAATATAAATAGCAGAAAAAGGGTAATGTATCAGAAACGTACAGCTGTACACAGTCTAGGGATAATTGTAAATCTCCATATATATTTCCAGAGTCAGACACAGACTCTTACAGGCTCAGTATGGATTACACCAGAATATAAATAGCAGAAAAAGGGTAATGTATCAGAAGCGTACAGCTGTATACAGTCTAGGGATAATTGTAAATCTCCGTATATACACTGTGTGCAGAATTTTTAGGCAAATGAGTATTTTGATCACATCATCCTTTTTATACATGTTGTCCTATTCCAAGCTGTATACGCTTGAAAGCCAACTGCCAATTATGTAAATCAGTGATTTGCATCTCTGTAATGAGGAAGGATGTGGTCTAATGACATCAACACCCTATATAAGCTGTGCTTAATTATTAGGCAACTTCCTTTTCTTTGGCAAAATGGGTCAGAAGAGAGATTTGACGGACTCTGAAAAGTCAAAAATTGTGAGATGTCTTGCAGAGGGATGCAGCAGTCTTGAAATTGCAAAACTTTTGGCGCGTGTTCACTGAACAAGCGTTTCATGGCAAATAGCCAACACAGTCGTAAGAAGCGTGTTGATAAAAAAAGGCGCAAAATAACTGCCCATGAATTGAGGAAAATCAAGCGTAATGCTGCCAAGATGCCATTTGCCACCAGTTTTGCTATATTTCAGAGCTGCAACGTTACTGGAGTATCAAAATGCACAAGGTGTGTCATACTCAGGGACATGGCCAAGGTAAGGAAGGCTGAAAAACGACCACCTTTGAACAAGAAACAAAAGATAAAATGTCAAGACTGGGCCAAGAAATATCTTAAGACTAATTTTTCTAAGGTTTTATGGACTGATGAAATGAGAGTGACTATTGATGGGCCAGATGGATGGGCCCGAGGCTGGATCAGTAAAGGGCAGAGAGCTCCACTCCGACTCAGATGCCAGCAAGGTGGAGGTGCGGTACTGGTATGGGCTGGTATCATCAAAGATGAACTTGTGGGACCTTTTCGGGTTGAGGATGGAGTGAAGCTTAACTCCCAGACATACTGCCAGTGTCTGGAAGACACCTTCTTCAAGCAGTGGTACAGGAAGAAGTCGGTATCGATCAAGAAAAACATGATTTTCATGCAGGACAATGCTCCATCACATGCATCCAAATAATCCAAAGCGTGGCTGGCCAGTAAAGGTCTAAAAGAAGAAAAAATAATGACATGGCCCCTTTGTTCACCTGATCTGAACCCCAAAGAGAACCTGTGGTCCCTCATAAAATGTGAGATCTACAGGGAGGGAAAACAGTACACCTCTCGGAACAGTGTCTGGGAGGCTGTGGTGGCTGCTGCACACAATCTATGGATGGAAGGCTTTTGAGTGTCACCGTAAAGAAAGGTGGCTATATTAGTCACTGATTTTATTTTTGTTTTTGAATGTCAGAAATGTTTATTTCCAAATTTTGAGTTGTTAACCCCTTAACGACCAAGCCATTTTGTAGGTTAAAGACCAGGCCAATTTTTACAATTCTGACCACTGTCTCTTTATGAGGTTATAACTCTGGAACGCTTCTACGGATCTTGGCGATTCAGAGATTGTTTTCTCATGACATATTGTACTTCATGATAGTGGTAAAATTTCTTCAATATAACTTGCGTTTATTTATGAAAAAAATGGAAATATGGCAAAAATTTTGAAAATTTTGCAATTTTCAAATTTTAATTTTTATGCCATTAAATCAGAGAGATATGTCACAAAAATTAGTTAATAAATAACATTTTCCACATGTCTGCTTTACATCAGCACAATTTTGGAACCAAAATTTTTTTTTGTTAGGAAGTTATAAGTGTTAAAAGTTGACCATCAATTTCTCATTTTTCCAACAAAATTTACAAAACCATTTTTTTAGGGGTCACCTCACATTTGAAGTGAATTTAAGGGGTCAATATGACAGAAAATACCCAAAAGTGACACCATTCTAAAAACTGCACCCTTCAACGTGTTCAAAGCCACATTCAAGAAGTTTATTAATCCTTTACGTACTTCACAAGAATTGAAGCAATGTGGAAGGAAAAAATGAACATTTAACTTTTTTTCCCAAAATTTTTCTTTCGACACAATTTTTTTAAATTTTGTCAAGGGTATCAGGAGAAAATGAACCACAATATTTGTTGTACAATTTCTCCAGAGTACACCAATACCCCATGTGGGGGTAAACCACTATTTGGGCGCATGGCAGAGCTCGGAAGGGAAGCAGCGCCATTTGACTTTTTGACTGGAATTGAGATTGGACGCCATGTCGCATTTGGAGAGTCCCTGTGTGCCTAAACAGTGGAAACCCCCCACAAGTGACCCCATTTTGGAAACTAGACCCCCCAAGGAACTTATCTAAATGTTTTGTGAGAGCTTTTAACCCCCAAGGGCTTCACAGAAGGTTATAACGTAGAGCCGTAAAATTAAAAAATCATATTTTTTCCACAAAAATGATCTTTTCATCCCAATTTTTATTTTCCAAAGGATAAAAGGACCCCAAAAGTTATTGTGCAATTAGTCCTGAGTATGCTGATACCCCATATGTGGGGGTAAACCACTATTTGGGCGCATGGCAGAGCTCGGAAGGGAAGCAGCGCCATTTGACTTTTTTGGCTGGAATTGAGATTGGACGCCATGTCGTATTTGGAGAGCCCCTGTGTGCCTAAACAGTGGAAACCCCCCACAAGTGACCCCATTTTGGAAACTAGACCCCCCAAGGAACTTATCTAGATGTGTGGTGAGAGCTTTGAACCCCCAAGGACTTCACAGAAGGTTATAACGTAGAGCAGTAAAATTAAAAAATCATATCTTTTCCACAAAAATGATCTTTCCACCCCCAATTGTTATTTTCCAAAGGGTAAAAGGA
>JARQOD010000001.1:937291795-937351929 GCA_033576555.1 Oophaga sylvatica
AAAAAGTATTAAGGGGAAAATTTTTTTATTATTATTTTAGGATGTGTTTTGAGTGTTCCCTTTTTTTTTGAGCGTGTATAAAAAATTTTAGTAACTTAAAAGTTTCTGGAAAAAATGCTAAAATAAAAAAAAAATAATTTTCCCCCCCATCCTCAGTCATGACCCTTGCCAATCTTTAAAACCTCGGTCAGCAGGGTTTCACATTTGGGAAAATGAGATCCCCCGACACACGGAGGGCTGCCAGTCGGGGTGCTGGGTTTGGGCTCAAAAAACACAAGGAAAAACCCCAAAATAGCAAAAAGCAAAAATCAGTGGGGGGGCAAAGTTATTTTTTTAACTTTAAAAATTTTAACTGCCCTAAAGGGATTCAATTACTTAAAATGTTTTTTTTTCGTGGGAAATGCCCCCTTTTTCCCCAAATTTAAAATTTTTTTCTTTTTTCCTCCCCCCCTTCCTGGATAGGCCCTTCCTTCTTTTGGGCCCAAATATTAAAAGCCCCCCAACTTCGTCAAGGGGGTCTAAGTGGGGTGAGCCCCGCCCGGGAACATCCCTTTTTTTTAGGCGGATATCTGAATTTGGGGGGAATGTGGCACCTCTGTCGTAATGCCTGCATTTTTTGGTAAGTAGAGACCGCTGTAATTAAAATCACCCCTTTGGGGGGGGGGAGTTTTTGTCGTAAGCTAACATTCAAAAAAAAAAAAAACCCTGACTGGCACATCCAAAAAAAGTAATTGGTGAAAACCGGGGTGCCCCAAAAAATAAAACATACAAAAAAAGGTTCCTTTCAAATTTACAAAGATCCCAAATGGAAAACACAAAATTTTGAATAGCAATAGGGCGGGAGATAAGGAAAAATTTGGACGCTTAGTATAACTTTTGGCCAAATATTAAAAGCCCCAAACCATCGTAAGGGTTTTGGTTTTCAAGTCTGGGAGTCCCGCCCTTTTGTGAACATACCCTGTTAGGCGGATATTTTTTTTTGGGGGTGAATGTGGACCCGGCAAATGCCGGAAAAAGGGTAAGAGGCCCGCTGAATTTTAAAAATCACCCCGGGTTTGGGGGCGGGTTTGGGCCCCAGTAAGTAACATTCAAAACCCCAAAAAAACCTAGGCACATCCAGAAAAATGTTTGGTGAAACCAAGGGGGCTACCCCCATGTAAAAAATACGGAAAAGGGGTTCCCCACTCAATTTACAAACATGACAATAGGAAACAAAAAAATTTTAATAGCAAAAAGGGTTTTTGGAGTAAAGGAAAAATTTTTAGACATTAGTTAACTTTGGCCAAATTAAAACCCCCCCAACCATCATCAAGGGGGCCCCCAAGTCTGGTGACCCCCCTGACCTATGTGAACATACCTATTAGGCTGATCCCCTAAATTTTGGGGGAAAAATGTGGACACCTCTGTCTTTTAATGCCTGAAAATATGGGTAATAGAGACCTGCGAAAAAATCCCCCGGGGGGGGCTTTCTGGGTAAAAAATAACAAAAAAAGCCAAAAAAACCTGAGGAACCAACTAATTTAATTTTATTAAACCAAGGGGGTTTTTCCTTAAAAATACAGAAAAGGTTGCACCTAGATACTAAACAACAAAAATAAAAAAAAAAAAAATTTTGATACAATATGGTTTGGGGGAAAAGGAAAAATTTTTTGAGAGCTTGTATAACTTTGGGCCCCCAAATATTAAAACCCCCAAAACCAAAAACAAGGGCCCCAAGCTGGTGACCCCGGGAACCTTTGTGAACATCCTCTTTAGGGATTCGAATTTCGGGGTGAATTTTGGACCCCCTTGTCAGAAACCCCCGCATATAGGGTAAGAAGACCTGCTGTAATTAAAATCCCACCGGGGGGGCGGGGGGGTTCGGTCATAAGCTAACTTCAAAAGACAAAAAAAACCTACGGGCACACCAGACTTTGTGTTTGGGGTGAAACCCAAAAAGGGGGTGCTCCCCCATTAAAAAAATTTTGAGGATCCCCCAAATTACAACTGATAATTTTTTTATAAGTAAAAAGGGGCTATATCTAAGAAAAAGGGAGGCACGGGAATAAGAAAGACAAAGTCAGATTAGAAAAAAACCCATATTTTTTTAAGGGGTTCCCCAGGTTCTCATTAATGAGTAAAATTTAATCCAAAAAAAACCCTTTTTTCTCTTTTTTCTGTTACCTAATTTAAATATAAATGTGCTATATAAAAAAAAGGTTTGGCGTAAATTTTTATCTCTTATAATTTTTAAATTAAAACTGTTTAGGATACCAAAAAAACTTTTTTTAGAAAAAAATTTTCTCAGGGGGGTCCTTTTAAAGATAGGTAAAGAAAATAGGGGTTTAGGCAATTTTTTATTTTTTCCTTTGGGGGGGCACCTTAAATGCTCTTTATGGAAAGTTTCCTTTATTTAAAATTTTTTTTTTTCAGTATGTAGTTGAGTAACCCTATCAATATTTAAATTTTTTTTTGGTAATGAAACAACATCCAAAGACACAATAAAAATTTTTGGGGAAAAATTCCTTAAAGCACCATGTTTTTTTCCTTTTCCCCCCGTGAACCTCTAACATCCCTTTTTCCAGGGACACTTTTAATCTTGGGACCCAAAAAAAAACTCAAAGGTCCTGCACTGTCACATTTGTTTAAAAATTTTTTCCATGGCCAAAGGCCTTTTTTAAAACCTTCAGCCCCCAAGGGGGTGAGTAAAAATGAACCCCTCTGCCCCATTTTAGTAACCCCCTGCCACCTTTTACTTGTTTTTTAAGAAAAAATAACCCTTTGTCTTATTCATAATGCAGAAATTACGTATTGGGCAATACTCAATTTTTTATTGTATAACCCCCAAGCATTCAAAAATCAAAATGTACCAAACCCAAAAGTGGGGGAAGATCAGATGCAGCAGAAGGGGCACAAAAAAGGCAAAAGAGGGGTTGTGATTTGCAGTAGCATCGGGGCCAGCGTTGGAGGGGGCAGATAGGCATCTGCCTAGGGCCTCCAGCTAGTGGCGTGCCGCTAAAAAAAGGGGCAGCCACTGGCCGCTAGGGGCCTTGAGAGGGGAGCCGTCCAGCACCCCCCTTTTAAAACGCGCATTCAACTGTATCGGATTTTAGATGTTGATATTTAAAGTAATTGGAGGAGGAGCTCGGGGACAAATGAAAAATCCTCACCCTGGGGGTAGTTCCGTCGAGGATAGGAGCACAGAACCCCGCTGCTGCACACATTTTAAAATTTTGGAATGTGAAAATAAAACCGCTCACACACCCCGGTGTTGTAAAAATTTTTTAGCTTTTTTTTGAAAAATTTTTTTTTAAAATGATGAACTAAAATTGGGGGCGCTCAGACACTTGCAAATATAAAATAGGGGGTATGTATGAAAAAAAACATGTGTTTCGAAAAAAAAAATTCTAAAACCTGGAGGGGGGGGGGTTATGGGGAAAAATATGGGGGGAGGGGGTTAAAACGTTTGTGATTTGGGGTGGTTGCAGACATATAGGGGGAAAAAGGGGAAAAGTAGCGGATACATTTTGGAGCGTGGAAAAATGTATGTGGACAGAGAGGGGAGGGGGGGATTGATGTGTGCAGAACGTATGGGATCAGGGTATGTGTGAGGGGGGAGTATAGAAAGTGAGGGGGAAAAAATATATGAGGACATAGGTGAACAGGGGATTGAGAAACGAGAGGGGGAGGGGAAAAGTGTGATGAGTAGTTTGGCATACGATACTGCAAATATCGGTATCGGCCGATATTAGCTGTACGGGCTTTCGTTCCGATACCGTTTATTTTGACTATCGGATACCAGAATCGGATTTGCACTGTCACTGTAGTGTCCTGGGTCGGGTCTGTCAGGGTCAGCGGACTTACCGGGCCGAAATCCCGGGCGGTCACGTCCTGGACTGCTTGAGGGCCGCCATTATCTTCCCCTGGCGGTCACATGCATTTTTTTTTTCCGATAACGCAGTGACTGCAGGGTAACCCCGCCGTAAACCATCCCGATGACGCACCCGCCGGGGAAGCGGGAATAAACTGGGCTGCGCCGGGATGACGGGCTCGCCTGTCATTCTGATGTAGCAGAGCTGGATCGCGTGGGACACTCGTTACTATGGACCCCATGGGACAGGTGGTATACTCGTTTTTTTTTTCATTTTTTTAACAGGAGTCGATGGGTCGCAGGATGAAAACTGAATAAAAGTAATGAAAACGTGTTGTGTTTTTATTACATTAAAAAATTTTTTTATGAACATTCACCCTCCGGGTACATCACAATTTAACTATTTACATACAGGGACCCTTCCGGTTATTTATAATTCTTTGGCAGGGGTGTTCCAGGAAACCCCCTGGTACCTTCTGATGCTTGCCAAACATCCGAGACACCAAGGACCCCCAGGTGGCCTGTACAGTCAAGTCGTACCCCTATCTGTGTCTGTGGGCCACCTCTTTCATCTCCCCCGGGTCTGGAGCCCTATGCCCGGGGGCTGAACAACCCCAGGGGGCCTAACGGCCGGTTAGGCCACTATAGTTATCATGTCCATAGCTGGGGGGTGCTGGGAGACCCTGAGGGAGGCTGGGGAGATTTACGGCGTGGGTGGGCCTTGTGCAGAGGCCTGGATGTGGGAGGCGGGAAAGGTCCGAGGGTCTCACAGGTTCCTGAACCGGGAGTAGGGGTCGCACCTGGTAACATTTGGGCTACCATCCATTGTAAAACCCCCGGCGGGTTAAGTCACCAAGTCCCTGGCAACAGGTCCCTCCCCGGGTTTTCCTTCTGGGGAGGTGAGTCTCCACGTCCCGCCCGGGGCACAAAGACTTCTAAATAAAGTCCAGGCTCCTGGATGAAGCCCCCAACCACCTTTCAATTTAAAGCCCGTACTGACCCTTACGCGCGGCTCCCACAGGGTTCCTTTATTTTTTTCATCCTCCTTATCTGCCCGGTCCTTCCCAGGTGACGTTGCCGAAGCTTTGGGATTCAGCGCTCCCTTTGTCGCTCTCTTCCCGCTCCCAACGTCTCCACTCTTCCTCCTGACGCCGGTTGGAATTCTCCTCCCCACATCTCCAGTCTCCACCTCAAACTGCGCTTACAATGTCCGTTTCGGCAGCTCTCCTGGCGCCCCCCAGTCCTGGCGACGCTCACCTGGGAGGAAGCAGCCCTCTGGAACAGAGACATCGGGGGCCCGGGAAGACAGGAGACCTCGGTGCCCCGGCCTCCTCTAGAGGACGGGGGTCGCTTTTCTGTCTCAGCGACGAGGGCAGACAGCGGGATCTGGGGTGCTGCGGTGCAGAGTTTTTGGCAGGAACGGGTGCCTCCACTGCGACAAAGTCAACCGGATCACATTGCAAGGGCTGGATGCCCGCACGGACTCCTCTACTAGAACGGGTGCCTCACCTCCGGTACAGACACTTCAGGTAAGAGGGATTTGGCGCCGCTCCAAGTTTAGTTTTAGGCCCGCCGCTGGCTTCCATCCTGGCAACCTCCTCCCGGTGCCAGGCCAGGCCTCTTAGGGTATCCTCCGCTTCTTGCAGCGTAGGAGGGTTTTCCAGGCCGGGTGCCCAACTGTAAGGTTCTATGTATATATTCCTGAAACTCGTTTGTTCGTCAGCCATTTTACTTTCTGTCTTGCTGCAGCTATCTTGCCCTCATCAAAATGGTTTCCAGCTTGCATGTCCCGCCCTGATCTCTCCTTTGCTTCTTAAGCAGCCACAGCTGAGCAATCAGTGCTTCAGAATCTAGCCTGCAGTGAACCTGTGACTTGATTCCTGTAAGCCTTGGACCTTGTACTCCAGCTATTCCACTGAGGAACTCTGAAGCACTTGTGGACTCGAAACCCGCTCTTTGAAAGACCCACGTTTGCATGGACTTACGTAACAGAGAAGAAATCCTGAATCTGTATTGGAGAGTGATTGCTGAGCTTGGATTACTCTGGCTGCTGTGTCTCCTGTTTCTGTGTCTGCAAACTGTGTGACTATTTCTGCCAACTTGTATGAAGTAATACAGGACTTTCTATATCAAACCTGTGACCTGTTTTTCATCGCACCCAAGCACAAGACGCTATATGAACTGTACTACATACATTACACCAACGGTGGGTTCCGTGGCGATCGGGTCGCTTCCGTGGGGGGAGAGCTCTGACTGCTCCATCCCTTCCCACTTCTGCTCGTGTCCATTAGCCATCTCTGCCAGTCCCACATGTGTCATTAGCACTGAGAGGCCCCTCTTTTGTAGGGAGGCGGGACCTTCGTTTAGTTTCCGCACACTGAGGAGGATGAGGAGGCGGAACTGAAAGTTGTGGGCAGATCTTACTTGCAGTACCTTTAGAGTGGTCGGCCATCGTTTTTCGCCCACTGAGTGAGTGTACACCACGAAGAGCACGCCCTTCTTCTTCACCAGTGCCTCGTCTTGACGCATGATATGGCGGAAAAAATGGCAAATACAGTCTCTGATGATTTTAGCAATTCTCCAAGCACAAAAACCAGTTCAATTCAGCACACAGGACTCGCTTATAGCGAGCTACATGTATCCTGTTCGTGACGCCCAAGTTGAGTCGCACAGAGCCGAGGTTTTGGGGTACTCGGCACCGAGCCCGTCGACTTCTATGGGGTATGTCACGGCTTTAACCCGGCATTGAATCAAGTCTATTTTACTATGTAGAAGTGTATAAACTATAAAATAGTATATATATATATATGTCACAATGACATGTATATATATAACATGTATTCTAATGTGTGTATATTTTGTGTTTACAACGAAAGAAAGGGGTTTTTTTGTTGCGATATTTTGTTCCCATAGACTTACATGGGACTTCCGGTATCGGAATCGGATATCGACGATATTTAGTGATATCGGCGATACCATTCCGATATGATATTTTTAGATATCGAGCAGTATCGCTCAACACTAGTGATGAGAGAGTACAGTATAAATACTGGTCAAATAAGGGGGACACAGTATGAGAGGACAGTGTGAAGATAGGAGGCCGGTATGGAAAGGAGAGGTCAGTGTAAAGAGCATGTACCATAAGAGGGACAGTGTGTGGGTAATATTTTGGGCAGACAATATAGTGAGGGGCAATTATTTATTCAAGGCTCAGCATACTGCAGATATTTTTTATTTATGAGCATTATAATGACACATCTATCTTTAAGGGCATCGTGTGGGGATATGCTGCAGAAGACTGGAGAAGATGGAGGTCTGCAGAGACGGCTGTGGATGAGAAAACTCATCATGGGTCTGGACAAGATGAAGAAAAGAAGGAGAACGACTCCAGAGACGACATCATCTATAAGGTACCTGGATGTAAATGTTATTTGTGATACTGACTAATTCTCATATTTTATTTATGTTTGGAGCATTAAAGGGATTCTCCAGGTCTGTGATGAGTCTGCAGTTATTCTTTGTGACTGCAGACTTCTGAATTCTTCCAGTGCGCACTGCACGCTGTCAGGATTGTGTTGTGCTGTCAATTTACATACATGCGGTCATATGCTGACTAGACGTGTGGCCTCACTGAATGAAGATGAACTGAGCGAGGCCGGGCACGTCTAGTCGCAATGTGGCCACAAGTATACAAATCACATGCTTGTGCTGACATGACAATCCACCGGCAAGGGAGAATCC
The DNA here is from genome assembly GCA_033576555.1 of Oophaga sylvatica. Lineage (NCBI taxonomy): Eukaryota > Metazoa > Chordata > Amphibia > Anura > Dendrobatidae > Oophaga > Oophaga sylvatica. Next base: position 937,299,387 of record JARQOD010000001.1, read on the forward strand.
TAAAAGTGTGCAGTGCATTCGTTATGAGAATTCAGAAGCCTGCAATGTCAGGATTCAGCTCTGCAGGTTTCAGCAGTCATCACATGGAGACTTCACTCATATGCGATTTTCATACTTATGACCTGTGACAACGAGCTTATCTTCCTTCTTCTCTCAGTTTTTCACTGAACATTGAGAACATTGAGAGCATTAGGGAGAGCAGCTCTTCGGTACATGACTAATTGTGCAAATCGCATATGTCCTTGGGGGGAGGCCGCCAAACTGAGTTCTTGCCCCGGGTGCCAGAAAACCTAGATACACCTTTGCCGACAGTGTCTGCATTAGTCATACTCACCAATGGGGGAGGAAGCACTAAAAGTGCCTAAGGCAGCATAAACTTTAAATACGACCCTGTCTATGGGCTGCATTATACTCCTGTGTGGGCTGCATTATACTCCTATGGCCTGTATTATACTCCTGTGGGGGCTTCACAGAGTGTGCGTGTCACATACAATTTTATTTTTGGACATGTTTACTAGACAGATTTTACATCTGTACACGCCACAACAATACAGCGCCCTGTTGGCTGTTAGGTTATTTACCTACCTAGCATTAAATGAAACATAATTTTTGAGTAGATTAATGAAAAGAAAGTAAATGTAGACATTTATCTGTGCATATCTATTTATTGCAAACCTGTTTGAGTAGTCAAGTCTGATAACTACAAACGAATTACTTATACTATGGCCTGCTGCCACATTTTGTTTTCTGTACATCTGCCCATTCTCCTAGCATTTCTTGTCATGTTATTTTTGGCAAGGGTTGAAAAGATTGTTAAAAGTTAATTATAGAGATGTTAAAAGTGTATGGTAAAAGAAAAAGTGGCAATGGATGAGGTAATGTTAAAGCAAAATAAACATACCACTGTAAGGTGCACAGGGCGGTAGTCATGGGGCGAAGGGCTGCTATGTTCCCATATACCCTGGCACTCTATAAACAGTGTCTTGATTCTCCTGTGCTATGCATGTGGTGCATAATACTCATAAGTTGGTCGCAGTCCTCTGCTGTCTCTGGTTCTTTTACTTCAGGAACCTCCGCACACACATTAGAGGACATCAAATTAGTTTTATAATAAAGTTTACTTAACTGTCTATTTTCATCATATTGAAAAACACAGTATTGGTCCAAAACTTTTCTGTTTTCAAAGTCCATAGCACAGCATGTTTTAATATCCGCTGTTCGCTCGCCCTGAGCCATCCCTTTTATCGTTGGCATCTCTAACCTCTGGGATACGCTGTCCGCCTCTGCAACTTTCATAAGTCCCATCCCAACTCCCTTATGCGATTCCCTGTACGACTTCCTCTCCTTGGAAGATATTGAGGCAGGCTTCTGAGTGCCTCAGTTGGAACGTAGTCTCTAGATGTTCCAGGAATGTCTGCTCCGAGTTTATGGCTTACCTTCTCTTGCTCCTGAACAGCCCATGCTTCTTGTGCCCTCAGACCTCCAACTACTACTATCTCTCCATCTAATCTCTGACTCTGACTCCACTAACCAGGTGTTCCTCTTGTTAACTGGCCCTGCCCCTCCCAAACTAGAGCTATTCCTGAACACAATAACTGTTTCTATCCTAAACCTGTCTATTTACTGAACTAATTGTGCCCACCACTGCACTATACCTAATCCTATCTTAAAGCTAAATCTTTACCTATGTTCTATGTACTAATCTTATCCATTCCCTTTATCATTTATCAGAACACATTGAGTCATCCACATATTTCAGCAACACATTAACCATGCACCTTGATGCCTATAAGGATCTATGCAATATAAAACATTTTTTCGTATACACAGGTTCAAACCGTTTTCCTAATCAAATATCAAAAAATTGACCATCACATCCAAACATAAATCAGGGCTGAATAGGTGCTTATCTAGAGTAACCAACTCAAATACAATCAAACAAATAAGGCAGCACTCTGTAGTACTATAGCATGCAAACATGAAATATGAAAATTGCATTACTGCACTAGAAATATGAAAAATTGAAAATGCTTAGCGCATAAATTGGCCAATTCATGTGTACCTGGCAGCCACGGTAAGGCGTTTCTCGTTTGCCAGGACCTAATGCCAATCCTCTCTTATACAGTCTACATCTCTCTAACAATTTCCCTTTGACTAAATCTACCTTGATAGGACCGTGCATTAAAAACCTGATGCTAGGGGGAGTGTGTGGGCTATCAATATCATAAATGCGCACACATCAACACTATAGTTAACGACGCTATCGCCGTTAGCGATCTTCTTAACGACTTTAGCGGTACAAAAGTACCGCTAAATCGCTAAGAAAAGGTGCCACACAGCGATTAGATACTCACCCAGCGGGAGCGCCAGCGATGAAATAGGGTCCGGAGCGATTCCAGCGACGAGCGAGATCACAGCAGGAAGCTCGTCGCTGGAAGCTGCCGCACTGAACAATATCGCTAACGGGATCGCTAAATAGTGACGTTTTTTTAGCGATCTCGTTAGCGATATTGTTTAGTGTGGCATACCCTTTAGACAGTCTACATCTCTCTGGGAATCTAATGTGAATCCTCTCTTGGACTAAAGTCTATATCTCTATGGAGGGGTAGGATCCTGTTGCAATTAAAAACACCTGAGGCTAAGGGGCGGAGTGCTCAGTGAGAAGGCTAATACAAATATCAAAAAACTGACCATCACATCCAAACACTAATCAGGTCTGAACAGGCGCTTACCCTACAGAGCTGTGCCTTATTTGTTTGATTGTATTTCAGTTGGTTACTCTAGGTAAGCACCTGTTGACACCTGATTTGTGTTTGTATGTGACGGTCAGTTTTTTTGATATGTGTATTAGCCTTCTGACTGAGTACTTCACCTTAGCCTCAGGTGTTTTTAATTGCAACAGGATCCTACCCTCCATAGAGATATAGACTTTAGTCCAAAAGAGGATTTACATTAGGTTCACAGAGAGATGTAGACTGTCTAAGAGAGGATTGGCATTAGGTCCTGGCAAAAGAGAATCGCCTTACCGCTGCTGCCAGGTACACATTAATTGGCCAATTTATGAGCTAAGCATTCTCAATTTTTCATATTTCTAGTTCAGTAATGCAATTGAATTTTCATATTTCATGTTTACATGCTATAGCCCTACAGAGTGCTGCCTTATTTGTTTGATCGTTTTTCTAATCAAGGCAGAAGCACATGACCATCCCAGTCACCCTCTTACACCACGGCTAAGAAAATGGGAGCTGTTAGCAGCAGAAGAAGCACCACCACCAACAGGTAGTAGTGCTAATAAACACAGATCATAATTGGCCTCCTCTGAAACTAGCAAAGGCATTAGGGGGGAGGAAACAGAGGACGTCATGGAATATATTACTTGGTACATCACTTGTTTCAGTCATAGTAGGATGATGTTACCTCTGACAGTGACACTGTCAGTTTAAATCAATGTTCTGTATAGAATGGTGTTTCTGATCACAAATGACTAAAAGGGATAATTTTTGGTCCATTTTTTAACTTAAAAAATATGAAAATCTGCTAGTACACTATATTATTAAATGGGCTGTTGGTTACTACCAGGTTGCCATCCGTTTCTATGGTGAGATAATGTTAACATTACTAAGGTTTTGCAGCGTTGCAACTTGGGGCAAATCGATTTATAGCAAATCAAATTTTTGGAAACATTTGTCAAAGTTGGGGGATTTTGACTTTCTAAAGATTCAATCTTCTCTAGCTGCCACCCATTATTACAACGTTGCTGCTTACTTGTAGCTTCAGTCACATTTCAACAACTAATCCCAAGATGGAGCCTTTATTAAAGACTGCAGCTGCATTCACAATTCTATTGGTTTTGGAGCCGAAATCTCCCAGCATTCCTTGCTGGCTAATATCTGAACAGAGTTAGGAAGTATAGACTTTATATCAGTCCTTTTGCAATAATCTACGGTAAGAAATGATAACTGCAATGAAGAAGCTCAGGTAAGATTTTAGGGATAAGTCTGTGTGCCTCCCTGGATTGTAATACAGGATACAACCTTTGCGTCTGTATTAATATATTCATAAAACTTAACTTTTTATGTACATTATTTCTATGCAACTTATATAGTGGTTTTTTATGGCAAATTTAGAATGCAAACCTATAGTTTTAAAAGGTCCCCACAGGATGAACTGGTTTTAATCTCATTAATGTAAAATATAGATGAATATTGAATAAGACACCAATGTTTTATTCACTCAATATTAATGAAATTGAGCTATAAATCATTTACAGACAGAAAAATGACAACCACTTATTATATATGCAGAGTCCTGCACCGGGTATCTCCGATCTCATCAGCAATGTCACCTGCCACCTTGCCAAACTCACCAACCAGCTGCTGTCCTCTCCTCACCTGAGAATACACATACCTGTAACATGCACAAGCCAATCATATATTTCCAGAAAATAAATCTTCTTCTAAACATAACTCCACCAGAGGATTAATACGTCAATTATGTTTAAAAAAAAACTGACATGGGTTATATTAAGCAAATCTCAGCTGAAATAGACTCCTCTGAATGTTGGCTAAGGAACATTTCAGCTGATTTTTTTATGTATACGTTAAAGGGGGTCTGTGCTTTGAAAATCACATTCTGTGACAATAACCTGATCTGAAGATGGCCTCTTTGCTGGGACCCTTAGCAGTTGTAATCTCTGGAGAAACTAAGGCAGTAAGGACAGTAAGGAGCATTAATCGTTTTTTGGGAGAAAAAGTGGTTCTAATGTCCCTACAAGGAATCTTTCAGCAGGTTTTTGCTATTTAATGTGAGTGCAGCATAATATAGTGCACAAGACCCTGATTCTAGGGCTGTGTCACTTATTAGGCTGGGTGTGGTAGCTTAATTTCTCTTCTACATCTCCATCAAACAAAACAGGTATTCTATGAAAACTACACCAAGAAACCCAGCAAGTGATACATGCCTGTAATCAGGCTTTCTTGCCCTATGTATGCTGCTATCAGATTATATAGCAAAAAGCCTGCTGTGCTGACGTATTCCCTTTAAAAGCACAAACAGGAAATAAGAAACTTGTATAAGCACCCTGAATAGGTCTCAAACACAATATATGGGATTAAGTAAGTTAAAGCATTTAGGGAATTTAGGCAAGAGGGTAGTAATGAGGCATTACATAAAAACAAACAAAAAGAAAAAACAAATCGAAGCAGCAAAGACTGAGACCGAGAGACTCAGAAAGTAAAAATAATCCAACTATATTGAGTGTTGGCCTCCTCAAAAATAATCTGGGTGAAATGGTGGAGAGGCATGGGGGAAAGGTCAATCTACTAGACGCCTTTTTTTCTACAGTAGTTATGTAAAGGTTCGTCGGATGCAGTGACAGTAGGAAACGGAGAAGGGGTTAACAGGAATTTACTTAGAGAATTGTGGAACACAAATGCAAAGAAAACCTCCACGCAGGGAAGTGATTTGGCAAATAGAAAACTGCGTAATAAATGTAGCAATAAGAGGAAAAGTGAAAGTAAAGACTTATCGATTGGAGTTCTTGTTGGGGAGCGGTTGGAACAGCTCCCGACGGCATCGTAATCCGTGAACAAAGTCTCTGGCTCTGCTGTGTAGAAACGAGATGCACTGCCTACTGACCGTGCCGAAGTATCTGGATCCGTTGATTTTGAGTCTGTTGCCTTTGTGTCCGTTGAAGCGTGGGTACAGTTCCTTTTGCTGGCTCCTCCAGGAGTCTGCGGTACATCGGGAGCACAACGCCGTGCAGACCGCAGGGGTGACAAGGCCTCGCACGGAGTCACAAAGTTCAGGAAACAAAGGTACGTCTGCTGCACTACACGTGATGGATCTGGATCATGGAGGGGTACTTGGTAAAGTGATTGGAAGTCAGAAAGTCTGTAAAGGACTGGCGTCAGCGGCGGTGGTTGAGGAGAGGGAGTCAACCTTCTTCCTGCTAGGTTGTTGCCTCCCCGCCAAGTCTCCCTCTTTCCCATCCAAAAAAAAAAGGCTGCACTCAAGCATACTAAAGCATGACAACATAGAATACATGAAATTTTGAATAGCAATATTGCTTTGCAGTATAAGGAAAAATTTGAGACACTTAGTATAAACATTTGGCCAAAGATTAAAAGCCCACCAACCATCGTCAAGGTGGTCTCAATTCTGGTGAGTCCCTGACCTAATGTGAACATACCTCTATTAGGCTGATATCTGAATTTCTGGGTGAAAGTGGCACCTCTGTCAGTAATGCCTGCATTTATGGGTAAAATATAGACCTGCTGTAATTAAAATCACCACCTGGTGGGGGCAGAGTGCTCGGTCAGTAAGCTAACATTCAAAAGACAAAGAACCTGACTGGCACATCCAGACTAATGTGAATTAGGTGCAAACCAAAGGGTGCTACCCCCATGTAAAACATACGAGAAAAGGTTGCACTCTAATATACTAAAGCGTGACAATATGGAATACATGAAATTTTGAATAGCAATATGGCTTTGGAGTATAAGGAAAAATTTGAGACGCTTAGTATAACATTTGGCCAAATATTAAAAGCCCACCAACCATCGTCCAAAGGTGGTCTCAAGTCTGGTGAGTCCCTGACCTATGTGAACATACCTCTGTTAGGCGGATATCTGAATTTCTGGGTGAATGTGGACACCTCTGTCAGTAATGCCTGCATATATGGGTAAGTAGAGACCTGCTGTAATTAAAATCACCACCTGGTGGGGGCAGAGTGCTCGGTCAGTAAGCTAACATTCAAAAGCCAAAAAAAAACAACTGACTGGCACATCCAGACTAATGTGAACTAGGTGCAAACCAAGGGAAGCTACCCCCATGTAAAACATAGAAAAAAAGGCTGCACTCAAGCATACTAAAGCACGACAACATAGAATACATGAAATTTTGAACAGCATTATGGCTTTGGAGTATAAGGAAAAATTTGAGACACTTAGTATAAACATTTGGCCAAACATTAAAAGCCCACCAACCATCGTCAAGGTGGTCTCAATTCTGGTGAGTCCCTGACCTAATGTGAACATACCTCTATTAGGCTGATATCTGAATTTCTGGGTGAAAGTGGCACCTCTGTCAGTAATGCCTGCATTTATGGGAAAAGTAGAGACCTGCTGTAATTAAAATCACCACCTGGTGGGGGCGGAGTGCTCGGTCAGTAAGCTAACATTCAAAAGACAAAAAAAAAAAAAACTGACTGGCACATCCAGACTAATGTGAACTAGGTGCAAGCCAAGGGAAGCTACCCCATGTAAAACATACAAAAAAAGGCTGCACTCAAGCATACTAAAGCATGACAACATAGAATACATGAAATTTTGAATAGCAATATGGCTTTGGAGTATAAGGAAAAATTTGAGACACTTAGTATAAACATTTGGCCAAACATTAAAAGCCCACCAACCATCGTCAAGGTGGTCTCAATTCTGGTGAGTCCCTGACCTAATGTGAACATACCTCTATTAGGCTGATATCTGAATTTCTGGGTGAAAGTGGCACCTCTGTCAGTAATGCCTGCATTTATGGGTAAAGTAGAGACCTGCTGTAATTAAAATCACCACCTGGTGGTGGCGGAGTGCTCGGTCAGTAAACTAACATTCAAAAGACAAAAAAAAAAACGCTCAGCCCCTTTTATGTCGCCACCGCACTCTGCCAAGTCATCCCCCTGCAACAGTGATGACGGCCCCGATAGTTCCGGCCCCAGAGCATTTCTCTTCCTGCCAACACTGCTCCTGTTCATCTCCTTACACTCCCCCTTTCCTTTCACTCGCCATTCCATGGGTCAAGGCATCCTGGAATATATTATGCCGTGTGGATCTTTCTCAGCAACTTGCTGCCAGATAAATTGATCCTGGTTGTACCGGTAGGGGGGCTGTCCAGCCATATTGATCCTACGTTCGTGAGAGCGTCCGCAGCTGTCCATTGCGCAAAGGTGAACATTATACCCCGGCTCGTGTTTCTCCTGAGCCAACCTCGAACTATCACTACACTCGGTGATTGGTCCGACGATCATTTCGCCTCCATTGATTTTCCAGTTTGTCCCGTGGTCGTTTTTCTCTTACCAACACTCGGTCCCGAACCCCAAGATCTGTCCCTCGCAGAGGAAGTTTCTCGGTGTGCTCCAGCTTTTGGAGTCAAGTCTTCACCAGACGATGCAGGGTCTGCAGGCGATGGTGATGTTCCCGAACCCAGGTAGACACCCCAGTCCATGGGTAGTCCTACCCCGGGTCCAATTCCAGTTCCGTGACTTCTTTTCCATTGCAACCGAACAACACAGAGTAGAGCGTGAACCCAGTGGTCTGGTGCACCCAATTATTACAGATCCATACCAGTTCCGACACGTTCTCAGGCCACCGAGCCTTCCGATCTTCCACCAAGGTTCTCAGCATCTGTATGAGGGTACGGTTAAATCCTTTCACAGGCCCCATTTCCTTGTGGATGGTACGGTGTGGTGTGAGAATGGTCAAACTGATAGATCTGTTGTAGTTCATCCATGACTCTTGCCAAGAAACAGGCTCCTTGATCAGAGTGGATCGTTGTCGGCATCCATAGACCTGAATGAAGTTTTTACAGATGGCATGGGCAGCCGACTCCACTGTTTGATCTCGGGTAGGTGTAACCACAGCAAACTTTGAGAAATGGTCAATCATCACTAAACAGTGGTCTTATCCCTTGTGCGCCGGTCCGATGGTCAAGTAGTCGACGGTCAGTAGTTTCAGAGGGTCTGACATCACGATGGTCTGTATTGGGGCCCGTTGCTCTGGAGATTTGGCCAACTCACAAGCCTGGCCGAGTTTACAGGCCTCTTCAATCGCTGTTCTTAACCGAGGATGGTAGACAAAACGCTGTAGCCATGGGAAGGTTTTCTCAGCACCAAAGTGCGCTCCTTTTTCGTGAGCCTTAGTCGTGGTTTTAGATAACAGCGTCTCTGGGGTCACTACCTGCCGGGAGGTCCCCAGTTCTTTCTGTAGCTGAACCTTTCGAACAACAGCCCATTTTGCATCTGGAGTCGCTCCCACTGTCGAAGTATTTTTAGTGCTTCAGGGGTAAGAGTGCTTCTTTGTTCTCGTCTGGGCAACTGTTTCACAGTTACCCATTGGTGGAACAGAGTGAGTTCGCTGTCCTCCTGCTGCAAGCGAACCCACTCATCCCTGGACCTTCCCAACACTCCTTCATGTTGGCCGGTCCAAATTTGTTCCAGTGTAGCTGCTGCCATCCCAGCAGTATTCCAAAATTGGGGAACTTCCTTATCTTCTAGCATCTCATCCTTGCTCTTCCCAGGGGTGGCGTGTCTTGCTCTGGACAAAACGTTGGTGTGGGTGTTTTCGGCCCCCTCCTGTAGGCAATCTTATACCGAAACTTCGCCATCCAGGCTACCCAACGTTGTTCGAGGACACCTAACTTCGCGTTCTCCAGGTGTGCTAATGGATTATTATCGGTGCACACTAGCACTTCTGAGCCAGACAGATATTCCGCTAGCCGCTCTGTCATAGCCCACACCAACACCAGCAACTCCAGCTTTAAGGAACTGTATGTTACACTTCCACGGTTGCGGGAGCACGTCGGGACATGGCATAGCTTGCCTAGCTAGCCTATGCTCCCACGCCGCCAGACCACGACGATGTAGGGCGTGCGTCCCAGATGGTAAGGGAGTGTGGACCCACTGGACCACCGAGGGGGACCCGGGCCTACCCGGACTAGGGGAGGGCAGCGACCGGGGGTTCTGTGGCAGCTGAGGTCATTGACAGAGACACGGACAGCACAGATCCAGGAACACTGGCATGGCAGCTCAGGTTATTGGCTGAGACATGTACGGTACAGGACCAGGAACACTGGTGTGGCAGCTCAGATCATCAATTGAGACACGGACGGCACAGGACCAGGCAGAGGTGGTCAGACTCCGGGTACCAGACAGCGGTCGCCAGACTCCGGACATCGAACACGATCTCTAGGCACCAGGCAGCGGTCGTCAGGCTCCAAACTACGGTCGTCAGGCTCCGGGCATCGGACCTAGGAAGTAACTCAAGCGTGATGGTGCAAGCACTGCCGGGTTGGACTGGAGCCGGACGAAGCTAGCACCACATAGCAAGCTGAGCACAGCATAGTAGATGCTCAGCATAAACACCAGATTCCATCTTTAACAGACGAACCCAGGTTGGTTCTCAGGACACCAGTTACAGGAAACTCACAGTCACTGTGTACATGGTTACAGACACGGAGGGACTTCAGGAACATAACACAGAGGACACAGTTCAGACAGGGTCAGATACAGGAACAGCTCCAGGATCAAGGATTCAGGAAACAAGACACAACAGGAATGGGCCTGGATATGCAGCCTCCAGGAAAGGCGATCTAGGTACTCTGCCCCCAGAGCAAGCGGAAAAACAGGACACAGACATAAACGGATCTGGGTACTCTGCCCCCAGAGCAGGCTGAGATACAAGACAGGACAAAGGGCAACAGCTCTCCCAGAACTGATCACAATCAGAGCAGGAGCTGAACACACAAACACACATGGCTAGGTTCAGGAACTCAATGCGAAGCTCTGGCAATGCCCAACAGGAAAGAGGAACTTTATATAGGAGCTGCTCCTCAGCAATATGCTTGGGAGAGCAATTAAGCACACACACAGCCCTAATAAAATCAGGGAAAGTGCGACCGCGTGCACCCTAAGCACACACAAAAACCATTACAGCACAGTCAGCATAGGCACTGCGACTTAAGGCACCTGGCAGCGGTTGCAAGCCTGGACACACATGGCAAGTCATGCCCCAGCTGCAGAGGACCTCGCAACCCGTGGATAGCTTCCACAGGGGCAGCCAGGGACTGCACATGCGGATGGTCATGCAGCGGAGCAGAGACATAACAACACATGTACGGATACGCAGCAGAGCCGGGAACTGAGCAGCATCCATACAGGTAACAGACAACAGTATGCCAGCTAGTTAGTGGGAAAGGAGCAAAGGGTTAAAGCAGAGACATGCAAAGTAACGCCGGGGAAACAAGGTACAGACATACCGGCGTTACACTGTAGCTGTCCAGGTTGCATTCAGAATCATGAAGGGACCGACTAGCGTAAGCGATCACCCTCTCTTTCCCATCCAGCACCTGTAACAACACAGCCCTCAAACCGTGTAAGCTTCCATCAGTGTGGAGAATGAACGGCACAGAAAAATCTGCATAGGCCAGCACGGGGCTTCAGTCAGTGCTTTCTTCAAGTCCCGAGAAGCTCTTTCTTGCTTTTCTTCCCAGCGGATGGGCCTGCCTGTTGCGTTGGGGGGGTACCCCTTTTAAAAGCTCTAACAGGGGCTACACCACACAGGCAAAGTTCTTCACAAAGCGACGGTAGTACCCCGTCAATCCCAGGAATGCCCGGACATCTTTTACGGACTCAGGGGTTGACCAGTCCTGACTCACCTTGATCTTCTCCTGGGATGGTTCCACCCCATCCGATGAGACAACATGACCAAGATACTCGATTTGAGTCTGGAAGACGTGGCATTTCTGGGGGTTTCACCTTTAGTACTTCTGCAGGCGGCTCAGCACTTGTTCCAGTCTCCGCAGGTGATCTTCAAACGAGGAAGCATACACTATGATGTCATCCAAGTATATGAGCGTAGCCTCGAAGTTCAGGTCACCTAAGCACCTCTCCATCAGCCGCTGAAACGTCCCAGGAGCATTGGCCAGGCCGAAGGGCATCCTGTTGAATTCAAAGAGTCCCATGGGTAGATAAAAAGCTGTCTTCACCCGGTCCTTCTCTGACATGGGCACTTGCCAGTATCCGCTGGCGAAATCCAACGTCAAGAAGAATTTCGCCTTTCCCAAAGCGGACAGGGACTCTTCAATCCGAGGCAGAGGATAAGAGTCCCGCATGGTGCAGGTGTTCAGTTTACGATAGTCTACACAGAACCTCAATGTTCCATCTTTCTTCCTTACTAGTACGATGGGGGCTGCCCACGGACTTTGGCTATCCCTGATGACACCCGCCTGCAGCATCTGACCGAGTATCTCTCGCACTTCCCGGTATAACTGTGGGGGAATTTGCCAGTAATGCTCTCTGATCGGCGCCGTGTTCCCTGTTGGGATTTCGTGAGTAATGGTCGTGGTACAGCCAAAATTGTCTTCATGACTTGCAAACACAGACTGGTATTACCCCAACACTGCCTCCACTTGTTGCACCTTGGCAGGTGTGAGTTCGGACAGTTCGGCATGCATCTGATCTAATATACGCAGCCCCTCATTGATGTATTGGGGCTCCGATGTTGAAGAAGTGGCTACCGTCACGGACCACGGGTCTTCCTGTTTTACTGACAACTGTACGACTTGGGGCAGGACGATTTCCTCAGGCATCCCTACTATCCATGCTACTTCGCTCCTGGGTGACATCACTACTTCTTGATCCATGAAATTAACGCAGCACACAAGCACTGTTCTATCTCGTACAATGGCCAGAATTCGCACCACCAATAGTCCTGCGGGCAGTGGTCCAGTCAAATGGGATTCTAGCTGTACTTCCACCCCCTCCAGCGGGGTGTGGGCTCGGACAGGCAGGGTCAGCACTGTTTTTCATGGTGGTAGAGTAAACTTAGTGGAGTATGGCACTGTCACATTTCCCAATGTTTCTCCATGGCTAGACGACTCCTGAGCTTGTGCGGCACAAAGCAATCGTTGGAATACTTGTCGCTGGAGTATGCATACTCCACTGCTTCAGGGACAGGTGAGCAGGTTCCCCAGAAGGAGTCTCCCGAACACTTTCAAAACGTTCATCCCCACAGTGACAGTATGGCTGAGACCGACCTCGCCCTGTGTCAACACTATACCTTTACATCCAAGCTCGTGGCCGCACAGAGAAACCTGCATCCACACCACTCCTGTGACTGGGATGGGCAGGTGGTTTGCCGCTGTCAGCTTTACTACTGGGCCCCACTTGGGCAAAAGTCTCCGGGAAGTGTAGGTGGAAATAGGCTTCGGGCATCGTGGTCACCTGGGATCCAGTATCCACCAAACAACGCACCGCGCATCCGTCGAATTCAGCCCAGACCAGTGAGCACGTGGACACCAGGTTTGTGGGACATTCATTACTCTTTCCTTTCCATTCTGGCTCTGGGCGACGTTCCCTAGGCTCGGAGTCCTCTAGTTAAATGATCAGTGTGGGCGAAGTTCTCCCCGCCGCGGGCACTCCCGAGCTATATGCCCTATCTCTCCGCAGTTGAAGCAGGTGAGAGACCGCGGTCGGCGAGATCATCTGGCATCATTACTGGTCACACCACTTCGGCCCCCTCTGTGTTCGGGCCAGTCTCAGCTTTTCCCTTCATCTGGGCCAATTCGCCTTGAATATTCAGCAGCTCTTTCCTCATCTCTTCAACCCAGGGAGGTTCAGTGACCATATTTACTGCTGCTTCTCCGCTCTGGACCTTCCCTACCGGGACCGTCACCCTCAGCTCTTGTTCACGTGAGATGGCCTCACTTCCTATGTCAGCAAAAGTGATGCGGGGGTCCACCCATACCCGCTCCCTGAGGGTCTGTTTGGTGACAGTAGGAGACGGAGAAGGGGTTAACAGGAATTTACTTATAGAATTGTGGAACACAAATGCAAAGAAAACCTCCACGCAGGTAAGTGATTTGGCAAATAGACAACTGCGTAATAAACGTAACAATAAGAGGAAAAGTGAAAGTAAAGACTTATCGATTGTAGTTCTTGTTGGGGAGCAGTTGGAACAGCTCCCGATGGCATCGTAATCCGTGAACAAAGTCTCTGGCTCTGCTGTGTAGAAAAGAGATGCACTGTTTCCTGACCTTGCCGAAGTATCTCGATCCGTTGATTTTGAGTCCGTTGCTTTTGGGTCCGTTGAAGTATGGGTACAGTTCCTTTTGCTGGCTCCTCCAGGAGTCTGCGGTACACCGGGAGCACAATGCCGTGCAGGCCGCAGGGGTGACAAGGCCTCACACGGAGTCACAAAGTTCAGGAAACAAAGGTACGTCTGCTGCACTACACGTGATGGGTCTGGATTATGGAGGGGTACTCGGTATTGGGATTGGGAGTCGGAAAGTTTGTAAAGGGCTGGCATCAATGGCGGTAGTTGAGGAGAGGGAGTCAACCTTCTCCTTGCTAGGTCGTCGCCCTCCCGCCAAGTTTCCCTCTTTCCCATGCTCAGCCCCTTTTATGTCACCCCCGCCCTCTGCGGTTAGGTGCTCAGTGTTTCCCCACCCAGACAAGTCGTCCCCCTGCAACAGTGATGTGGCCCCAGAGCATTTCTCGTACCGCCAACACTGCTCCTGTTCATCTCCTTACACTCCCCCTTTCCTTTCACGCGCCATTCCACGGGCAAGGCATCCTGTAATATATTATGCCTGTGTGGATCTTTCTTAGCAACTTGCTGCCAGATAAATTGATCCTGGTTGTACCGGTTGAGGGGCTGTCCAGCCTTTGTCCGTTAGGAGCGTCGCAGATTGGAGGGAGCAATGGAGTCCTCGGGTGTGGTTGTACCCAGTTATTCTGATGTTGGAGAAGTTGGGTCCATGCCCGCCACAACATCTCCTTCTGAGGTTCCAGTCAGACATTAGTGATTAGGGATGGGTGAACCCGAACTGTTAAGTGGGAAACCCATGTTACAGTTCGGGTCCAGGGTCATTATAATTATACTTACCTTTCCAGCGACGCATCCTCCTTTCCCGCTGTCTACAGGCCGCATCTGCTTCCGGGGCTGCTCATTAACCGCCAGCGGTTTTCCCTGCACTCAGCAGTCTTCGGCTTTTTCCGGCAGTGTTCGTGCGGTGACCTCTCTCTCTCTGTTTTTCTATCTCTTTTTCTCTCTCTTTTTCTCTCTTTCTTTCTCTCTCTCTTTTTCTCTCTTTTTCTCTCTCTCTCTTTTTCTCCCTCTTTTTTCTCTCTTTCTCTTTTTCTCTCTATTTTTCTCTCTCTCGTTATAATCTGCTTTTGTAGTAGCTCACTTGGGGCCAGCAGTGGTGGAGCAGGGTCCCAGGTGGCAGTGTCGCTGCTGGCGGATGCAGGAGATGCTGTGGGCTGCAGGCTGGTACGATGAGGTGTTCAGAAGTGTGGGGGCTCTGCCAACATTTTGTGAAAGCCCGGAGCCCCGCACTTTCCAAACTCTTCTATGTGGTTGACTCCGGGAAAATGGCCCTCAGAGGGGGTGCATGCACAATTGAGATCTCAGGAGATCTTTCCAGAGTTCACCACATAGAAGAGTATGGAAAGAGCAGGGCTGCGGGCTTTCACAAAATGTCATCGGAGCCCCTGCACCACTGAACACCTCATCATACCAGCCTGCAGCCCACAGCATCGCACCTCGTACCAGCCTGGGTTTCGCAGCCAATACCCGAATCCTTCCTCTGCCGCCACCAGAAGCTTCCGGCAGCAGTGACCCTGGGACCCCGCTCCACCGCAGCCGGTAAGCTCCACTGCAGCTAGAATTTGGATTATCAGAATGTACAGTACAGACCAAAAGTTTGGACACACCTTTTCATTTAAATATGTTTCTGTATTTTCATGACTATGAAAATTGTAAATTCACACTGAAGGCATCAAAACTATGAACTAACACATGTGGAATTACTGTATATACTTAACAAAAAAATGTGAAACTACTGAAAATATTTCTTATATTATAGGTTCTTCAAAGTAACCACCTTTTGCTTTGATGACTGCTTTGCACACTCTTGGCATTCTCTTGATGAGCTTCAAGAGGTAGTCACCGAAAATGATTTTCACTTCCGGTGACTACCTCTTGAAGCTCATCAAGAGAATGCAAAGTATATGTTAAGTATATACAATAATTCCACATGTGTTAATTCATAGTTTTGATGCCTTCAGTGTGAATTTACAATTTTCATAGTCATGAAAATACAGAAACATCTTTAAATGAAAAGGTGTGTCCAAACTTTTGGTCTGTACTGTATGTAATAGCACCTAATGCATACTAAATAGACATGACCAACAAGAAAAAAGTTGATGTAAAACCAGAGATCACCAAAGAATTATATACAATTTGAAATATAGTAAACAAACAAACAATTAAAAGCACTTAAAGAGCCCATACTAATGGACTGTACCAAATGATCTATAATGAAATGTTCAATACCTCCTGACCTAATAACCGTAAATATTAATTATAACAATCAATAAATGTTCAATATAATACGTACTCAACTTGCACAATCCACAATACACAATATGCCAGTGTTATAACATAGGGTCACAAAATGAAGTAAACCTTATGCAAACCAAACCCTGTTATTAACATGTACAAAAAAAATCTAAATTCATAGTCAGATAGAATCTAACATAAGAGCAAAGTTAAGGGGGAAATAATACTTAGCAAGACAAAAAGAAAAAGCCACCCCCATATGCAAGGATTCCGATTAAATTAGGAACATGACCCAAGCGTATCGACACCTGGTGTATTCCTCAAGGTAAGTTATCCTCTGATTAGTTTGTTCACATATATAGAGACAATCAAAAATAATAAGATTTGATTTTTACCAGCTGATCAGCGGTAAGTGGAGAGATCATGCCTGTCATTCAGCGTCCTGTCCAACAAACTGCATATGTGTGCGTGATGTCACTTCCAGAGGTCAAAGATTGTCTCTCTAAGATTGTCTCTCTATACTCCCAATGCATATGTGACGGGTATGCAGTGACCAGAAGTCACTATTTGTACAAATCTTAGTCAAAGTGCGCCTGCCCACATAGTCCACTCATCAGCTATCGGTGACCTAAAAACGCTCTGGGTATGTGTGCCATGTGCACATCAAACAAGGATTAATATAGCTGTAGTTTAGTCTGAATATTAAGTGATTGCTGTGCAAAACTTCCGCATGAATACATAGATGTATATGGGTATATGCAAAATAGTCAGCCTGTCTATATGGCACAGTAGCATACAGAAAGGGAAGAGGGGGGAATTATTTTTAGTAAGTATGGGGTCCTTATCAGGGTCCCAATATTAAATATTGGATCCAACTTAGTACAATGTGAAAACCAATTACATAAAAATGTGCAAAAAAAATTGCGGCATTTTTTGAGACCCGTAGCATCTCCATTTTTCATGATGTGGGGCCGGGTGAGTGCGGCGATACCAAATATGTGTATGTCTGATTTTTTTTTATTGCTTTATTTTGAATGGAGCGGAAGTCGGGGGATTTAAACTTTTATATTTTTTTAGTTTTTTATATGTTTAAAAACTTTTTTTTTTACTTTTTGCATGCTTCAATAGTCTCCATGGGAGACTAGATGCTGCAGTTGTCCGATCGCCTCTGCTACACACAGGCAATGATCAGATCGCCTGTGTGTTGCAGAAATGCTCACTTGCTATGAGCGCCGACCACCGGCGGCGCTCATAGAAATCCAGCTATGACAACCAAAGAGGTCTGCTAGAGACCTCTGGTTGGCATGCCAATCCATCCGTGACCCGCGATCACGTGACAGGGTCAGTGACGGGTGGGATTTCAAAACAGCTGACATGTGCCAGGAAAGATGTGGGCTCAGCTCCGGAGCCCACATCAAAGGGGGAGACG
The DNA here is from genome assembly GCA_033576555.1 of Oophaga sylvatica. Classification (NCBI taxonomy): domain Eukaryota; kingdom Metazoa; phylum Chordata; class Amphibia; order Anura; family Dendrobatidae; genus Oophaga; species Oophaga sylvatica. Next base: position 937,316,931 of record JARQOD010000001.1, read on the forward strand.
TGACATGTGCAGTAAATGTACGGCACATGTCATGAAGAGCTTAAAAAATGTGTTCACAAGAGCTCCCAATGTATAATTTAGGTTATGTGCATGGATGCGGGAGATGTTCTCCTGAGCAAGAGACACTCTTGGTAATTGTTCTCCATACTGGCCAAAACTGAGGATCCTGAACTTATATAATTCTCTAACAAAGTAAACGAGAACGCTTATGTAAAGGGTATGCCACACTAAACAGCGTCGCTAACGAGATCGCTAAAAAAGTCACTATTTAGCGATCTCGTTAGTGACGCCGGTGTGTGTGGCATGTAGCAACGACGTGGCCCCTGCTGTGCCCCTGCTGTGATCTCGTTCATCGTTCACATCGTTCTGGACCCTATTTTTATCGTTGGCGTCCCGCTGGTGAGCATATATCGCTGAGTGTGGCACCTTTTTGTTAGCGATGTGCGGTGTTTTTGTACCGCCAAAGTCGTTAAGGAGATCGCTAACCGCGATAGCGTCCTTTACGACATCGCTAAATTAGGCAGCTACTAGCGATATTATAACAATCACGCTAGCAATCTCATTAGTATGCGACGTTAACGAGATCGCTAGCGGGATTGTTTAGTGTGGCAGTACCTTAAGGGTATGTCCTCATCACTCCATGCCCTTCATCCCTTCCTGATAAAACAGGTGCACTTTAATCTCATCAGGTCTAGCAGTTTCTATAGTGAAATCTATTGACAGATCCAATTTAAAGTTTGTGTTTTCTTAGTTGACCGTTGTCAGATAATCTGTATGAACAGACTTTTCACTTCTTTCTTCCTTTCTACCTCTTTTTTTTATCCCATTGTAAGTATTGTGATTATTACTGCTACAAGTCTGGAATATTACAGAAGTGAAAGAATGTCCCCATGTGCTAAGAATGTCCCCGTGACAGCCCACATGTGTGCCCTGGGAGCATGGAATGCATCCAGCCTTCCTATTAGTGTTTCTATTCCGTCCAAAAGAGGGACAGCGTAGGGAAAAACCAGCTATGAAGTAGGACAACTCCATGAAACATTATGGCACCTAAAATAGTATTAAGGAGAAAAATCAGCTCTATACTGTGTGTATGTATCAAAGGGCTGTCCAATCTAAGAAGTAAAGTCTGCACACTTGCATAGGAAAGTGGAATCGTGACAGTATGCGCATCACACACTGTCACGATTGTCACATAGAGTGACTATAGACTTTACTTAGACTGCAAAAAACCTTTAACATGCATTTATTTTTCTTAGAAATATGTTATACCTCTTTTTTTGCAAGGTTAATATTCTATGATGTAATCACACTGCTGCACCATTTCAGAATTTACACTTGGACCTTTTCTGCAGCTTTTTTGCCTTAGTGTATGAGGCCGATCGGACGCCTGTACTTTCCCTTCAAGACTTAGCTGGAGCAGATTTCACCTCTATTTTCTTTGCTCTGCTAAAAAATGTGCTTCTGGCAGAGACAAATCCCGACCTGGATTAGGCTTCCTCTGTGATGTTTCCTCCTGTTTTATCTCATCGCATTTCATCAGCTAGCTCGGCATTTGCACAACAAAAATAGAATTGGGAAAAAAACTTGCTGCCTGTTACATTTTACTGCTCTGTTCTGCAAACTCACTGTGGCTGCATTATGTAATATATAGTACTGGAAGCTACAAAGAAGGGAATGTAGTTTATGAGCTCGGACATGGACATTATGATGTTTTTTTCAGAAAAACTACTTGAAGCTCCCGGGCCCCGATGCAAAATATGCCCCCAATTTTCATGTGCCATTTTGATATTGGTGCCTATTAACGTGGCAGCAGGGTCTTTGGGCCTTCTTTGGCATCCAGGTCTGGATTCAAGGTTAATTCGTCATCCTCCATAGCTACTCCCATCTTGTCTTTCAAATGGTTTGTAACACAATCATAGCTTTTTTGTTCTGATAGATAGTTATTAAAGTCTAATGACAGAATTTCAGGACAGATTTACTTATCCAGTCCACTATTTAGACAGTGTAAACTTAGACTAGACAATGTGAAGATGCCCTAGGTGTATTACAGTCCTCTTCCGCTCTGAAGAGACAATTTGCATATTTAATTTCCCAGAGGAGGATGCAAGGCATTTAAGTCTCCTCATACTGACATGCCAGGCTTGGCCACAAGGAGAAACCTTAACCCTCAGATCCTAGTATTAGCCGCTCACCTAGCCAAATCAGATCTCATACTTTACACTGATGAGGGGCAATACCCCGAAACACTGTCTTCAAATTGAGATTCTGAATTGGCTTTTATCCTAAATCATATTGCATGGCTCGCTAAAGGGTCGATATTGACTTGCAGTATTGCTACTTCCAATAGGTGGCGCTAGAGTTCAAGTCCTCTTCCTCTCTGAAGAGACAATGTACATATTTAATTACCCAAAGGAGCATGCAAGGCGTTTAAGTCTCCTCATACTGGCGTGCCAGACCTGGCATGTCACTCTCCACAAGGAGAAAGCTTTCCCCCTTAGATCCTAGTGGTTCATGGTGAATAATAAATTTGGTGACTCTTTACACACTCCTGTCTAATTTTACACCATCTCTTGATTGTCTATTTTGCATAAGTGTTTTGCAACTAAATTTTGACACATGGTAAATTTTAAACTAAGCTTCTTTCCTCCAAATCACTCCATTTCTTCTAAGCCATACTCCTTTTACCAAATGAGCAACAAGAAATGTCTAAAAATACAAACTAAATAGGTCGAAAGCTAGATGTGAATATATGCTCCAATTCCCAAAATTTGGTGGATTTACATACAAAGCTGAAAATCTGAAAATTAGTAATGCACATGGATAACACATGAGGGGTAATGCACAACACTAGTGTTGAGCATTCCGATACCGCAAGTATCGGGTATCGGCCGATATTCGCGTTATCGGAATTCCGATACTTAATTCCGATACTTTTTCAATATCGTATACCGGAATCGGAAGTTCCCATAATTCTTTGAGAGGCAATGTGATTTTAGTCAGCCAATGAGGAATCCTACGAAGTGTGGGCACATCCTGTAATGCTGCTGTCATCTTAACTAATGGCATGGCTGTGATTGGCTGCTGAAATGATGTCAGAATGCACTATAAAAGGCGCCGCAGCCATTTTAGCGTCACTGTGCTGTGAACTCAGTAAGGGACAGAACGCTGCTGTGCTGACTCTGAGGGACAGTTAGATATTGCGATTTTGTGTACTACTGTGCTTGAGGCAGGCTAGTTTACCAACCGCTGTGTAAAGCTTCATTTTGCCAGTGTTGTTTTAACAGCTCTGTGCAAGGTGTGTGTGTGACAGTGCAGGTGACGCTGCAGTTTGCTCTGCATCCACCGCTGTTTGTAGGCATCTGCACGTGTCACTGACTCTTTTTTTTTTTTATTTTATTTAGTGGAATTGGTGCAGCTCCATTATATTAGAAAAAAATCAAATCTATTAGTGTGACGTGCTTCCATCCGTATACAATACATTGGTTGCAAACACTATAGAAGTACAGAAAGGAGCTTTTCACAGATTGTGGACAGTTGTGTTTCAGTGTTCACTGCAGTCTGTGAGGTTTTGATTTTTTGAGTGCAGATCACGCTCCAGTTAGTTCTTCAACCACTGCTGGTTGTAGTCTGCTGAGCGTGTGTCACTGCCTCATCCTTCACATTTTTCTCTAATTGGTGCTGCTCCATTTTAGTGGAAAAAAATCTAATCTATTAGTGTGACGCGCTTCCATCCGTATACAATACATTGGTTGCAAACACTATAGAAGTACACAAAGGGGCCTTTAACAGCTACAGAACAGTTGTGTTTCAGTGTTCACTGTAGTCTGTGAGCTTTTCATTTTGTGAGTGCAGATTACGCTCCAGTTTGTTCTTCAACCACTGCCGGTTGTAGTCTGCTGAGCGTGTGTCACTGCCTCATCCTTCACATTTTTCTCTAATTGGTGCTGCTCCATTTTAGTGAAAAAAATCTAATCTATTAGTGTGACGCGCTTCCATCCGTATACAATACATAGGTTGCAAACACGATAGAAGTACCAAAGGGGCCTTTAAACCAGCTTACAGAACAGTTGTGTTTCAGTGTTCACTGTGTCTGTGAGCTTTTCATTTGTGAGTGCAGGATTACGCTCCAGTTTGTTCTTCATACCACTGCCGGTTTGTAGTCACTGAGCTGTGTCACTGCCTCATCCTTCATCATTTTTCTCTAATTGGTGCTGCTCCATTTTAGTGGAAAAAAATCTAATCTATTAGTGTGACGCGCTTCCATCCGTATACAATACATTGGTTGCAAACACTATAGAAGTACACAAAGGGCTTTAACAGCTACAGAACAGTTGTGTTTCAGTGTTCACTGTAGTCTGTGAGCTTTTCATTTTGTGAGTGCAGATTACGCTCCAGTTTGTTCTTCAACCACTGCCGGTTGTAGTCTGCTGAGCGTGTGTCACTGCCTCATCCTTCACATTTTTCTCTAATTGGTGCTGCTCCATTTTAGTGGAAAAAAATCTAATCTATTAGTGTGACGCGCTTCCATCCGTATACAATACATTGGTTGCAAACACTATAGAAGTACACAAAGGGGCCTTTAACAGCTACAGAACAGTTGTGTTTCAGTGTTCACTGTAGTCTGTGAGCTTTTCATTTTGTGAGTGCAGATTACGCTCCAGTTTGTTCTTCAACCACTGCCGGTTGTAGTCTGCTGAGCGTGTGTCACTGCCTCATCCTTCACATTTTTCTCTAATTGGTGCTGCTCCATTTTAGTGGAAAAAAATCTAATCTATTAGTGTGACGCGCTTCCATCCGTATACAATACATTGGTTGCAAACACTATAGAAGTACACAAAGGGGCCTTTAACAGCTACAGAACAGTTGTGTTTCAGTGTTCACTGTAGTCTGTGAGCTTTTCATTTTGTGAGTGCAGATTACGCTCCAGTTTGTTCTTCAACCACTGCCGGTTGTAGTCTGCTGAGCGTGTGTCACTGCCTCATCCTTCACATTTTTCTCTAATTGGTGCTGCTCCATTTTAGTGGAAAAAAATCTAATCTATTAGTGTGACGCGCTTCCATCCGTATACAATACATTGGTTGCAAACACTATAGAAGTACACAAAGGGGCCTTTAACAGCTACAGAACAGTTGTGTTTCAGTGTTCACTGTAGTCTGTGAGCTTTTCATTTTGTGAGTGCAGATTACGCTCCAGTTTGTTCTTCAACCACTGCCGGTTGTAGTCTGCTGAGCGTGTGTCACTGCCTCATCCTTCACATTTTTCTCTAATTGGTGCTGCTCCATTTTAGTGGAAAAAAATCTAATCTATTAGTGTGACGCGCTTCCATCCGTATACAATACATTGGTTGCAAACACTATAGAAGTACACAAAGGGGCCTTTAACAGCTACAGAACAGTTGTGTTTCAGTGTTCACTGTAGTCTGTGAGCTTTCATTTTGTGAGTGCAGATTACGCTCCAGTTTGTTCTTCAACCACTGCCGGTTGTAGTCTGCTGAGCGTGTGTCACTGCCTCATCCTTCACATTTTTCTCTAATTGGTGCTGCTCCATTTTAGTGGAAAAAAATCTAATCTATTAGTGTGACGCGCTTCCATCCGTATACAATACATTGGTTGCAAACACTATAGAAGTACACAAAGGGCCTTTAACAGCTACAGAACAGTTGTGTTTCAGTGTTCACTGTAGTCTGTGAGCTTTTCATTTTGTGAGTGCAGATTACGCTCCAGTTTGTTCTTCAACCACTGCCGGTTGTAGTCTGCTGAGCGTGTGTCACTGCCTCATCCTTCACATTTTTCTCTAATTGGTGCTGCTCCATTTTAGTGGAAAAAAATCTAATCTATTAGTGTGACGCGCTTCCATCCGTATACAATACATTGGTTGCAAACACTATAGAAGTACACAAAGGGGCCTTTCACAGATACTGAACAGTTGTCTGCAGGGTTCACTGTAGTCTGTGAGGAATAACCACACTTAGGCCTTAACTTTTCTGACTTTCTTTATCAATCTACCAAGATGAAGAAGTCAGTGAGTAAGGCACGTGGTCGTGGTCGAGGCCGTGGATTTGCAGCAGGAGAGGACGTGGGGATTCTGTGGCTGCTGCCGCACCCAGTGACACAGCATCCACCAGTTTTCCCGTGAGCGTTCCTTTATGCGCACTTTTGTAGGAGCTCAGCGTACCCCCCTGCTGCGTGAAGAACAAATTGAAGCCATTGTTGGTTGGATGGCAGCCAATGCATCGACTTCAATAGCTTCCACCTCCTCTCAGGACCACAGCACTGTTGAACAACCATCAGTCTCTTCACCGCCTGCCAAATTGCCCAGGCAGTCAGAGAGCTCTGTACAGGAGCCAGCTGAGTCTCTGCTTCTGTTCTCAGAATCTGTTGGCTTGGAAACAGGGGCCCAGCCAAGCAGCATTCTGGAATGTGAAGAAGAGGCAGTATGCAGTGATGCGCAACAGCTGTGTCTCTCTGAATCTGAAGAGGCGGGTGAGCCAGTGCCGATGGTCAGCACACCGCAGAACGCATCTGATGATGATGAGACTCAGTTGCCAGTTTCTGTTGAGCATGGTGCTGGCCAGACCACCCAACAACAGCAGGTGTTGGAAGAGGGTAGTGGTGGAGATGATGAGGTCCAAGACCCAACATGGCGTGAGGAACAGGAAGGTGGTGGGAGCAGCTCTGAGGAAGAGATTGCACCAACGGTCCAAACAGTAGGGAGAGGTAGGCTGCAGACTCGCTTGCCTGTAGCCTCCAGTTTGGCACCCGTTCGGAGCAGTTCTCTTCCAACAGCCAAACCGGGCGCTCCCAGGACTTGCTCTGCGTGGTCCTTTTTTGATACAGTTGCAGATGATATTTGCTATGTAAAATGCAAGCTGTGTAATCAAAAAATTAAAAGAGGTAAAAGTGTCAGTAACCTTAATACAACAAATATGTGGAAACATGTGCGGTCAAAGCACTTTGTTGAGTTACAAAGACACACTGGAGATGTAGGCCAACCTACAGCAGCACCTACATCTTCAGCTCGTGTTGGAGCCTCTTCCTCCAGTTCACACACAGCTGGTTCGGCTTCCCAAAGGATCGCCATGGAAGAACCTCTGTCACTGTTGTCCAGAGACACAGTGTTATTCCACCCACAGCTGCAAGTTCCCTGTCATCCTCACACACCCAGGCCACAAAACAGCCATCGGTAGCACAGGCATGGGATAAAAGACGGCCATACTCGGCAAACCATCCACGAGCACAGGCTCTGAATGCTGGCATTGCAAAACTCCTGTCCCTTGAAATGCTGTCATTCAGGCTGGTGGAGACTGACAGTTTCCGTGAATTAATGGCATTGGCAGTCCCACAATACAATGTGCCCAGCCGATTTTATTTCAGCAGGCAAGCCGTCCCTGGTCTGCAAAAGCATGTTGAGGCAAAAATTAAACATGCGCTACTAAACGCCGTCAGTAGCAAGGTCCACCTGACCACCGATGCGTGGACCAGTACCCATGGCCAGGGACGATACCTTTCACTCACTGCCCATTGGGTGAATGTTGTGGAGCCGGGTACAGATCTTGCGAGTGGCGCTGTACGTGTTCTGCCAACTCCAAGGATTGCCGGAATCAAGTCTGTCCACATTGACTCCTCCTCCTACTCCAGTTCCTCAGAATCATCGCTGCAGGAGCCGTCACGGTCTACCTCCACATGGACCCGTGGACGCTTACCTGATGCAGACCGATATGAGCACAGCCGTGGCCAAACGGCAACAGGCCGTTCTGAAATTAATTCCCATGGGGAATCGAAGCCACACAGCGCAGGAGGTCTGGAATGCCATCAAGCAGGAGAGCGACGTGTGGTTTTTGCCAGCGAATCTCCAGCCAGGCTTGGTAGTGTGTGACAATGGCCGAAATCTGGTGGCAGCTCTGGGCCTTGGCAACCTCACTCACATACCATGTCTGGCACATGTGCTCAACTTGGTCGTGCAGAGTTTTTTGAGGGACTATCCGGATCTTGATGCACTGCTGCACAAGGTCCGCCTAGAGTGCGCTCACTTGCGACGTTCCAGCATGGCCAGATCGCGCATTGCAGCTCTGCAACGCAGATTGCGCCTTCCTGAACATCGCATCATATGTGACGTATCCACCAGGTGGAATTCAACGTTACATATGTTGGAGCGGTTGTGTGAGCAGCAGCCAGCAGTTATGGAGTATCAGCTGCATCAGGCGCAATCAACACGCAATTTGCGCCGTCCACACTTCACCATTAATGAGTGGGCCACTATGAAGGACATGTGCCACGTTTTGCGTGCGTTTGATGAGTCAACGCGGATGGCGAGTGCAGATGATGCACTAGTCAGCCTGACTGTCCCCCTTATCTGCCTGCTTCAAAAAACACTGCAAGCAATAAGGGATGAGGTTTTGGAAGAGGTGGAGGATGAGGAGTCACAAATTCCATCACCTTCTGGAAAGTCAGCGCAACGTGGTTCCTCACAAAGGGCTGGGCAGGGCTCACTTTGTGAGGAGGATGAGGAGGAGGAGTCAATGGAGGAGGAAGACATCGCTCCAGAGGGAGGTACACAACGCTCTAGTCAGTATGTAGAGCGAGGGTGGGGTGATGCAGAGCAGGCAGAGATAACGCCTCTTGCAGAGGACAGCGTTTCTTTGCCAGTTGGGAGTCTGCAGCACATGGTTGATTTCATGCTGCAGTGCCTAAGAAACGACCGCCGCATCGCCCACATTCTCACGACGTCTGATTATTGGGTGTACACCCTCCTAGACCCTCGCTACCGGGACAACGTCAAAAGCCTCATCACACCGTTGAACCGGGAGCGTAAAATGCGGGAGTACCAAGACACACTGGTGCAATCCCTAATGTTCTACCTTACTGCCGAGAGCACTGCTGCTGCTACTGCTTTACAAAGCAGCTCTGTGCGTCGAGGCAGTGTAGAGAGCTCTGCAACAAGAGGGAGCACACGCAGTGCCTCTGCACAGGGAAAGACCAGTATGTTAAAAATGTGGCAAAGTTTTGTGGCAGCGCCACAAATGTCTACACCATCCGAGAGGGCTCCAGTCAGCGGGAGGCAACGTATCCGTCAGATGGTGACAGACTACTTGGCTTTGCCTCTCAGTGTACTCCCAGATGGCTCTTCCCCATTCAAGTTTTGGGTCTCTAAGCTGGATACATGGCCAGAGCTTAGCCAGTATGCATTGGAGGTGCTGGCTTGCCCTGCTGCCAGTGTATTATCGGAGCGTGTCTTTAGTGCTGCAGGTGGTGTACTAACAGACCGTCGCATGCGACTATCCTCCGATAATGTAGACCGGCTTACTTTTCTGAAAATGAACAAGGCATGGATCTCGCCAGAATTTGTCTGTCCGTTTTCAGATTAAATAACTGGTTCGCAACGTTATCCATGTCTCCTGTTATGTTCATCTTTCTACCACCTGAACTCTACTCCCTGGGCTCCAACACTGCCAGTTGCTGCTCAGAAGTGTCGTGTCCACAGAACAAAACACAAGCTCTACTGTTAGTGGGGTTCAGTAACGCCAGCTGTTCCCCTGCTGTGTCAACGGCAAGAAGTCTCCTGTTTCCCGACACATGGACAGAAAAACACATGACCAACATGCTCCAAATAGGGAAGAGCCGTCACCCTGCTTGTTATGCTGAAAACATGAAATTGTGAAGTTTTGCAGGCCTAGAATGATAAATTTTTATGACAAATATGGACAAATAATAATTTGTCATCACAGCGCATATCTGCACATGTCTATTAGAAATGGTAACAAAAAATAAAACATAGTCTACTCTTCACATTTTGAAATTAATGCATAAAAGTACATTTCAGACTTATGAATTAATGCTTTTTAAGGAACTTTATCTGTACCTGTAAGATAATGCAGTCAATGGATGTACGAATCATTAAATCCTCATCATCATCATCACGAGTTTTATTTATGACAGACATTATAAAATACACATACTGATGCCAACTGTAACTTCAAACACCATATATGAAATGGCCAGCATGTAAACATGGTAATAATGTCCAATAATAAATTATTACATCTAGAAAGTGCATCATGCATACTGACAATAGGTAGTTATACCTGCAAGTGCTGTTGAAACAACCACAAGAGATATAAATTAATACTGGTATATAGGTATCACAGTGCATAGTTACTCATGGACAATGTTGATGTAATACTGTATCTCAATTAAGTCAGCGTCAACCATTAGGCTTGTTAGTCTTGTACATTGTTAAAGAGGGAACGTAATTTTTTTGTTTGTCATAGGTGGAGTATTACACATTAAATTATTACTGCTGTATTTTTTTTTGCGTCCCTAGTGCGCAATAACGCAGCCTAACCTCACATTTCATAGTCAGCTAATTGCCACACGCTACCCTACCCTACGCGTGACAGTAGGAAGGTAGTGTTGACGGAATAAGCTTTGCGCAACCAGACATTCTTTTACCCTCTTCAACACTCTACAAGCAAAAAATGCATGATTTCAGCCGCAGACTTTATTGACGTACAGTATAACATCGGCATTACCCATCAGAGGCTGTCCACTGTCTGATACAGACATAGAATATACCTTTGCTATCCGTAGCCTTTGTTTCACCTACACTTGCAGGCACACACTTAAATTGTGACAAACAATGCCTAATGTTTTTTTAAATGGTTATTTTTTATTGTACATTATTGTGTCATCAATCACATTGATGAGTCCATGCTGGACATGTCATACATGCTATAGAAAGTTACGATTTTATGAACTTAAATAATTGAAATGTCTGTGACTGTCACATAAAATTTGCGATGATGATGATGAGTGACTATTACAAAATCCATTGTCTTCACTATGTTATGGTTTAACATAGCGTTCCTTAAGCATTATTCATAAAAAAAAAAATGGACTTTTATTCTTAAATTTACAACACTATATTTTGTTACCAATTTTTTGGGTGTTGTGTTGTTCCATTTATTTTTGGCATGTGCATATATGCGTTTATATTTCTATTTTCTTTATTTTTCCTTCTTGAAATTAGAAAACATGTGTATCTTTGTACCGTGTTAGCCAGTAGATAGAAAAATATTTAGACTTCAGAGTCAGCAGTGGTTGATACCTTTTAATGGATAACTGAAAAGATGGAAACAAATTGCAAGCTTTCAAGGCTACTCACGTCTCTTCATCAGGGAAAGACTAACTAAAAAAATTAAGCATCACATATTTCTATACACAACAGGACACAGGAATAGTGCAATAGGTAAGACAAGTAAGTGACGTGTATCATAACTGTCATTATCTCACAGGGATGAACATAAATATTGGAACAGTTCCTAGATAAGGATAGAAAGTTTGATTGCCCTCTCATTGGCGTATTTTTTTGGGTTTTCATGACCCTGGAAGGGCATAGACGCAGATTCCTTAATTGATATAGAATGACATAAATCCATGTGATCTATTCATTCCATCACTAACAGTGTCAAAGGTCATGATGAGCTTATATTCTGAAACCTTTGTACGTTTCTCATATTTGAAGTTATATTTTAATACCAGTAATTCCATATCCATGATGCTATGACCGGGCATACAAAAGTCTTTTGCCACAGGTAAATTCATTAATTTATCTGTGATTGTGTGGCGCTGATAATTCATCCTTGTTCTCCTTTTTGTTGCCGGTCTCCCCTCACTTGTCCCTCCCTCACTTGTCTTAGCTATTCCTGTGTCCTGTTGTGTGTAGAAATATGTGATTCTTCATTTTTGGCTTTACTCTTAGCCTGATGAAGACACCTGAGTAGTCTCGAAAGCTTTGAATTTGTTACCATATTTTCAGTTAGCCATTAAACGTTATCAACCACAGAGGACTGTCAAGTATAAATATTTTTCTATTCTTGTAATTGAAATTTATCATTTTATTGTTGTAGTAAAACTTCATTTATTCTTGTTTGAAGTACATACATTTGCAATGGCCACGTAACAAGGCAATAACTCAATATTTTATGCCTACACCCTCCTTGACCCTGGGCTTCAACAGCGCCAGTTGCTGCTCAGAAGTGTTAGATGCACAGATGAAAACAATCGCTGATGTGTTTGTGGGGTTCAGTAACGCCTGCTGTTCCCCTGCTGTGTGTCTGGCAAAAATTACTGCTGCTAACTACAACTTCAACTTCAAACGTCTCATACTAGGCCTCTGCCTACACCCTCCTTGACCCTGGGCTTCAACAGCGCCAGTTGCTGCTCAGAAGTGTTAGATGCACAGATGAAAACAATCGCTGATGTGTTTGTGGGGTTCAGTAACGCCTGCTGTTCCCCTGCTGTGTGTCTGGCAAAAATTACTGCTGCTAACTACAACTTCAACTTCAAACGTCTCATACTAGGCCTCTGCCTACACCCTCCTTGACCCTGGGCTTCAACAGCGCCAGTTGCTGCTCAGAAGTGTTAGATGCACAGATGAAAACAATCGCTGATGTGTTTGTGGGGTTCAGTAACGCCTGCTGTTCCCCTGCTGTGTGTCCGGCAAAAATTACTGCTAGCTACCTAATCATGGTGAAAAAAACATGACATCTCAAAGTGTCTAGTGCTACACATAGATATGAGGCTACACCATGATTTCTAAGCTGTAAACATTTGAAACGTCAACTTTCAAACCATAAAATGATTTGTCTTTGTCACAAATCTGTAACAAAATAATTGTGACATATTATTACAGATATGCACATGTCGAAAACAAATGCAAACACAAAAGCCTACTTATGCTATAGGATACTGATGGTCAACCTTGTCACTCCATAGCTTAGACAAATCCAACTCACATCATGATGACTCAAATACTGCAATGTTGGAAGTGCATAATGTGGGTTGAACTTTGACAACTGCTGCAGTGCGAAGGTTATACTTCAGTGTTCTTGCCTTTGAAATAAAAGCATACAAGTAAATATAATATCCAATGTTGATTAAGGGACGTGATGTACACCTGTAATATTGTGCAAACAATGCATGTAGGAATAGTCCTCTTCAACATTACTTATATTTGTGTCATTTTAAAAAATACATATTTGATTAGAAAGTTAACAGCCCATATCATAAAGGTCCTTCATGTAAACATGATAATCGCTAACAAAAATCATGCATTACCTTGGTAAAGTCAATAGTGCATAGTCACAATAGCAAAATATATACCTGTAAGTGGTGCTGAAAGAACGACAACTGATAGAATAGGTGAATGATATCTATTTATCAGACTGAATAGCGACACCTGTACAATGTCGATATAATACTGTACCTTAACAAAACAGCTGTGTCACACCTCACACGCATTTTTCTTGTAGCTTGTTATGTAATAGGGCACATGCGTGTATGTTTCATCATAGGTGCATGTTTACTGAGTAAAGCAGTCATGACAACGCCTTTGTGTTGTCGGTACGCTTGCGATGATGAACGATGCGCACCGTGAATGTTAGTCTGCGTCATAAGACGCACAGACGCTCCAATACCCAACGCGTCACAGCAGGAAGCCAGTCTGTGCGTCCAAACAAAGGCGCAAGCATACATGCACGTACCCTTTTAGAAAGCTATATAAAAATAAGGATGTAGTACTTAGTAACGCACACTTTATTGAGGTACAGTATTACATCGCCATTCACCATCTGTGGCTATGCAGTGTCATCTATATATACCTTATCTATCCGTTGTCATGCTTGCAAGTCCACAGTCAGGCATAAATAGCTGTTTTCACTATGCACTTTTTAAAGGTTTTTTTTGTTAATATAAATGATTGGCACATATTATCAGTATTACATGATGGAAATTTTAGATATTTTTAAAAACTTTTTAGTGATATTATTCAGCAAATGAAAATGGTGTACATACTGTTACTTATCCATCATTAATGGATTCTGATATGTACTTGTATGCTTTTATTTAAAACCGTATAGCAGATTATTTAACCGATTTTTATTGTGGTTTGCATTGCTTTTCAACATGTTAATGTATGCGTTTATGTTTGTCAATTATTAATTTACATATATTTTTTAAAGTAAAATCATCATCTTATGGTACTAAAGGTTATATTTCTCTTGTTTGGAGTATAGACATTTTTAATTGACACGTAACAAGGAAAATACTTCATCTAGTATTTAAACATCCTCCTTGACCCTGGGCTCCAACACCGCCAGTTGTTGCTTGGAAGTGCTGTTAGCTCAGTCTACACTTGCTCCTGTGTTACTGGGGTTCAGTAATGTCAGCTGTTCCCCTGCTGTGTGAACGGCAAAAAGTCCTGCTGCCTCCACCCTGTTCTCTTCTCATCCCTGGGTTACAACACCGCCAGTTGTTTCTCGGAAGTGCTGTTAGCACAGTCTACACTTGCTCCTGTGTTACTGGGGTTCAGTAATGTCAGCTGTTCCCCTGCTGTGTGAACGGCAAACAGTCCTGCTGCCTCCACCCTGTTCTCTTCTCATCCCTGGGTTACAACACCGCCAGTTGTTTCTCGGAAGTGCTGTTAGCACAGTCTACACTTGCTCCTGTGTTACTGGGGTTCAGTAATGTCAGCTGTTCCCCTGCTGTGTGAACGGCAAACAGTCCTGCTGCCTCCACCCTGTTCTCTTCTCATCCTGGGTTACAACACCGCCAGTTGTTTCTCGGAAGTGCTGTTAGCACAGTCTACACTTGCTCCGTGTTACTGGGGTTCAGTAATGTCAGCTGTTCCCCTGCTGTGTGAACGGCAAAAAGTCCTGCTGCCTCCACCCTGTTCTCTTCTCATCCCTGGGTTACAACACCGCCAGTTGTTTCTCGGAAGTGCTGTTAGCACAGTCTACACTTGCTCCTGTGTTACTGGGGTTCAGTAATGTCAGCTGTTCCCCTGCTGTGTGAACCGCAAAAGTCCTGCTGCCTCCACCCTGTTCTCTTCTCATCCCTGGGTTACAACACCGCCAGTTGTTTCTCGGAAGTGCTGTTAGCACAGTCTACACTTGCTCCTGTGTTACTGGGGTTCAGTAATGTCAGCTGTTCCCCTGCTGTGTGAACGGCAAACAGTCCTGCTGCCTCCACCCTGTTCTCTTCTCATCCCTGGGTTACAACACCGCCAGTTGTTTCTCGGAAGTGCTGTTAGCACAGTCTACACTTGCTCCGTGTTACTGGGGTTCAGTAATGTCAGCTGTTCCCCTGCTGTGTGAACGGCAAAAAGTCCTGCTGCCTCCACCCTGTTCTCTTCTCATCCCTGGGTTACAACACCGCCAGTTGTTTCTCGGAAGTGCTGTTAGCACAGTCTACACTTGCTCCTGTGTTACTGGGGTTCAGTAATGTCAGCTGTTCCCCTGCTGTGTGAACGGCAAACAGTCCTGCTGCCTCCACCCTGTTCTCTTCTCATCCCTGGGTTACAACACCGCCAGTTGTTTCTCGGAAGTGCTGTTAGCACAGTCTACACTTGCTCCTGTGTTACTGGGGTTCAGTAATGTCAGCTGTTCCCCTGCTGTGTGAACGGCAAACAGTCCTGCTGCCTCCACCCTGTTCTCTTCTCATCCCTGGGTTACAACACCGCCAGTTGTTTCTCGGAAGTGCTGTTAGCACAGTCTACACTTGCTCCCGTGTTACTGGGGTTCAGTAATGTCAGCTGTTCCCCTGCTGTGTGAACGGCAAAAAGTCCTGCTGCCTCCACCCTGTTCTCTTCTCATCCCTGGGTTACAACACCGCCAGTTGTTTCTCGGAAGTGCTGTTAGCACAGTCTACACTTGCTCCTGTGTTACTGGGGTTCAGTAATGTCAGCTGTTCCCCTGCTGTGTGAACGGCAAACAGTCCTGCTGCCTCCACCTGTTCTCTTCTCATCCCTGGGTTACAACACCGCCAGTTGTTTCTCGGAAGTGCTGTTAGCACAGTCTACACTTGCTCCGTGTTACTGGGGTTCAGTAATGTCAGCTGTTCCCCTGCTGTGTGAACGGCAAACAGTCCTGCTGCCTCCACCCTGTTCTCTTCTCATCCCTGGGTTACAACACCGCCAGTTGTTTCTCGGAAGTGCTGTTAGCACAGTCTACACTTGCTCCGTGTTACTGGGGTTCAGTAATGTCAGCTGTTCCCTGCTGTGTGAACGGCAAAAGTCCTGCTGCCTCCACCCTGTTCTCTTCTCATCCCTGGGTTACAACACCGCCAGTTGTTTCTCGGAAGTGCTGTTAGCACAGTCTACACTTGCTCCTGTGTTACTGGGGTTCAGTATGTCAGCTGTTCCCTGCTGTGTGAACGGCAAACAGTCCTGCTGCCTCCACCCTGTTCTCTTCTCATCCCTGGGTTACAACACCGCCAGTTGTTTCTCGGAAGTGCTGTTAGCACAGTCTACACTTGCTCCTGTGTTACTGGGGTTCAGTAATGTCAGCTGTTCCCTGCTGTGTGAACGGCAAACAGTCCTGCTGCCTCCACCCTGTTTTCTTCTTATCCCTGGTTACAACACCGCCAGTTGTTTCTCGGAAGTGCTGTTAGCACAGTCTACACTTGCTCCGTGTTACTGGGTTCAGTAATGTCAGCTGTTCCCTGCTGTGTGAACGGCAAAAAGTCCTGCTGCTCCACCCTGTTCTCTTCTCATCCCTGGGTTACACACCGCCAGTTGTTTCTCGGAAGTGCTGTTAGCACAGTCTACACTTGCTCCCTGTTACTGGGGTTCAGTAATGTCAGCTGTTCCCTGCTGTGTGAACGGCAAACAGTCCTGCTGCCTCAACTTTATTTCCTGGGTACCTTCTGTACCCATCCGGGTTCCAGTACGTCAGCTGTTCCCGCAGTGCCGGCTAGGTGCCTCCATGTCGTATCCGGTTCCAGCAGTTGTTCTTGGAGTGCTTTAGCACAGTTACCTCCTGTTTACCTGTCGTAAGTCAGCTGTCCTCTTGTGCGGCAATCTGCTGCTCCCCCTGTTCTCTTTCTCCTGTACCCGCCATGGTTCCGAAGTGCTGTTCCGTTCCTTGCTCCCATGTTCGGTCAGTTTGTCCAGGTTCACTCTGTGAACGGCAAAGTCTGCTGCTCTCCACCCTGGTACACTACTGCTACTCATCCCTGTACAGCAGACGCAGTGTTTCCGCAGTGCTTGGCTAGGTGCATCAGTCTACCGAGTCCAGCAACGTCTGTGTCTGGTAGTCTTTGGCACAGTACCCTGCTTAGTAACCGCCAAACGTCACTGCTGTTGCACTCTTTTCTTCTGCTGACCTGGTTAGCAAGCAGCTGCCGCCATTGGTTTGTACTCCCGGAAAGAAGGTTAGACAACTACAAGATACAGACAAGGACAAAGAACATGGGATCAAAGCAGAGCTTAAGTTAGACTGAAGAGCAAAATATGCTCTTTTGCGTAAGCATGTAGGAGTCTTCTCCTCTGGTGCTGAAAATGCGTTGTAAACTACGGAAATACTGTGTATTAAAATCTTGACGCGCAGGTGTTAGGTTTTACAGATTACAAGTACAGGAATGTCTGTCACAAATAAGAATATGATGAAAAGGATAATAGAAGAAGTGAAGAAGTAAATATGAAGAATAATAACTGTTTAATAAGAACAATATAAGTAATGTTAACAAAAAGATGAATAGCAAGAAGTTTTAGAAGATTAAGAAGGTGAAGATGAAGAATAATTTGATGAGAAAGATGATGCTGCTGAAGATTATGAAGGAGAAAGTGTGTGAAAAGTTAAAAAGGTGAAGACCATGGAAGTTGTGAAACAGACATATTTGACAAAATAGAAAAAAGGTTAACAACATTGTGAATTTCTTCGTCAATCCGAACGTATTTCCTAAAAAAAAAAAATTAATGCTATTCCATTGGATTGGGTTAAACATCTATGCCTTTAATGTCTCCTCAACCTCCCCCAATACATTCTACATTACTCTTTGTTGTTTTCCTTCAGTACAATTAACCTACAAGGCAAGAATGGGTTTTTTTTTATTTCGATATTTTGTTCCCATAGACTTACATGGGACTCCCGGTATCGGTATCGGGTATCGCCGATATTTTTTGTGTATCGGCGATACCATTCCGATTCCGATACTTTTGGATATCGGAAAGTATCGCTCAACTCTACACAACACACTTTCAGAGGTTTTAAGGTTGAAGGTAGACTCTTTGTGACTGCAGACTTGTGAATCCTCACATTGCTCACTCTGATGCCGGTGCTGATTTGCGGCTGCTAGACAGCCTGAATACATGTGTGGAATTCCCAACAAACAGGCAACCCCCACATGTATTCAGACTGTCTAGCAGCCGCAAATCATGCAGCTGCGTCGACAAACACTAAATCTCCTAGCACGCCAAAATACTCGGAGACCACCCGAGTATGCTCAGGAAAACCCGAACAATGAGTATACTCGCTCATCACCACATGACTGCAAGTATGTGACTAGCATACATGCTGTCACGTGGCAACTAGATGGGCACTGCCTCACTCAAAATGTAATGGTATTGAGCTGGGCCGAGCACAGTGTAGTTGGAATGTGGCCGGAAGTATGCAGATCACATATTTACGGTAGTCATAGAATCATCACAGTGCGCAGTGCAATGTGAGATTTCACAAGTCTGCAGTCACATAAGGTACAAGTCTGATGTCATTTTAAGGCCTGACACCCACTTTAAGTCCTTTATTAGGTAAAGGTAAGCAACTGTGCAATTTTCTCAAGAATGAAGGGATTTTTTAATATTATTGTTTACTGCTTGTTATCTACTGTATGTTTTTGTCGACTCCTGCAGTCTATCGGCAGTGGCTACACTTACAAGCTCTTTCTTATAGACCTTGTAAGTGCTGCTCTGAAGCTGGCCAGATTGTGGGATCCAGCAAGCTTTACTGCCATTGCACTCCTCCAATACTGCAGAGGTAAAACTACTGCTTGCACCATCGAAAAGAGAACAGTTTGAGCCATTTGTGTGATAATGATGCTGATTTGACTTGTCAACCAATCAGGTGCATACTGACTCCAAGCAAAGAGGAAGCCGAGAGTCCAGAAAAGCCAGCATGAAACAACATCTTTAATGTCTACAATGCTTAATCAAGTGCCATAGTTGATTTATTAAAAGCAAATTAAATTGGTCATCAACATAACAAAATGTCTTTCCAATTGTATTTGGGGTTTTCCATGACCTGAGCATGGACGACCTATCCTTAGGATAATGCTTCAATGTTTGATCATGGCATCTAACTAGTGAGCCCCATTAATCAGGTGAATGAAGGAAATGAAGCATGCTGGCTGCCCCTTCATTCAGTTAATGGGCTAGTGTCCTTGCATTTGTCCTTGATTGCCTAGGCATAAAAAAAATAATTCCTATGGTTGCAGATGTCTTTAATTTATGCCCTAGTAAAGACCAGCATAGTGAATTATGTAGGAGATCATGAGACTGAGCTCCTCAGGGAGGGGAAGAGCAAGGACTTTTACCGATTGCCAGTCATTTGAATTCATGTTTGTTTTGGCTCACCTGGCGAGGTGGATCCTCCAAGCCCAAGGTCCAGGTGGGCACATGGGCCCGGGGTGTCGGTGCAGCAGGAAGAGAAGACATGCAGGAAACAAGGACTTGGCATACGCAGGAGACTCAGGACCAGAAGTACAGGTGCAATGGTTTCAAGGGTGATTGCAAAGATGGCAAATTGAGGGTTTACCTGCTGAGCTGTAGATATGCAGAACGCCAGGACGTTCTTTGTGGGCGGAGAAGAACGCTCTGCTCTCCCCATCTCCCGCCCCTGGCTGCAGCGTGTCGCTGAACATATTAGGATCTGGTCAGGCATCCGGAGGAGCTCCTAGAACCTGTGCACTCCTGAGGCAAACACTGTTATTCAAATCTATTCAGTCAGTGACGTCACGCCGGGTCTGGGTGAGTTAGTGAGAATGTAATACTGGGGGCAGGCTGTGGGCGGGCTGATGTATATACAGGGGCTGGCTGCGCTGATGTATATACAGGGGCTGGTGGCTGGCTAGTCTGATGTATATAGAGGTGCTGGGGGCTTGGGCTGATGTATATATACAGGGGCTGGCTGTGGCTGGGCTGATGTATATGCAGGGGTTGGGGGCTGGCTGTGGCTGGGCTGATGTATATACAGGGCTGGGGTCTGGCTGGTCTGATGTATATACTGGTGCTGGGGGGCTTGGGCTGATGTATATACAATGGCTGGGGGCTGGCTGTGGCTGGGCTGATGTATATACAGGGCCTGGGGGCTGGCTGGGCTGATGTATATACAGGGGCTTTGGGCTGGCTGTGGCTGGGCTGATGTATATACAGGTGGTGCTGGGCTCAGTGGGCTGGGGTTGGTGATGATATATACAGGTGGTGCTGGGTTCAGTGGGCTGGGGCTGGTGATATATCGTTATACTGTATGGAGTATTATATGGGGCACATTACACTAAATGGAGCAATATATGGGAATCATTATTCTGTATGGAGCAGTATATGGGGCATGTTATTCTGTATGGAGTGCTATGTGGTGCCCATAATACTGTATGGCGCAATATATGGGGCTCATTATTCTGCATGGAGTAATATATGGGGCTCATTATACTGTATGGAGCATTATATGGTACCCAAAACACTGTATGGAGCAATATATGGGGCATATTATTCTGTATGGAGTAATATATGGGGCTCATTATACTGCATGGAGCACTATATGGTACCCGAAATACTGTGTGGAGCAATATATGGGGCTCATTACACTGTATGGAGCAATATATGGGGCATGTTCTGTATAGAGCGCTATGAGGTGCCCACAATACTGTATGGAGGACTATGTGGTGCCCATAATACTGTATGGAGCAATATATGGGGCTCATTATACTGTATGGAGCAATATATGGGGCTCATTATTCTGTATGGAGCACTATGTGGTGCCCAGAATACTGTATGGAGGACTATACTGTTTGATTTATGACCTATTGTAGAATGTACAATAGCTATCACTCATGTAACGTATGGGGGGACTGTATATGAGATGGCTTGCCCCCCCTAGTTTTGATCCTGGGTACGCCCATGGTGCACAGGGTCCATTATTATGGGCAGTTTAACAAGAGAATGATGATCTTTTATGCCGCATAAAAGAGTATTTCACCATAAGAATGAATACTTTGCAGCCTGTTTACATGCCAAGATAAATGTGAGACAAGTGTTTTTACTAACGCTCGCTCATGAATATCAGTGTAAATGCCCTTAAGGGAAGTGTGGTGAAGTGTGGACAGTTGACACAGACAGGAGAAGTTAGTTGGTAGATCTATTTCAATAGCAGCAGGAAAGCCAGTTATGTGCAGGTGTTACAGAGACTCTACAACAAACAACTGGAAGGAAAATTTAAGTGAAGATTATTTGTAAAGTTGCTTAATTTTACACTGAGTAAGCAAGTAGAAAATACAAAAGTGCTAACAGTGCAAAGCTGTACATAACCTTTTGCTTGGGAAAAAAATAAGTAATTGGGGGCTTCTAGGTAGTAGAAACTCACCACTCTTCCCTTTTTATTCCTAATCGTGTTGCTGCTGTAGGTGTTGTACGGTTGAGTCTGTAGAAAACACTTTGCCTTGAACGCAAGCCCTCATGGGTATGATGGAGATAAACAATATTAACATAATGGCAACAGCAAGATGAAGACAGAACATTTCATATTTGAACATATTCCATAGTGCCAGACACAAAACAGCCTTTAGCCTTTCATCAAACTTAGTTGTTATCCCACACATGCTAGAGCTGATAAGGTTCATTGTTGTTTATATTGTCAGACAATCAAAAATTTGGATGACCTTGTTTTTGCAAATCCAAAGTCATTGTCTAATAAGAGAAGACTGAACTTTGTCGTGTATGGAAATGGAATTATAATTCAAACTGGGATGATGGACTGTAACCAATCTTGATTCCGACAGAAGAAGGACAGATGAGTAACTGTGAGATATGGTAATACATTATTTAAAGTAAAAAGACTTGAGGATACACCAATGTATGATTTATATACCATGCATATTGTCAGGATGACTGGCTAAAACCGATATAAAGCGAGGTTATATATGTAACATAAAGTGATGCATACATTGATTAATACAAAGCAGGTCAAAATAGAACTATAAGCAAAAAATACTGTGACTTCTGGGTTAATAAAACCTGTCATCTTTTGTCTCTTAAGGCTCCTATACACATTCTATTCATTTCAATTGCCCCATAAATAATATTTAATTATCGGAAAAGACCAGACTTATTCAATATTAATAGCCAATTAATTTTTTTCTTTGGGATAAAAGTGCCACTGGACATGTATGGAAGTTGTTTATTTAACTTTCCGCATTGAAAACATATGCCCACTCGGCTAGCCAGAGCATGCATATGTTATGGGGAGGGCAGAAGAGATTGTTGTTTTCAAAAAGCACTGACTGCTATCTAAAGTATTTGGGCACCTTAAGACTATGACGAAAAGGAAGGATATGAAGGCCTACCTCCAAGCAACTTCTGTGATTCCCCAAAAATAAGACAAGGTCTTATATTACTTCTTGCTTCGAAAGATAAGTTAGGGCTTATTTTCAGGAGATGCTTTTTTTCCATGAATAACAATCCACATTTATTCTTGAACAAAAAAAAATCAACATTTATTCAAATCATGTCATCACACACTCACATACACATATACACACACTGAACATACACATGTATACGCACACACTGCACAAACGGTACATACCAAACTAGTTCCTCTAGACTTCTGCTGTTAGAGGATGTTTTGTTTCAATCATGGTCACTTGACCGTGATGTCATCAAAGGTCCTTAAGCAGTCTTAACCTCGGAATAGAAATGCTTGGGTCCCCTAGGAGAGTGGGGCCCTGAGAAATTTCCCAGTTTGTCCCACATCCTCCCTAATGTCAGTCCTGCATACTAGCCTGAATCTTCTTCAGTTCCTCTAGACTCCTGCAGTTAAAGGACCTTCGGTGACATCATAGTCACATGACCGTGATGTCACAAAAGGTCCATAAACAGTCGTAACCTCGAAATAGAAATGCTGGGAGCCCCAAAGAGAGTGGGACCCTAGGCAACTGCCCAGGTTACGCTCCTCCCAACATCAGCCCTGAATGTAACTAGGGCTTATATTTCTAGCATAATCCAGAAATCCTGTAAAATTTTGCTAGGGCTTATTTTCGGGGGGACATCTGCACATTTATAGGTAAGGGAAAATTTATTAAGAGGCTTTTCATATACAGAGACACGCATATTCTTTGTGGACCCCAACTACTATTAGATCTGGGGTCACTAGAACTCATTTCTTAGGAAAAGTGTCTGTTAACTACAGTAACTCTACTTTAATAGAGTGGAAGCCATGCTTGAGCACAGCTCTGATCACTGACATATAAAGAACTAATGGAAGAGCCATACTGTGCCAGCGCTGCACCAGTAAAACAGAAAAAAAGTGCAGAGGATTATTGAATGACGATAATCATCTCAACTCCTGAGGAAGAGATTTCCAGCTCCACCTTCACCACTTCCACCTCTAGCTCTTACTCTGCTGTCTCTTTTTAAGGCCTTCCCTCTCAATTAAACATGCCTCCAATATTGACAGTGAACACTCTAGCCTCTCTTATTACCATCCACAAATGTCACACCATTATACGGTTCTTTCCAACCTCTCACAGACTTTCAACAAAAATAAAAAATAGACTATTTTTCTGCTGAGGTACAGAGGAAAGAAAAAATGCAGCACTCACAATACTGACTCAAACCAAAAGGAATAAAACAATACTGGAAAATGTACAACCAACCAGGTACAGTGCCTACAAGTAGTATTCAACCCCCTGCATATTTAGCTGGTTTGATAAGATGCAAATAAGTTAGAGCCTTCAAACTGCAAACAAGAGTAGGATTTATTAACAGAAGCATAAATCTTACAAAACAAAAAGTTATTTTGCTCAGTTGAATTTTAATACATTTTAAACATAAAAGTGTGGGTCAATTATTATACAACCCCTATGTTTAATATTTCGTGGAATAACCCTTATTTGCAATTACAGCTAATAATCGTCTTTTATAAGACCTGATCAGGCCGGCACAGGTCTGTGGAGTTATCTTGGCCCACTCCTCCATGCAGATCTTCTCCAAGTTATCTAGGTTCTTTGGGTGTCTCATGTGGACTTTAATCTTGAGCTCCTTCCACAAGTTTTCAATTGGGTTAAGGTCAGGAGACTGACTAGGCCACTCCAACAACTTGACTTTTTCCCTCTTGAACCAGGCCTTGGTTTTCTTGGCTGTGTGCTTTGGGTCGTTGTCTTGTTGGAAGATGAAATTACGACCCATCTTAAGATCCTTGATGGAGGAGCGGAGGTTCTTGGCCAAAATGTCCAGGTAGGCCGTGCTATCCATCCTCCCATGGATGCGGACCAGATGGCCAGGCCCCTTGGCTGAGAAACAGCCCCACAGCATGATGTTGCCACCACCATGCTTGACTGTAGGGATGGTATTCTTGGGGTCGTATGCAGTCCCATCCAGTCTCCAAACGTCACGTGTGTGGTTGGCACCAAAGATCTCGATCTTGGTCTCATCAGACCATAGAACCTTGAACCAGTCTGTCTCAGAGTCCTCCAAATGATCATGAGCAAACTGTAGACGAGCCTTGACATGACGCTTTGAAAGTAAAGGTACATTACGGGCTCGTCTGGAACGGAGACCATTGCGGTGGAGTACGTTACTTATGGTATTGACTGAAACCAATGTCCCCACTGCCATGAGATCTTCCCGGAGCTCCTTCCTTGTTGTCCTTGGGTTAGCCTTGACTTTTCGGACAAGCCTGGCCTCGGCACGGGAGGAAACTTTCAAAGGCTGTGCCGTGGAAGGCTAACAGTAGTTCCATAAGCCTTCCACTTACGGATGATGCTCCCAACAGTGGAGACAGGTAGGGCCAACTCCTTGGAAAGAGTTTTGTACCCCTTGCCAGCCTTGTGACCCTCCACGATCTTGTCTCTGATGGCCTTGGAATGCTCCTTTGTCTTTCCCATGTTGACCATGTATGAGTGCTGTTCACAAGTTTGGGGAGGGTCTTAAATAGTCAGAAAAGGCTGGCAAAAGAGATCATTAATCCACACATGTGAAGCTCATTATTCTTGGTGCCTGAACTACTTCTTAATACTTTAGGGGGACGAAACAGAATTCTTGTGGTTTGAGGGGTTGAATAATAAATGACACTCTGAATTAACTTTTAACGTTTTTTTTAAAAAAAAAAAAAATATTAAAACAAAAATTTTTGCTGCAGTGCATTTCCCACTTCCAGGCTGATCTACAGTACAAATGTCACAATGCCAAGTTAATTCCGCATGTGTCAACCAGCTAAATCTGCAGGGGTTGAATACTACTTGTAGGCACTGTATGTAGTACAAGAATACCACATTTCATCAATATCTAAAGCAGTGTTTCTCAACTCCAGTCCTCAGGACCCACCAACAGGTCATGTTTTCAGGATTTCCTTAGTATTGCACAGGTGTATAATTTTATCACCTTCTCAAGCCTTAATTCCATCACCTTTGCAATACTAAGGAAATCCTGAAAACATGACCTGTTGGTGAGTCCTGAGGACTGGAGTTGAGAAACACTGATCTAAAGGCTTGTCTTTTTGTCATATGGCATCTCCAGATGCATTTCAATTCTACCTTAAAGGGAATCTGTCAGCAGGTTTTTGCTATGTAATCTAAGGACAGCATGAAGTAGGGTCTGAGACACAGATTTCAGGGATAAGTGAGTGTTTTATCACAAGGAAATTATCCTATCAAATGAGCCCTGGTCCAACCACTCCCCCTCCTCTGTGAAGCAGTTTACTCTCAATAGTCAATGTGCACACAAAGCTGTGGTGTGTGCGGGATCAGCTTTCTGAGCTCTGCTATAAGCTACATCTAAAAACTCTTGTGCCCATAAACCACCTAAACATGTATTCAAATCAGTAATGGTTTTATTGGACAAATACAACAAGACAGACATGTATTAAATAAATTAATAAGGTCTTCAAAGAGGATCAGGAAATAGGAGATTGAACAACATAACAGGTATTATCATCAAACAGAAATGTTTATCAATATAAAGAATGTGCTACTTATAATGAAGTCAAATACCAATACATCTAAAAACAAAGTGCAAGTGCAACCAAAAACTAGACAATTGTAGATTAATTGATGACAATCCTGATGTTATTGTTAACTAGATCTATATATCACGGAACATCATATTATTCCCTTATACTACAAGCAAATGCCAGTGTAATACAAAAATAAAGTGCTAGTGCGGCTAAGTAAATACTTATAAAGAGGTGTCTGTCAAAGATCTAGTGACTGCTTACCCATGTCATATGTAATGTGAAACCTACTCAATGGCCCGCCCTTTTCCACGTCCTCCATCAGGTCGGTCACGGTTTACACTTATTTAATTTCTGATTAATTGTTTTGAAACTGGTGTTTATTTATTTATATTTGGTCTCTGACCATATTTATCGGATACCATCATTAATAATCTATTGCGTGTTCCTTATATGTCTCTTGTGGCTGGATTTATTTATTTATGTTTAGGTCTGTGTCCACATTTATTAGTTATTATCATTTATAATCAATTGAATGTTCCATATATATATCTCTTATGTTTGGCTTTATTTATCCTTGGCGCTTTATTGTATTCTGAATATTTACAACTTAATAATTTTATTTATTGCACAAGCACTTTATAATTATATACTTTTTCTTCATGTAAGCCTTCTTTGTGGTTTTTTGCCTTCCCTGGTTTCTTCCTCTTCTTACAGTATGTATATCCACGTATCCCATTAATTGTGACTCTTGTTTGGATGTGGCACTTTTGTTTCGCTTCCCTGCCCATTTTCCCGATTAGCTTTTATTTGTATTTAGTTATTTTTCTGTTTTTATGAATCTGATAAAAATTATCTATAATTTTTAATATGCACCTGTGTCCATCTCGCTCCTTTGGCCCTTATCATGATTATGCATGAGTGATTTGATTGACCAGGTTCTCTTTTCGGGTTTTTACCCTTCTTGTATGAAATGTGGAAGCCACTCAAAGTCACCTTCCGGCAGGACAGCTCATCCCTGCTTTCAGACCACATCTGTAACGCTGTATCCACCTTTAACCAGGACCTCCAATCCTTACACTGCAATCACCTGTGCTCCCTGTGTTTTCATGCCCCCTTTCTTCATTATTGTAGGGATTTACTCACTGAGGTAGGCATTAGGTAGCATTCACACAGGTTAGTTTTGGTCCAAAAACGTGCAGCTTTTATTACTTTCCACAGGTTGCACAGCACCAAAACAAACTCATAAACATGAATCCCTAGCCTTGTCCAGATGCTAACGAAACAGAACAGACCCTGGCTGCTTATATATGGCTGAGCTAGCCCCAGCTTGGTCAAACAAAACAGCTATTGTCCATAGCAACCATTGATACTTGCGGTTTTCTGCACACGGCTTGTGCAGATTCTTCTCAGACAGAGATTCTTGCCTCTGCTACATCCAGCAGACAGACAGACTCCCTAGTCACTCTATTCAGAGAGAGACTCTGACATGTCTCTCTCTCAGCTACAGCTCATATCATGGCTGGTTCCACCAGCAGCACACTTAAGGTTTTCATCCAGCAGACTGACACTTCCTCAGGAGACTGTCAAAGAATGAATCTACTTCCTGCTTCTTAGATACACCATACAGGTGCTTCTATTCAAACACTGCAGAGCTGGGATTTAACCTCGTCCTGCCCAGATGTTCTACATGTATGTCTTGTGTATTTGTCCAATAAAACAATTATTCAATTTTAATACATGTGTAGGCAGCTTGTGAGCACTTAAGAATGGTCATTTGTAGATTAAAATATTAAGTTAATCCACTTCACAAATTTCCTTCTGTATTGATGGGGGTACTTATACCATTATATGCCCAGCTAAAAGATATAAATGCTATATGAATATGTATGTAATCTACAAACTCTGATCGTGTCACAACTTCTGCACCCAGTAAACTAAGTGATACATTGCTGGAATCAAGGTCTCTTTTCCTACTTTATGCTGCTCTCAGATTAGATAGGAAAAACCTAGTGACAGATTCCCTGTAATTTCATTCTACTTAAATTATTTTATTTTATTTTATTTTGACATGGCATTTCGTTATCACAAACAAAACAAAACAAAGTCACAGCAATCTCTTAAACAAATACTCAAAACTCTTAGTACCAATTTCTAAGAAGACCAATTTCTTCTCTCCAACACAAGCACCCAGCAGTGGAAACAATCTACTCTCCGGTTAGGAATGCCATGTATGAGCTACAGAAACCCATCAAATATCACTCAAATCTAACTCATATGGAATTATCTGCAATTACATCTCTATCCAAGAACCCAGATCTATAATATAACGCTAGGAGCATCACTCTGTCTGAAGCCTTTATAGACTGCGCAAGCGCGACACGTCTGCGCAGTCCGGCTCCAGACAGATTGAGGGCCTCAATTTGAGGCATCCAGCGGTGAGTACTCTGTATGGTGCCGGAGATCGCGGTATGCATACTGGATGCATACCGGGATCTCCGGCGCCATACTCACATACTTACCTGACCGGGAGGAGCGTTGCCGCGGCGCTTCTCTTCTCCCAGGGCAGGAGACCAGGAGTGCACATCGGAATCGCGCATGCACATAGCGCTATCCGGCGCCATTTTGCTGAAGACACATTTGCAGTGTGTCTTCAGCAATATGGCGCCGGACCGCGCGGTATGGGCATGCATGTACTCCTCCCCCGGCATCCAGCAGAACGGAACAGCGCTGGAGCACAGGGAAGAAAGGTGAGTATAAATGTTTGTTTTTTTGGGGGTATGTATGCAGTTTAATAGCGCTGAGGGACCATGCATATCAGGATAGGGGGGTGAGGGGACCATGCACATCAGGATTGGGGGGTGAGGGGACCATGCACATCAGGATTGGGGGTGAGGGGACCATGCACATCAGGATTGGGGGGTGAGGGGACCATGCACATCAGGGTTGGGGGGTGAGGGGACCATGCACATCAGGATTAAGGGGTGAGGGGACCATGCACATCAGGATTCGGGGGTGAGAGGACCATGCATACCAGGATTGGGGGTGAGGGGACCATGCACATCAGGGGTTGGGGGGTGAGGGGACCATGCACATCAGGATTGGGGGTGAGGGGACCATGCACATCAGGGTTGGGGGGTGAGGGGACCATGCACATCAGATTGGGGGTGAGGGGACCATGCACATCAGGATTCGGGGGGTGAGAGGACCATGCACATCAGGATTGGGGGTGAGGGGACCATGCACATCAGGATTGGGGGGTGTGAGGGGACCATGCATATCAGGATTGTGGGAGTGAGGGGACCATGCACATCAGGATAGGGGGGTGAGGGGGGGCCCTGCACATCAGGAATGGGGGGTGAGGGGACCATGCACATCAGGATTGGGGGGTGGGGAGGGGACCATGCATATCAGGGTTGGGGGGTGAGGGGACCATGCACATCAGGATAGGGGGTGAGGGACCATGCACATCAGGATAGAGTGGTGAGGGGACCATGAATAACAGGATTGGGGGGTGAGGGGACCATGCACATCAGGATGGGGGATGAGGGGACCATGCACATCAGGATTGGGGGGTGAGGGGACCATGCACATCAGGATTGGGGGGTGAGGGGACCATGCACATCAAGGTTTGGGGTGAGAGGACCATGCACATCAGGATGGGGGTGAGGGGACCAAGCACATCAAGATTGGGGGGTGATAGGACCATGCAAATCAGGATTGGGGGTGAGGGGACCATGCACATCAGGATTGGGGGGTGAGGGGACTATGCATATCAGAATTGGGGGGTGAGGGACCATGCATAATCAGGATTGGAGGGTGAGGGGACCATGCATATCAGGATGGGGCTGAGGGGGTACCATACATCCAGGATTGGGGGGGGAGAGGAGACAAGCATTCCAGGGTTGGGGGTGAGGGAGCCATGCATTCCAGGATTGGGGGTGAGGGACCATGCATATCAGGATTGGGGGTGAGGGGACCATGCATACCAGGATTGGGGGGTGAGGGAACCATGCATACCAGGATTGGGGGTGAGGGGACCATGCATACCAGGATTGGGGGATGAAGGGTACCATGCATACCAAGATAGGGGATGAGGGCACCATGCATACCAGAATTGGGAGGTAAGGGGTGCCATGCATACCAGATTGGGGGGTGAGGGGGTACCATACATCCTACGATAGGGATGAGGGGACCATGCATACCAGAATTGGGGGGGTGAGGGGACCATGCATACCAGGATTGGGGCTGAGGGGACCATGCATGCCAGATTGGGGGGTGGGGTGACCATGCATTCCAGGATTGGGGGGTGAGGGGACCATGCATACCAGGATTGGGGGGTGAGGGGACCATGCATTCCAAGATTGGGGAGTGAGGGGACCATGCATACCAGAATAGGGGGTGAGAGAACCATGCACACCAGGATAGGGGGAGAGGGGACATTCATACCAGGATAGGGGTGAGGGGATCATGCATATCAGGATTGGGGTGAGGGGACCATGCACATCAGGATTGGGGGATGAGGGGACCATGCACAATCAGATGGGGTGGAGGGGACCATGCACATCAGGATTGGGGGGTGAGGGAACCATGCACATCAGGGTTGGGGGTGAGGGGACCATGCACATCAGATTGGGGGTGAGGGGACCATGCACATCAGGATTGGGGGGGGGGAACCATGCACATCAGGGTTGGGGTGAGGGACCATGCACATCAGGATTGGGGGGTGAGGGGACCATGCACATCAGGATTGGGGGGTGATAGGACGATGCAAATCAGGATTGGGGGGTGAGGGGACCATGCACATCAGGATTGGGGGGGTGAGGGGACTATGCATATCAGGATTGGGGGTGAGGGGACCATGCATAATCAGGATTGGAGGGTGAGGGGACCATGCATATCAGGATTGGGGGCTGAGGGGGTACCATACATCCAGGATTGGGGGGTGAGAGGAGACAAGCATTCCAGGAATTGGGGTGAGGGGGCCATGCATTCCAGGATTGGGGGTGAGGGGACCATGCATACCAGGATTGGGGGGTGAGGGGACCATGCACATCAGGATTCTGGGGGTGAGAGGACCATGCATACCAGATTTGGGGGGTGAGGGGACCATGCACATCAGATTCGGGGGGTGAGGGGACCATGCACATCAGGATTGGGGATGAGGGGACCATGCACATCAGGATTCGGGGGGTGAGAGGACCATGCACATCAGGATTGGGGGATGAGGGACCATGCACATCAGGATTGGGGGGTGAGGGGACCATGCATACCAGGATTGGGGGGTGAGGGGACCATGCACATCAGGATTCGGGGGGTGAGAGGACCATGCACATCAGGATTGGGGGATGAGGGACCATGCACATCAGATTGGGGGGTGAGGGGACCATGCACATCAGGATTGGGGGTGAGGGGACCATGTACATCAGGGTTGGGGGTGGGGGACCATGCACATCAGGATTGGGGGTGAGGGACCATGCACATCAGGATTGGGGGGTGATAGGACCAGCAAATCAGGATTGGGGGTGAGGGACCATGCACATCAGATTGGGGGATGAGGGGACTATGCATAACAGGATTGGGGGGTGAGGGGACTATGCATAATCAGGATTGAGGGTTGAGGGACCATGCATATCAGGAATGGGGGCTGAGGGGTACCATACACCAGGATTGGGGGGTGAGAGGAGACAAGCATTCCAGGATTGGGGGTAGGGGGCCAGCATTCCAGGATTGGGGGGTGAGGGGACCATGCATACCAGGATTTTGGGGGGTGAGGGGACCATGCATACCAGGATTGGGGGGTGAGGGAACCATGCATACCAGGATGGGGGGTTGAGGACCATGCATACCAGGATTGGGGATGAAGGGTACCTGCATACCAAGATAAGGGGATGAGGCACCATTCATACCAAATTGGGAGGTAAGGGGTGCCATGCATACCAGGATTGGGGGGTGAGGGGGTACCATACATCCTACGATAGGGATGGGGACCATGCAATACCAGAATTGGGGGGTGAGGGACCATGCATACCAGATTGGGGGCTGAGGGGACCATGTATGCCAGGAATTGGGGGTGGGGTACCATGCATTCCAGGATTGGGGGGTGAGGGACCATGCATACCAGGATGGGGGGGTGAGGGGACATGCATTCCAAGATTGGGGAGTGAGGGGACCATGCATACCAGAATAGGGGGTGAGGGGACCATTCATACCAGGATAGGGGTGAGGGATCATGCATATCAGGATTGGGGTGAGGGGACCATGCATATCAGGATTGGGGGTGAGGGACCATGCACATCAGGTATGGGGGGTGAGAGGACCATGCACATCAGGATTGGGGGGGTGAGGGGACCATGCACATCAGGATTGGGGGGGTGAGGGACCATGCACATCAGGATAGTGGTGAGGGGACCATGCACATCAGGATTGGGGGTGGAGAGGACCATGCACATCAGAATGAGGGGTGAAGGACCATGCAAAATCAGATTGGTGGGGTGAGGGACCATGCATATCAGGATTTGGGGTGAGGGACCATGCATAATACAGGATTGGAGGGTGGGGACCAGCATATCAGAATTGGGGGCTGAGGGGGTACCATACATCCAGGATTGGGGGGTGAGGGGAGACAAGCATTCCACGATGGGGTGAGAGGACCATGCATTCCAGGATTGGGGGGAGGGACCATGCATAACCAGATTGGGGGTGAGGGGACCATGCATACCAGGATTGGGGGTGAGGGAACCATGCATACCAGGATTGGGGGATGAGGGGTACCATGCATACCAAGATAGGGGATTAGGGGACCATGCATACCAGAATTGGGAGGTAAGGGGGCCATGCATACCAGGATTGGGGGGTGAGGGGGTACCATACATCCTATGATAGGGATGAGGGGACCATGCATAACCAGAAATTGGGGGTGAGGGGACCATGCATACCAGGATTGGGGGCTGAAGGGGGCCATGCAATGCCAGGAATGGGGGTGGGGACCATGCATTCCAGGATTGGGGGGGTGAGGGGACCATGCATACCAGGAATGGGGGGGTGAATAACCATGTATACCAGGATAGGGGGAGAGGGGACATGCATACCAGATAGGGGGGTGAGGGGACCATGCATACCAGGATAGGAGGGTGAGAGAACCATGTAAACCAGGATGGGGGGAGAGGAGAGCATGCATGCCAGGATAGTGTAGAGGGGAACCATGCATACCAGGAATGGGGGGTGAAGGACCATGCATACCAGTATTGGGGGGTGAGAGGCCATGCATACCAGAATGGGGGATGAGGGGTAACAAGCCAAACCGGATAGGTGGGTGAGGGGTACCATGCAACCCAGGATTGGGGGGGGGGGACCATGTATACCAGGATAGGGGGGTAGAAAAATATGTATAACCACGATAGGGGGAAGGGAACCATGTATACCAGGATAGGGGGGGAGGGGACCATGCATATCAGGAATGGGGGTGAGGGTACATCATAATCAGGATTGGGGGTGAGAACCATGCATACCAGGATAGGGGGGTGAGAGGACCATGCATATCATAATTGGGGGTGAGGGTAACATGCATAACCAGGAAGGTGGGGAGGGGTACCATGAATACCAGGATTGAGGGTGAGGGGACCATGCATACCAGGATAGGAGGTGAGAGAACCATGTATACCAGGATAGGGGGAGAGGGGACCATGCATACCAGGATAGGGGGGAGAGGGACCATGCATACCAGGATGGGGGGTGAGAGGACCATGCATATCAGTATTGGGGGTGAGGGGTAACATGCATACCAGGATAGGTGGGGGAGGGGTACCATGCATACCAGGATTGGGGTGAGGGGACCATGCATACCGATAGGAGGGTGAGAGAACCATGTATACCAGGATAGGGGGGAGAGGGGACCATGCATACCAGGATAGGGGGGAAGAGGGGACCATGCATACCAGGATAGGGGGGTGAGGGACCAGCATACCAGGATGGGGGGAGAGGACCATGCATACCAGTATTGGGGGGTGAGGGGTAACATGCATCCAGGATAGGTGGGTGAGGGTACCATGCATACCAGCATTGGGGTGGAGGGACCAGTATACCAGGATAGGGGGTGAGAAAAAAATTGTACCACCCATAGGGGAGAGGGACCTGTATAACAGGATAGGGGGTTTAGGGACCATCATATCAGGTTGGGGTTGAGGGTACCATGTTTTATCAGGATTGGGGTGAGGAGACCATGCAACCAGGATAGGGGGGGGAAGGACCATGCATATCATTATTGGGGGTGAGGGGTAACAAAGCATACCAGGAATAGGTGGGGGAGGGGAAAACCCTGGCATACCAGGATTGGGGTGAGGGGACCATGCATACCAGGATAGGAGGGTAGAGAACCATGTATACCAAAGGGTAGGGGGAGGGGACCATGCAAACCAGGATAGGGGGAGAGGGGACCATGCATACCAGGATGGGGGTGAAACCATGCATATCAAATTGGGGGGTGAGGGGTAACACATACCGGATAGGTGGGGAGGGTTTCCAAGCATACCAGGATTGGGGGTGAGGGGGGATATGCATACCAGGATGGAGGGTGAGAAACCATGTAACCCGGGTAGGGGGAGAGGGGACCATGCAACCAGATAGGGGGAGAGGGGACCATGCATACCAGGAAAGGGGGTGAGGGACCTGCATACCAGTGGGGGGGGAGAGGGGCCCGCATACCAGATTGGGGGGTAGGGGGGAAAATGCTACCAGGGGGGTGGGGAGGGGTCCCATGCATACCAGGGTTGGGGGGAGGGGACCATGCATCCAAATTGGAGGTAAGGGTGCCATGAAACCGGGGTTGGGGGTGAGGGGGCCAGCTTCCAGGGTTTGGGGGGGGGGACCAATTCATTTCCCAAAATAGGGGGTGAGAGAACCCTGCATACCAGGATAGGGGGTTGAGGGGTCATGCATACAGATTGGGGGGAGGGGACCATGGGTAACATAAGAGGCGGGGGACCATGCATACCAGGGTGGGGGGTG
>JARQOD010000001.1:937352029-937371861 GCA_033576555.1 Oophaga sylvatica
GTATTTATCTTCTCTGTCTTAAGATCTGGAACTCTCGCACAGGGCACTCATATTCTGTCCATCTTAACCATTTACCTCTTGATGTTATAAACTCTGGGCCATACTGATAGACGATTTATCCTGGGACCCGTCTCCGATTAACCACTCTGTCCTTCCAGTGGGTATCCTTTCCGCTTGGCTCCGGTTCACGCTAACTACCATGTAAGTATCCCCTCACTTCAGGACACTCACATTATGTGGCACTGCTACTATCTAGATCTTATGTCTACTTCAGATGCATACTGTTTTCAGCTTAGTCCCTCCAACTCTGGGTTAGTCCCAAACTTAACTCTAACTGTCCTTGTTAACTACCTGTTGCTGGGCAGAATACAGCTTTGTAACTGACAATACAGATTATTACACATAAAAGCATCATTAACACGTATCACTATTCAAATTATGCAATATAACATTACGCTTGTTCTTCAAGCGGAAATGTGGGCAATAAGTCCATCTCCTTACAAATAAAATTTTCCATTCTTCTGTTATTCCACCTGGAAATGTACAAATTTCATTATCATTCAACTTGTCCACATGGTGAGTCTACACAGTCTGGCACTGTCAAGACTGATAGGAAAGTGACTGCAGGGAGGAACCCATGATGTGGCAACCACATATGTGTCACGCTGTATAGCAGATATATATATATGTGATGTAAGTAATCTATATCAAATGGGCAACATACTATATAACATGCGCATAGATATATGATAACACATGTCCAGTGGGTCAATACGGAATCCGTTATACGCTGTCTCCGGCTAGAGGGTGACCGGGGTCTATGCTGACCCTACATGGGGTCCTAACTAATCCCTCTACCTGGAGGTACTGTTAAAGGTACAGAGGTCCAGGCCACCAGCGTAAACCCTGTCTCCTATCAATCCCTGCCAACTGTAATCTAGTCCTAAGAAGGACCCTGATTACCACCAAAGGGAATGAACAGGTAACGGTTAATGAACAGAAAGACATACAAGACAGACAAGAAATAAAGTAAATAAAGTCTTACATACAACACTCACACACAGTAGGAACACCTAAGGTCTCAGAGATAAACTATAAGCTGTAAGAGTAAAAACAACTAAGGAACTCTTAGCTTAAATATTCTCAGAACCGATCCAGTCTGCTAGACTACATGAATGCTTTCACCGGCATCTAACAAGCAGACTGGCAGGTATATGAAGGAATCTAATTAGAACATAATCAAAAGCAGCCGGGCGAGGCTGGACCTAGTCTTAGCAAAGAGCTAGGTAAAATTAACTCCCTCATTACCAAACACAAAGAAACAGCAACTTAGCTGTGAGAAGTCAGAGTGTGTAATCGCGACGATCCTCGTGGCGATACACCCATGACAGTACCCCCCCCTCTACGAGGGGACTCCGGACCCTCAGGGCCAGGTCTGCCCGGGTGAGTTGTGTGAAAGGTCCGAACCAATCGATCTGCGTTAACATCAGACGCAGGGACCCACGTCCTCTCCTCAGGACCATACCCCCTCCAATGAACCAAGTACTGAAGGGATCGGCGACTGAGACGTGAGTCAATTATTTTCGACCCATGAAATTCCACGTTATCATTGACCACCACTGAAGGAGGAGGTAGAGGTGACGGTATGACTGGTGCCACATACTTTTTAAGTAATGACTTGTGAAACACATTATGAATTTTAAACGTAGGAGGGAGGTCCAGACGAAATGCCACAGGATTAATTATGGAACTGATCCTGTACGGCCCGATGAATCTGGGACCCAACCTCCAGGAGGAAACTTTAAGTTTTATATTCCTGGTAGACAACCAAACCAGATCGTTCACCTTCAGATCTAGACCAGAAACTCTCCCCCTATCAGCCATCCGTTTGTAACGGTTCCCCGTAACCTTCAGTCTTAACCGATCTGGAACTATCAGTCTCCCTGGAAGTCCCACAGGGGCGTCCCCTGAGCCCCCAATACCTCCCCTCAAGCTCAGAGCATACAGCTGACACTACAACTCCCTCCTGAGGAATAGGAACCGGATCATCCGTCTTCCCGGCCCCTGGGAAAGTACGAGATAAAGCATCAGGAAGCAACTTTATTGAGCAGTCATATGCGCGATGAGGAGGTAACTCTTTACACCCCTCCTCTGAGAACATCTCCCCAAAGTCCTCCAGAAAAGGAGACAAAGTCCTAGGCACAACCGCACCGATGACCGTGCTCATGCAGTTATTCCTGCAAAATTCACCCCACTGGCTTATCTTTCTGGATTGCCAATCAATCACTGGGTTATGTTTAGCCAACCAAGGAAGTCCCAACACAATAGGAGTAGGTAGACCCTCCAACACATAACAAGACAATTGCTCTTTATGTATTGCCCCTACTCGAAGATCTATGTTATGAACAGCTTGTACCAAGCTACCTTGACCGAGAGGTCTAGAATCAATAGAGACTATAGGGACCGGTTTGGCCAATACACTCAGTTGCATACCATGCACCTGGGCAAACCGAGCGTCCATCCAGATTAGCCCCGGACCCACTATCAAGAAAAACAGAAATCCTCTCAGTTCTAGTACCAATCACCACCTCCGCAGGCACGAGAAACTGAGAGGGATTTGGGGACGAAATACACACTCCCAGGTTAACTCCTTTGCTCAAAGAGGCCCGGATGGACACCCCCCAACAAAATGTCCCTCTCTCCCGCAAAAGAAACACCTTCTAGTCTTGCGGCGCACCGCCGATTCCCTCCTACAAAAAGATGTCCCTCCCAACTGCATGGGTTCCTCAGAACAGACCAGGGGAACCTCAGTATAAGGGACTTTAGTAGTAGGTGGAGTCATCACGGGAGGCGGAGTTACCTCGCGTCTTCCCCGAATTCGTCTATCAATGCGAATAGCGAGGGCCATAGCAGCCTCCAGTGATGGAGGAGAATCATACTGAGCCAACACATCCTTTAATTTGTCAGACAACCCTTGACAAAACTGGCTCCTAAAGCTGGGTCATTCCACTGAGTATCTGTTGCCCATCTACGGAACTCAGAAGAATATTCCTCCGCTGGACGATTTCCTTGCCGTATTTTACGTAACTTTGCTTCAGCAAGGGAAACTCGATCCGGATCATCATATACCAGACCCAGGGCAGTAAAAAATCGATCCACTGACTGGAGATCTGGGGAGCCTGGAGGAATGGAGAACGCCCAAGCTTGAGGGTCCCCTTGTAAGAGTGAGATAACAATTCCCACCCTCTGCTCTTCACTCCCAGATGACCGAGGCCGCAGCCGAAAGTACAATTTACATGCCTCCCGGAAAGTAAAAAATTTGTCCCGCCCACCAGTGAACCTGTCCGGGAGAGCAACCTTAGGTTCAGATCTGGTTTGCTCCGGGGGGGACAAAACCTTGGACTTAATGTCTGCAAACTCCATGGACAACCCCTGCAACTGCCGGGCCAGCTGGGCTACTGGATCCATGACAGCTGGGGAGAATCTTTAGTATGGGCCGGTGAAAATGTCACGCTGTATAGCAGATATATATATATGTGATGTAAGTAATCTATATCAAATGGGCAACATACTATATAACATGCGCATAGATATATGATAACATAGAATTACCTGACAGAATGTCCAGTGGGTCAATACGGAATCTGTTATACGCTGTCTCCGGCTAGAGGGTGACCGGGGTCTATGCTGACCCTACACTGGGGTCCTAACTAATCCCTCTACCTGGAGGTACTGTTAAAGGTACAGAGGTCCAGGCCACCAGCGTAAACCCTGTCTCCTATCAATCCCTGCCAACTGTAATCTAGTCCTAAGAAGGACCCTGATTACCACCAAAGGGAATGAACAGGTAACGGTTAATGAACAGAAAGACATACAAGACAGACAAGAAATAAAGTAAATAAAGTCTTACATACAACACTCACACACAGTAGGAACACCTAAGGTCTCAGAGATAAACTATAAGCTGTAAGAGTAAAAACAACTAAGGAACTCTTAGCTTAAATATTCTCAGAACTGATCCAGTCTGCTAGACTACATGAATGCTTTCACCGGCATCTAACAAGCAGACTGGCAGGTATATGAAGGAATCTAATTAGAACATAATCAAAAGCAGCCGGGCGAGGCTGGACCTAGTCTTAGCAAAGAGCTAGGTAAAATTAACTCCCTCATTACCAAACACAAAGAAACAGCAACTCAGCTGTGAGAAGTCAGAGTGTGTAATCGCGACGATCCTCGTGGCGATACACCCATGACAATATGGCTAGAAACTACACCCACATATGGGAGCTAAAGAGTACACAATGCGAGTTATAGAGTAACAGCTGAGTGGTGATGTGGGGTTTGCATAGGCCCGCACCCTAAGAGTGTAGGTACATGACCCATTGTCGAAGGAAATAATAACACCCATGTGTGATTTTTCTTTTATTTCCCTAAGGACTGACAGTGCATTCTTAGATGGTGAGTCTTCCATCTTTTTTTTAAAAAAGAAATGGTATACCACATTGTGGTGCTAGAAATAATTTTTCCAAGTCATCCTTTATTAGAGCCACAAATCCGTCCCTTAATGAGAGGTTGAATACAGTTGCTCCTGTTAGGCTCACCTAGTCAGATGAATCCTCCAAGCCCAGGGTCCGGGTGGGCACAGGGGCCACGGGTGTTGGTGCAGCAGGCAGGTGAGGCATGTGGGAGACAGGTAGCAGAGGTACTGGAAGTCGCAGGCCAATAGGACCCAGGAACACTGAAGTCTTAGTACCAAGACACAGGTGTGTGTCTTTGTGAGGCTTTTATAGGGCCGGTGCAAATGATCACATAGGATCACTCTGGGCCATCTGCATCTGCATAGCCGCACATGGAGCACAACAGAATTTAGCAGACTGGGGTGAGGGAAGTAACGACCAGATCCAGGAAAGGTGCGTAACAGCTTCAAAGAGTAAAATAAGACGTCTTCTAAGAATCAAACAAACGTGGTGGAAATTTCAAATAAAATCTATACTGTATGTACACTGCTCAAAAAAATAAAGGGAACACTCAAATAACACATACTATATCTGAATGAATGAAATATTCTCATTGAATACTTTGTTCTGTACAAAGTTAAATGTGCTGACAACAAAATTACACAAAAATCATCAATGGAAATCAAATTTATTAACCAATAGAGGCCTGGATTTGGAATCACACACAAAATTAAAGTGTAATGTAATGTCCTTAAAACAAGTCAAAATGATGCTCAGTAGTGTGTGTGGCCTCCACGTGCCTGTATGACCTCATTGTGCCTGTATGACCTGCCTACTATGCCTGGGCATGCTCCTGATGAGGAGGTGGAAGGTCTCCTGAGGGATCTCCTCCCAGACCTGGACTAAAGCATCCGCCAACTCTTGGACATTCTGTGGTGCAACGTGACATTGGTGGATGGAGCGAGACATGATGTCCCAGATGTGCTCAATCAGATTCAGGTCTGGGACACGGGAGGGCCAGTCCATATCTTCGATGCCTTCATCTTGCAGGAACTGCTGACACACTCCAGCCACATGAGGTCTGGCATTGTCCTGCATTAGGAGGAACCCAGGGCCAACCGCACCAGCATATGGTCTCACAAGGGGTCTGAGGATCTCATCTCAGTACCTAATGGCAGTTAGGCTACCTCTGGCGAGCACATGGAGGGCTGTGCGGCCCTCCAAAGAAATGCCACCCCACACCATTACTGACCCGCTGCCAAACCCATCATGCTGAAGGATGTTGCAGGCAGATCACTTTCCACGGAGTCTCCAGACTCTGTCACGTCTGTCACATGTGCTCATTGTGAACCTAATTTCATCTGTGAAGAGCACAGGGCGCCAGTGGCAAATTTGCCAATCCTGGTGTTCTGTGGCAAATGCCAAGCATCCTGCATGGTGTTGGGCTGTAAGAACAACCCCCATCGGTGGACGTTGGGCACTCAGACCATCCTCATGGAGTCGGTTTCTAACCGTTTGTGCAGACACATGCACATTTGTGGACTGCTGGAGATCATTTTGCAGGGCTCTGGCAGTGCTCCTCCTGTTCCTCCCTGCACAAAGGCAGAGGTAGCGGTCCTGATGCTGGGTTGTTGCCCTCCTATGGGGCCCCTCCACGTCTCCTGGTGTACTGGCCTGTCTCCTGGTAGCGCCTCAAGACTCTGGACACTGCGCTGACAGACACAGCAAATCTTCTTGCCACAACTCGCATTGATGTGCCATCCTGGATGAGCTGTACTACCTGAGCCACTTATGTGGGTTGTAGAGTCCGTCTCATGCTACCACGAGTGTGAAAGCACAACCAACATTCAAAAGTGATCAAAACATCAGCCAGAAAGCATTGGTACTGAGATGTGGTCTGTGGTCCCCACCAGTAGAACCACTCCTTTACTGAGTGTATTTTGATAATTGCCAATAATTTCCAGCTGTTGTCTATTCCATTTGCACAACATCATGTGAAATTGAT
The DNA here is from genome assembly GCA_033576555.1 of Oophaga sylvatica. Classification (NCBI taxonomy): domain Eukaryota; kingdom Metazoa; phylum Chordata; class Amphibia; order Anura; family Dendrobatidae; genus Oophaga; species Oophaga sylvatica. The sequence continues at coordinate 937,358,492 of JARQOD010000001.1, forward strand.
TGTCAATCAGTGTTGCTTCCTAAGTGGACAGTTTGATTTCACAGAAGTTTGATTTACTTGGAGTTATATTCTGTTGTTTAAGTGTTCCCTTTATTTTTTTGAGCAGTGTATATTCATGGAATCGCACAAGATGAATATCACCTACATTTAGAAAGAACATATTAATTTATTGTGCCCTATCCGCAGAACTGCTGGTGCAGATAAATAGTCTATAAAAAATATCCCAGCGATTAAGCCTCTATTTCTTTAATCTTATTTTAATCCTCATATTACAGTTGAAAATAAGAAATATGTAAAGAAATCTTCTCTGCGTGTCTCAAGAGCTCAGCATTGTCGTCTTCTTTACTGTCCTGTGTCTTGTGGTAAAACAATTGGCTGCAGCAGGAGTCTCTCCCCTCTGTCCTGTCTGCAGAAGAAAAACAGATTGTTCAACCTCACCCCATTAAATATGGGGGTGAGCCTTTAACCAAGCACTAGACAGGGACGGAACTGCTGTGTTCTCTGCAGGAATTGCTACAAAGCTGTTTTAAGATGATGCTGCAGACTATCAAATATCCAGGGCAACTATATTTCTTGTTTAATTTAAAGGGGTGGTCCGAAACTAAAATGTATTTTAATCCTAAATGTCTAATGTCATGATCTAATTGCTTTTCTAATATACGTTAATTATAAAGTCCATATCGTTCCGTCACTAATCTATGTAACTTTTTTACTATGATTTTTTAGCACTTCCTATGTGATGACTTTTCGTTTGAGAATCCCAGTGCATTCTGGGATACTCAAATAAGTCTTCATCAGGGAGCAGAGCCTGCACTTACTGCCCCTGCTTCCATCCTAAAATGAAGCATCATCAGTGATGTACATTTCAGGGGCTGGGCTAGTCCCTGCACTACTGAGCATGCACCGGTTGTCAATTCATATGGATGATCAGTAGTGTGCTTTCTTCTCAGTGCACAGAGACAGTAAGCGCTCTCCCCAGCTGTAATGAGAAGTGATGAGTTGGCAAGAGATTGCACTGTTAGTGTGCCTTGTAAGGAGAGAACAAGTTGTGTGGCCCAGCTGCGCTTGGTACACATGTTCCCAGGAGTATGCACTAAAAGGTAATTGCAACACCTGATATTCATTCACACTCACACTTCCCAACAGTGCCACTAGAGGGAACCTTAGACTATTTAAGGGTGTGGGAGACGTAGCAGTAGTTAGTTCCTGTCAGAGCTCAGTCTGAGCTGGAGAGAGGAGAGACAGAGACGGGTGATTCAGGAGTGAGTCATACTAGCCAGACAGACGGAGATTTCCTGTCAGATGAGACAGAGGACGAAAGATTGAAAGCTGTTACCTCAGAACAGACGGACTGTTAGTTCCCAAAGAACGTGGAAAGTGACTCTCGGAGCGGGCTTGTAATCAGTCTGACGGAAGGTCCTGAAAGCTGCTTTGGACAGAGTCTATGAAGGAAAAGAAGGAAGGGGACTACAGTTATTATAATAACGAGTTAACTGAGAAACGGTCAGTGAGCTGTGGAAGGAAGAAAGCTGACGACTACACCTACTGCTATCCGTGCTTATGTTAAGGGTGAGAGTAGGGCAACGGACGAGTGGTGATGAAAGGAGAGAGTGACCGAGGCGTTATAGCAACATTTGCTGCCTCCACTCTGCTTAACCGGACGCCGGGTCCGAAGCCTTGCTAGTTCCTTCACGGCTAGTGAGAGAAAACCGGAATCCCTGCTGGACTTCAAGTCGCAGAGGGTAGCCCTAAAGTGCCGATACGTAACCGGGGTCAGGGAGAACAGGAGTCAGGCTTGATCAGCCACCTGGACTTAGTTCTTGCCAAAAGGAGGCTCCACCACAATGTTGGCCGGGCATAGCTGTTATGTTCAGAGTTAAACTTGACTTCACGCAAGTTAGGACTCATACACATTAAAGGGAAAGGATGCCTTAAACCTACTCGGTGATTACCTGGATGTGCATCCTCCACCCTGAGCAGCTTCCGGGACATACCTGCAAATACCACCAGTAAAGGTATGGAAAGAGATTGATTTGTGTGTGACTGCTTTATTGCCTGCACCCTGCACCGCCATAGACTTTGAGGGAATAGTCTCACCTGTGGGAGACTTAACATCTTGCTGCCCAGTAACATCCCCTCAGAAGATTCACCCTGCAGTGCTGGTCAATTCGATCAGAAACCACAGGTGGCGTCACGAACTATTACTACAATCCCCTGTAAATATCCCCCTTTGAATGAGCGCCCAGGGCAACGGACCGAGCTGTGCTACTTGTGACATTCCCCATAGACTTCAACGGGCTCGGTGCCGAGTACCCCATAACCCTGGTCTTGTGCGACCCATCTTTGGCATCACGAACAGGATACGAAGCTTACTGAATGTGAGTCCTGTGTGCTTTAAAGTGGACTGTTTTGTGCAAAAAGACTGTGTGCAGTTTTTGTGATTTTTGGCGCCATTTTCTGCCATTTTGCCGCCATATTCGCGCCCTGAGGCGCTGGTGAAGAAGGTGGGTGTGCATTCGTGGGCGTGCCCCCCCTGTGGCGCGAAAGCAATGGCCGCCTTATCCAAATGCTATTACAATGTGAGAGCTTACCCTACTGCAAGGGAGATCCGCCTCCTCTTCATCCTCTATGCCAGGAAGAGAAAGCGAAAGTCCCGCCTCCACGGAAGAGACCAGATTGTTCCAGATGGGAAACACAGTCTGGCCTGGAGTGAGATGGCGGAAGGACAGGAGACGCTGTGTGGAGGAACGGCGGTGCGCAGACCCCGTTCCCCTGAAGAGCTACTGCCTGTGCCTGAACAGTCCCCAGGTCGGGAGACCGATCAAACAATGCAGAAAGTGGAAGAGGTGGATGCGGTGCTAAGGGACATGGCCCGGCACCGTAAAGAAATGGAAGCGATGGAGAAAAGCTGGAGTGCCCTGAAACAGCGGCTGCTGTGGGACGCGACGCTCTCCCCCCCTGGATGCACCACCATTACCTGCGCCACCACTGCCTGCGGCTGATGAACCACCGGAGGCCGGCCCCAAAAGTGCTGATCCTGACTCCGCCGGGGACGCGGCGGGAGGGAAGGAGGCTGAGGAGGCCCTGCCCGCACCGGAGTGCCAGCCAGGCCTGGAGGCCGCAGCGGAATGCAGTCCCCGGTAGGGACGCCGGAGGAGACCCAGCCGTCCGTGATGGAGATCGACTGGGAGGAGATGGAGTACCTGGACGACGTAGAATACGCCGCCCAGAAGGAGAACGAGTGGCGACGCCGTGAGCAGGAGCAGCGGCAGCAGCAGGAGCAGAGAGAGGCGCAGCAGCTTCGCCAGAGGTACCGGGAAAAGGATCTCGCTGATAAAGAAAACGTCAGGAGAGATAAAGGTACGCTCTGGGAACCGCGGCACCAGGGGGCCATTAGAGACTTTAAACTCCGGGGGGGCTGGGGGTTCATCCATGAGCCAGGCCTGTACCAGGAGGTATTCGTCAACCGCAGGGATGTGGAGTCTCACCTGCCAGAGGGGCACCCGGGAAGGGATCTCTTAATAGGGGATATAGTCACCTACACGCGACACTGGGGTCTTAAGAGGTGGTATGCCCTGAATGTTTCCCGAGTCAGCGACCCCGTCCCTGAAGCCGGCAATGTACCCCGTGTCTCAGTGTCCCAAGTCACAACCCCATCAGCGCCAGGCCGCGCACCTGCATCGTGCCCTGCATCGTATACTGCATCCTACTCTGCATCGCAAAAGCCTTGTGCGTCCCCAATTGAGCCACTGCGCGCACCTGCGTCCTGCCCTGCACCACTGCACGCACCTGCATCCTGTCCAGCATCTTATTCTACAACGCAGCAGGCTATGCGACCTCCATGGATCCAAATCTATATTCAGAAGAGGCACCTGTTAGGCCTCAAGGAAGTCGCAAAGCCAATCGCAAAAGTGAAACAAGAACTGTGGCTACTCAGACACAGGTAGCAGGACATGATCTATTTGTGATGCGTTCCAGAGCGCACCGCGTACTTCCAGCCCCAGGTGTGGAAGAAGTCACTGCTATTTGCAAAGAAGAACAGTAGGACCCAGACAGGGTTTACTGCATCTGTACAAAGTTAAAGAAGATTTGCACTTTATTGATAATATGTGATGATGTTTGCATAGTATGCATAATTTGAAGTAGAATACCCCAGTTGGGTAATGTGAAATATTGTGTGATATGATAGAAATGTGATTTTCTTGAAATGTTTATATGCAAGGACTGTGTGCTGAGGACTCTTGCATGCAGCACAGAACTTTAGTTGTAAATAGTTAGCACTTCGGTGCCCCATCTTGGTTTTACGTAAAGCCATATCTACCTCTGAAGAAAAACCCGTAAGGTGTGGCCTTGAGTGAGGTTAGCAGCAGAGAAGTCCTGCAGCCCACCCAGGACCCACGTGGGAGGTTTGGTACGGGTCCTCCACAAGAATCTTGTCTTATATTATTGATGTGAAAAGTATTTTGATATTTTTCTATTGCCAATTGTACACAATGTAATGTTAAAGAGTCCTTACCTCCCGCAAGGGAAGAGTTATGTTTGTTGATGTTATTATAAAAATTGTTTTTCCTTTTTCAGCCCGGGAGTGCTGACGATAACTAGGGGGGATGTGTGGCCCAGCTGCGCTTGGTACACATGTTCCCAGGAGTATGCACTAAAAGGTAATTGCAACACCTGATATTCATTCACACTCACACTTCCCAACAGTGCCACTAGAGGGAACCTTAGACTATTTAAGGGTGTGGGAGACGTAGCAGTAGTTAGTTCCTGTCAGAGCTCAGTCTGAGCTGGAGAGAGGAGAGACAGAGACGGGTGATTCAGGAGTGAGTCATACTAGCCAGACAGACGGAGATTTCCTGTCAGATGAGACAGAGGACGAAAGATTGAAAGCTGTTACCTCAGAACAGACGGACTGTTAGTTCCCAAAGAACGTGGAAAGTGACTCTCGGAGCGGGCTTGTAATCAGTCTGACGGAAGGTCCTGAAAGCTGCTTTGGACAGAGTCTATGAAGGAAAAGAAGGAAGGGGACTACAGTTATTATAATAACGAGTTAACTGAGAAACGGTCAGTGAGCTGTGGAAGGAAGAAAGCTGACGACTACACCTACTGCTACCCGTGCTTATGTTAAGGGTGAGAGTAGGGCAACGGGCGAGTGGTGATGAAAGGAGAGAGTGACCGAGGCGTTATAGCAACATTTGCTGCCTCCACTCTGCTTAACCGGACGCCGGGTCCGAAGCCTTGCTAGTTCCTTCACGGCTAGTGAGAGAAAACCGGAATCCCTGCTGGACTTCAAGTCGCAGAGGGTAGCCCTAAAGTGCCGATACGTAACCGGGGTCAGGGAGAACAGGAGTCAGGCTTGATCAGCCACCTGGACTTAGTTCTTGCCAAAAGGAGGCTCCACCACAATGTTGGCCGGGCATAGCTGTTATGTTCAGAGTTAAACTTGACTTCACGCAAGTTAGGACTCATACACATTAAAGGGAAAGGATGCCTTAAACCTACTCGGTGATTACCTGGATGTGCATCCTCCACCCTGAGCAGCTTCCCGGGACATACCTGCAAATACCACCAGTAAAGGTATGGAAAGAGATTGATTTGTGTGTGACTGCTTTATTGCCTGCACCCTGCACCGCCATAGACTTTGAGGGAATAGTCTCACCTGTGGGAGACTTAACATCTTGCTGCCCAGTAACAACCCCTCAGAAGATTCACCCTGCAGCGCTGGTCAATTCGATCAGAAACCACAGGTGGCGTCACGAACTATTACTACAATCACCTGTAAATATCCCCCTTTGAATGAGCGCCCAGGGCAACGGACCGAGCTGTGCTACTTGTGACATTCCCCATAGACTTCAACGGGCTCGGTGCCGAGTACCCCATAACCCTGGCCTTGTGCGACTCAAAGTGAGCATGCGCATTGTACATTGATGGCTGGACCGTACAATGCAAGCAATTATTGCTATTCACCTTGTGCATCTCCCCTTTTTCCTCATAGGTTGTAATCTTGCGAGCAGGGACCTCATTCCTCTTGGTATCTGTTGATTTATGTGATTATTGTTTTCTGTAATGTTTTTATTGTCTATACCAGTCACCTCTAAAATGTAAAGTGCTGCGGAATATATTGGTGTTGTAGAAATAAAATTATTATTATTGTAAGGAGAGAACGAGCGAATGGAGATCAGTCAACGGTCTCTGAGAAGAATAGTGCACAGTGACAAGATCCTTCTGAGCATACGTTGGAAATGACAACCAACGCATACTCAGTAGAGCAGGGACTAGCCCAGTCCTTGAAATGGACGTCACTGATGACGGCATGACACTTTGTTTCAGGGTGAGGGCAGAGGCTGTGCCAGTGACCGCCAATGACAACTTCATTACAGCAATGATGTAATCACATAGGAATTGGTAAAAAAAAAAAAAATAATAATAATAATAATAAAGCAGTAAGTGTAGTGAGGGAACAATAGGTACATTTTAATTAAATTATGTGAGAAAAAAAGATTAGATTATGACATTAGATATTTAGGATTAAAATACATTTTAGTTTCAGACAACCGCGTTAAATATTCGTTGCTAAAGTTAGTCGTGTTTCTTTAAACGTTAATCTCTTTCCATACTTAAAAATAACTAAAGCCGAGAGGTTCCTCTATCACAAAACGGAATAAACAAGCTAAAATATGACTCTAGTTTACCAGAGATCAATGACCTTATTAGCTTCAATCACAGGTTCTGGATAGAGAGTAGCTGGAAAGGAAACTACTGCAATTTATGGCAGCTCTGAGCCGGTGCTTCTGTAACCTTAGCCCTGTGTAAACCATGAACTGGGTGATGAACTGGTGGAGTCCAGGAAAGCTGATTTCAGCAGACTTCCTCTAATAGCTGAGATATAAGCAGGACATCCTGTTTGCTGCAGCTAGGAAAGCCTTTTATATTCATTGTTAGCGGAGTTCAGACACTACAGTCAAATAGTGATTAATGTGTCTCCATAGCTACCAACAAAGGAATGTGCGCTTTCCAGGACAAAGATTTGTTCTCTTTTTTTTCCACCTAAACATAAAAGCAAAAAATAGTCTTCTAATAATATATCTTGCATTATCATTTTTAATCGCATAGTTTTCAATGTATTCAGCACAGAAATAGAGACTTCTTCATTGTGGCCAATTAGAGCAGTTGGAGGAGGCTTCATCTTCAGCAAATTCCCAAGGATTGTCCCATTTTGCAAAAAAATCTACTCCTCAAGGACAACAGAAACAATGGTGTATAGGCTGTGAGCAGACGGCTATGCCACTAGTCCAGTCATTCATTGTTGGAATATGTTTGGTGCAGCAACTCCATTCCTGTCTATGAGTGTTATTTGCTAGATTTGTATGCTGTTTATAAAGTTAGCACAAAAAAAAACTCCCAGAGGCTCACACAGGAAGAGCATGTGACTGTATTTCCTGTTTTCCTGTGTATGTGTATGAGAGAAGCAGCCTGTTGTGGATGCTGCACAGATAGAGACACAGAAATGATTTAGAATCATAGAATCATAGAATGGTAGAGTTGGAAGGGACCTCCTGGGTCATCTGGTCCAACCCCCTGCTCAAAGCAGGATTCTCTAAATCATCCCAGACAGATGTCTGTCCAGCCTCTGTTTGAAGACTTCCATTGAAGGAGAACTTACCACCTCTCGTGGCAGCCTGTTCCACTCCTTGATTACCCTGTCAAGAAGTTTTTTCTAATATCTAATCTGTGTCTCCTCACATTCAGTTTCATCCCATTGCTTCTAGTCTTTCTTTGTGCAAATGAGAATAAAGATGATCCTTCTACAATGTGACAGCCCTTGAGATATTTGTAGACAGCTATTAAGTCTCCTCTCAGTCTTCTTTTTTGCAAGCTAAACATTCCCAAATCCTGCAACCGTTCCTCATAGGACATGGTTTGCAGCCGGTCACCATTCTGGTGGCTCTCCTTTGAACTTGCTCAAGTTTGTTGATGTCTTTTTTAAAATGTGGTGCCCAAAACTGGACATAGTATTCCAGATGAGGTCTGACCAAAGAGGAGTAGAGGGCAATAATGACCTCACGTGATCTAGACTGTATGCTTCTGTTGATACATCCTAGAATTGTATTTACCTTTTTTGCTGCTGCATCACACTGTTGACTCATGTTCAGTCTGTGATCAATTAGTATACCCAAGTCTTTTTCACATGTGCTGTTACTTAGCCCTATTCCTCCCATTTTGTATATGTTTTTTTCATTTTTATTGCCCAGATGTAGTACTTTGCATTTTTCCCTGTTAAAAACCATTCTGTTAGTTGCTGCCCACTGCTCCAGTTTATTTATATCTTTTTGAATCCTCTCTTTCTCTTCTCTAGTATTAGCTACTCCTCCTAGCTTTGTGTCATCAGCAAATTTGATCAGTTTACCCTCAATTCCTTCATCTAAATCATTGATAAAGATGTTGAACAATAGAGGGCTCAAAACAGAGCCTTGTGGTACCCCACTTGAGACATTCTTCCAACTGGATGTGCAGCCATTTACGACCACTTTTTGAGTCCGATCACTAAGCCAGTTATGAATCCACCTAACAGTTGCCTTGTCCATTCCATACTTAGTCATTTTTTCAATAAGGATTGTGTGAGATACTTTGTCAAATGCTTTGCTGAAGTCAAGATATACTATATCTACAGCATTTCCCTGATCCACCCAGTCAGTGATTCTGTCATAGAAGGAAATTAAGTTAGTCTGACATGACTTATTAGTTACAAACCCATGCTGACTCTGTTTAATCACTTCATTCTTATGCAGGTACTTACATACATGTTCTTTAATAATTTGTTCAAAGATTTTTCCTGGTATAGAAGTCAGACTCACCGGCCTGTAGTTCCCTGGGTCCACCTTCTTCCCCTTTATTCCTTTATTCCTGATCTATTAAGCTTATCATATATTGTTCCTGATTGTTCCTGAATAAAGAAGCTCTGTTGTCACACGCTTGGAGAGTAGTCTGAATAATCCACTGCCAACAGGTTATGGGCCCAGAGTGGCACAGAACCACAGAGTAGAAACAAAATAGGAGAGAGGAGGGAGCGCTCCAGGTTTGATACTTGGTGGTCAAGTGGAGGAGGTTAAGAACAAAGTACACTAACCTGCTGTGGTTATGCTGCCGGCATAACCACGTTTACAGAACCTGCGGTGCTTATTGTGCACCATTCACTGTCCCGGCTTCCGGGTTCGGAGGTAAACTGGTCACGTGGAGCGTCACGTGATGCTATGTCATCACATGGCCTCCATCTTTCAGGTCTTGCAGGATGGTTGAAAGTCTGCTGGGTCCGTGCTGCACCAAGCCGCTTACCCAGAAGGTTGTAAAATGCAGGAAGGAGAAGTACGGCGATTAGGGTGCTCAGACCAAGACAGACACTTGTTTTAGATAGAAAAGAAACTTCTTTACTTGTTCATTATGTCCTCACAAAGCTTTTCATCCTCCTTCATCGGGATCACCTGATGAAAAGCTTTGTGAGGACATAATGACCAAGTAAAGAAGTTTCTTTTCCATCTAAAATAAGTGTCTGTCTTGGTCTGAGTGCCCTAATCAGCCTTACTTCTTCCTTACAGAACCCCAGAGTGACACAGTAACAGAAGCCCAAAGCAAAAGCAGCACAGTGCAACAGAGAAGATGTCCACTAGCAGCAATCCTGTCAAGTTCTCAGTGCCAAGCCTAACTAACCAGAACTACCAGTCCTGGAAATTCAAGGTGAAGATGCTGCTCATAAGAGAAGGTACGTGGAAATATACTCAGGAACAAGTGCCTCATCCATTACCAGATGATTGGTTAGAGAAGGATAAGAAAGCACAAAGCACTATCTCCCTCAGTGTAGATGGCAATCAGATTGTGCATATATGCAAGTGTGCAACTGCAAAGGAGATGTGGGATAAGTTACAGAAAGTGCGTGAAAGACCAAATCTCAGCAATAAGCTTTATCTAATGAGAAAGCTGTATCAGTCTAAGCTAAGTGATGGCCAGAATATGCAGGAACATATGAGACACCCTAGATATTGTAGAGGTCTCAGGGGTATTGGAGAAGAAATTAAAGATTTTCATGTTGCTGCATTTCTATTAAGTGATCTTCCAGAGAGTTATGACACACTCATGACTGCACTAGATGCACGACCAGATGATGACCTGACAATAAAATATGTTAAAGGCAAACTTGTGCATGAATTCAAGAGAAAAAGCATGTAAGCAGCAGTAATGAATCCAGAGCAGCAACAGCATTAACGTTTTGTCTGTACAAAGCCCGGCCACCTTAAAGCAGACTGCAGAATTTGGAAAGCAAGAATGAGTCAGCTTAAAAACAGCTGTAAAGGAAGATTCTGCATGTGTTGAAGCTGCATTTAATGCCAGTACAGGCCCATCTACAAAGCATATATGGTGTATAGATTCTGGTGCCAGCAGCCATATGACAAATAACAAGGATTTCTTCACTGACCTTAATGAAAGCAAGTCAGAAAAGGTCATCTTAACTAATGGTCACTATATGACTTCAGAAGGAGTAGGAGACAGCTCTACCTCCACTGTCCAGTTTCCTCAGCACAAAGCAGAAAGATCCCAATAAAGGATGTTCTCTATGTTCCCAGCATTGAAAGCAATCTTCTGTCAGTAAACAAGCTCACGCAAAACGAGAAAGTAGTTACTTTTAAAGATAACAGCTGCATCATCTCAAAGAAGGGTCACACTCTTGCAGAAGGAAAAATCCAAGATGAACTTTATCAGCTAAAATGCAAAGAAAGAGTTTACAGTGCTAGACAAGATCTACATAAGAACTGTATCCATGTATGGCACAGACGTCTTGGGCACAGAGACCCAGAAGCAGTAAGGAAGCTAGCTCAACTTGCAAATGGTATTGAAATCAACCAGTGTAGTCAAATGATGAAGTGCACTAGCTGCATTAAAGGGAAAATGTCCAGAAAATCCTTTCCTAAAATAAGCACCACTAGATCTGCACAGCCTCTGGATCAGATACATACAGATGTATGTGGTCCAATGAGTGTTCAAACTCCTAGCAAGAAGAGATATTTTCTCATATTTATTGATGACTACTCCAGATATACAGTCGCCTACCTGCTTCACAGTAAGGATGAAGTTCCACAGAAACTTGAAGAATATCTTGCTGTAGTGTTTAACAAATTTGGAAGAATGCCAAAAGCCCTGCGTGCAGACAATGGAACCGAATATACAAGTGGTAAGGTGCAAACTATTTTGAATAAAAATGGAATTATGTTCCAGACTACCATTTCATACAACCCAGAGCAAAATGGCACTGCAGAGAGAAAGAACTGTACTCTCTGTGAAAGTGGAAGAAATATGTTGTTTGATGCGAATCTGCCTACAACGCTTTGGGGAGAAATCATCATGACAGCTTGCTATCTTCAAAACTGTAAAGCCACAAATAAACTGCCAGGTAAAGCCACAAATAAAACTTCATATGAGCTATGGAACTGCGAGAAGCCTACCTGAAGCACCTCAGGATATTTGGAAGAAAAACGTTCCAAGTGGGAATCACATGCAAAGCAAGGAGTCCTGGTGGGCTATAGCGAAACTCAAAAGGGATACAGAATCCTGCACCCAGAAACCAACACAGTAACAATCAGCAGAGATGTCGTGACTCGTGACTGATGAAAATTCTGTATCGCTCAAATTCCATGAAGTTACACCAGTTATTCAACCTAAGAAGCAAAAACAAGAATCTCAATCACCAAACCCAGACACCGAAAAGGAAAACACTGAAGTTTGGATAAGCTCTGAAGTCACCAAGGAAGACACAGAAGAACCAAGTCAACCTCCAGTCAAGAGATTGGAAAGGCCAAACAAAAGTATCCCAGCTAGACGCCTTTCTTATGTGGTCAGAACACTTCCTAAGCTGGTTTGGAGTGTCAGAGGCCAGGGGTGTGTCGGCACCAATGGATCCATCCTACTTGGGGATGGAAGGAGAAGAGGATCTGCTGCCCAGTGGTGTGAGTTGCAGAGAAGCAGTGGGGGCGCTTCTGTGCATGGTGGCCACGGCTCATCCGGATGTCACAGCCATGGTCGCAGTTCTCTGCCGACGTGTAGGCAGGCCATGCCAAAGAGACTGGAACATGGTGTACTCGAGTTTGTTTATTGCAAGTCTGACATGATGATAGCTGATGGTATGACAAAGCCATTATCAAGAGCCAAGTTTGTGGACTTCAGAACCACAATGGGACTAACAGGATAAGTAGTTGTTGAGTGGGGGTGTTGGAATATGTTTGGTGCAACAACTCCATTTCTGTCTATGAGTGTTTAGTTGCTAGATTTGTATGCTGTTTCTAAAGTTAGAACAAAAAAAACTCCCAGAGACTCACACAGGAAGAGCATGTGACTGTATTTCTTGTGTCTGTGTATGAGAGAGAAGCAGCCTGCTGTAGATGCTGCACATTAAGCTTATCATATATTGTTCCTGATTGTTCCTGAATAAAGGAGCTCTGTTGTCACATGCTTGAAGAGTATCCCGAATAATCCGCTGCCAACATTCCAGCATTTTGTTTCCTTTCCTGTTTAATTCCCAAAAGAACCTTGATATCAGTAGAGGTGTTCGAAAGTAGTCAACTTCTAGAATACTACACTATTTAGTTTTTACCATTTACAAAAGACCAATTTACTACAGTTGATTATTAGCGGATGTGTTCCTCTGGAATATCTCTACTTTTACGTGACTAACGGGCTTATCTTCTTATTTTTTTAAAGGATCCACTAAAAGTCAGCTGATGGCTGGTATTCCAAGCTCTCAGATGATATCTGTGCTGAAAGCTGGTAGCTAGTGTTCAGTTCCCAGGCAGCACCATCACACAGGATATGAAGCAATACATTATTTCCCTACTCTTGTTAACATACCGTTATTACTCCATTGCTACAGAAAAAACTGTCTTGGCCCATCCTCTACTGCTGACGACTGATTTGCCTCTAATCTCCTGGATCACTTGGTCTATTCTCACCTAATCAACTGTCTCTTTGCTAACAATCTTTTCGACCCCTTACAATCTGGCTTCTACCCTAGAAAAGTTTCACCTCTAAAATATTCTCCTTATGATTAAATCTAATAGTACATACTGTCTGATACCTACAGTCTGATACATGTGGATCTCTCTGCAGCATTTCACATTGTGGATCACACAACTCCTACTCAATATGCTCAGCTCTCTTACCCTTAACAAGGTTGTCCCATCTCGGCAGGTTATCATCTACCATGGGAATGAGTGATAACTTGCTGATCACAGGGGTCCCCACTGATCCTAAAAATGCTTTTTTTAAATTCCCACTTAGAATAGAGTATGGATGTCACACCATCTATTCATTGCCTATGGTGATGCCTT